>JAOXJJ010000593.1:18034-29396 GCA_025769935.1 Phoenix roebelenii
GCGCTCCCTGCTCGGCCGGGCGTTCTCTGGTCGGCGGGGCTCCGTGGCCCTCTGCTTGATCAACTTTTCCCCCAACAATATTCAGTTAACTTTGATTATTATATGGGGAGAGAAAGATAATAACACACTAAGTCATCCAAAGAACTTGCCCATAGTGTTTGATCCCTTGCCACCGCTCATGGTTTGGCCATCGCCCCTTTGACGTACTCGGTCCGATGCTGAGATAGTAGAAGAGGGTGGACTCCAGCATTCTCCTCAGCTTGTATCAAATCATGGGGATGGTGGTAGGAGAAAGCTCAGAGCCAAAGCACATTATTCTGTCAAGATTGCCGCATCAAAACTTGTGTCCACAAGAAAGAAGAAGAGCATGATTTTCAATTGTGACTCTCAAGTTGGAGAAGGAGCGGGAGGAATCAAGAACTTCTTAAATGCAGTCAGACGCTCAGTTTATTGCGGTTTCGCTTAACTTTATGTTTGGCTTGTGGGCGGATGTTATGGCTCCTTATGTTCTTCATTCATATCATTCAGTTTGCTAAATTCTCTTTTGCTACTCCCTCTGCTGAGGTATGTTATGTTTCAATTCAATGTTGTGGTATTTTCTATGTTTGGGCTGCGCTTTGATTACCAGTGGATGTGCTTCCTCCTCGGATTTATTACCTGTGCTTGGCTTCTAGTTGGTCTTTGTTCTATGGCCCTTATGTCATTGCTTTTCTAGAATATCATAGGACTTGGAGATCCAATAAAGAGGAGAATGGTGAAAGACCAACTAGAATCTAAGTTAGACAAACCTTCTCCATGTATTCTTGGATCTCTTTTTGGGGGTAAAATAAATGCATGGATCTCTCCATGTATTCTTGGACAACAGAGAAGCCCTTATCTTGGCTAAACTATACAGGTTCTTGACTTCAACTGATTCGGATGATTTATGCCTGTACTCATGCCAGCCAATTTTAATCGCATAAGGTCAAAAGTCTGTTCAGGTTTGATGGAAGTTGGTTGTTGCATCAAGAAATTTCTTGTTAGGACCGTAGGCGC
This sequence comes from Phoenix roebelenii, assembly GCA_025769935.1. Classification (NCBI taxonomy): domain Eukaryota; kingdom Viridiplantae; phylum Streptophyta; class Magnoliopsida; order Arecales; family Arecaceae; genus Phoenix; species Phoenix roebelenii. The sequence goes on from JAOXJJ010000593.1 coordinate 19,070, forward strand.
TACCATCTTACTAAAATCTGCAGGTAATAGTGAAGGCTTAACGATAGTCTTTAATCCAACCATCCCAAGTATCCCCCTGGTATTCGATTGCGACTTGGCCTATACCGGTCTTTGCCGTGGGCGAGCCTTGCTGACTTGGCCCACATCGGCCTCCGGCAACAATCCTCCCAGCAAGGAGCCCTGCTGACTTGGCCCACACCGGCCTCCGCTAACAATCTCCCTAGCAAGCGAGCCTTGCTGACTTAGCCTACACCGGCCTCCGCCAACAATTCCCCCCAGCAAGGGAGTTTTTTTTTTAATCGCTTATCCTGGAAATCGAACCCGTACTGCTGGCTCTGATACTACTGTTAGGACCATAGCTGCTATCATCTCACTAAAACTCGCAGGTGATAGTGAAGCCATAACAATGGTCTTTAAACCAACCATCCCAAGTGCCCCCCGGCATTCGATTGTGATTTGGCCCATACTGGCCTGTGTGGGCCAAGTCAACAAGGCTCACCCGCGGCGGAGGCCGGATGGGCTAACTCGCAATCGAACGCTAGGAGGACGCTTGGGATGGTCGATTTAAAGACCATGGTTAAGCATTCATTATTACCTGCGGAAGTGAGATTGCAGCGCCTACGGTCTTAACAGTGGTATCAGAGCTAGCGGCACGGGTTTGATTCCCAAGATAAGCGATTAAAAAAAAACTTGCTTACTGGGGGGGAATTGTTGGCGGAGGCCGATGCCAATTCAGCAAGGCTCACCCGCAGCAGAAGCCGGTGTGGGCCAACTTGCAATCGAACGCCGGGAGAGCGCTTGGGATGGTCGGTTTAAAGACCATGGTTTAGTCTTCACTATCACCTGTGGGTTTTAGTAAGATGACAGTGTCTATGGTCCTAATATTTCTGATGTTGTGTCAAGAGCTTGGAACTCACTAAAAAGTTAGTCGACAAGAATCAAATTGACAGCAAGAAGAGATGAAAAAAAGGCAATTCACCTACATACGGTGTTTAGATCAGAAGGAAGAATGTGGTCACCTCTCTCCTAATGAAAGAGCTCAGGAAATCTTGCAAACAGGAGATTTATCAAATCTTTAAGGTAGCAAAAATTTATTGGAAGCAAAGGGCTAAAGTCAAATGGTTAATAGAGAGAGACAGTAACACCACTTTCTTCTACAAAGCAGCCAATTTTCAGTTTGATTCGATCTGTGTAGAATGGAACGGAGCTGAAATTACAGAAAGGAGTGACATTAAAAAAGCTTTCTTAGAGTATTTCACGAATATTTTTGATTCACCCTCATCACCACTAATTGACTTTTAGTGGACTGCATCTACTCATCTTCCTCTAGAAGAAATTAAGGATGAAGCCTTTAACTTTAAAAGAGATAAAAATCCAGGCCCAGATGGATTTGCAATGTGCTTCTATCAACATTTCTAGGAGCTTGTTAAAAGGGATCTCTTCTTATTGTTCCAGCAGCTCTATGATGGTGACTTGAATATTGCAAGAATTAATTATGCTACTCTCTCTCATGCCCAAGAAGGAGGCGGCCAAAGCTCCATCAAACTGTAGACCTATTAGCCTCATTTATAGTTGTATCAAGATCATGATAAAAGTTCTTACAAATCGACTTCAGTCACTCATGAATGACCTTATAGAACTGGTACATACAGTTTATATTAAAGGAAGATTTATCATGGATAATATTTTTTGTACTAATAAAATCTTTTACCATTAAAGAAGGTGATTAAGATGCAGGAGCAAGACCCAAGTTATCAAAGATGTGAGTCGTATTTGGATCATCTCTTGGATGTGCCCGAATTACAATGGATCCAATATTTTTAGCACCTAGTTACATGATAGTCAACTTTAAAGACCACGCAATAGCACGTATCTAGTAGGATAGTGATTACGGATATCGATCCACAGGGATTGGGGTATAGTTGTTTTCTTAAAAATAAAAATATTTAAAGGAAGAGTTTGTGAAGAAAATTAAACTAAGAAATTAAATAAAAAATGCAATTAAAATGATATCAGTTTGAGGAAAACCTAGGGCAATGAATTCATCACTAACATCGGAATAAGGGTTATTTGTATTTTAATTTATTATTGGATAAACATGCAAATCGGCTACAAGCCTAATAAGCATTTAAATAAAAATTCACAAAAGTAATTTGGGAATAATCCATCTTCAGTTGGCATGAAATGTCTACCCTAATCTAAGGTGGTAGCACACTACATCTTTCTTAAGCATGGACTATCTTATATTTACTTACTGATCATGAAGAACAATTGTATAAACTTCATATTTAAAATCATAGAAATTAAACGTGAGATAAAAAAAAATATCTATTAAAAACAATAAGTTCATACAACCCCAAGAATAAAAATCAAAAAATACAAAACCCTTATCCTTTTGCTAAGGCTACATCCAGCCCTAGTGAAGAGGTTAGACTTTCATGCAGTGGTGGACGGCGGCAGCAGCACAGCGGTGGGCTTCCATCATGATTGGCTTCCTCTCCCTCAGCACTTCATTCTTTTTTTTTTTTTTTTTTGTATATGGGAAATTATTTCCAAAATACCCAAAAGTTTTCTCTCCCTCTTTTTTTTTATTTCTGTGGTATTCCCTCCTGAGAAGAGATGCTCCGATGGGGAAGGAGGAGGAATGGGAGCAGTCCCCCCCGGTGGGGAAGGAATGATTGGTCCACTCTGATCAAAGTCTTCCCTTTATATAGGCAACCCATCTTCCTCTCTCTCTCTCTTCCTTGTGGCTATTCCGAATGGGCGGATAATGCTGTGGAGGCTTTATCTCTTCCGCGGATGGTGGATAGATGCTGCTCCTTGGAGGAAATCTGGGAAGTTCATTGACTTGATCCGAAGAAGAGGATGATGTGGAGGACTCTGTTTGGGAGAATGGTTTGAACGGTTGAAGCTGAGGGTGATGAAGCCAAAGCGTAGATGCTGGATTCAAGCTTAAGGCTGCGTGAAACAGGGAAGCTGGAATGGATGTGGAGTTCGGAAGGATGACGCTGAATCCTAGCTGGTCGTGGGATAAGGATGAACTCAGACGGATTCGTGAGCTGGGAGGAAGGCTGCGGACGACTGGATTACAATTGTGGGAGAGAGGAATCCGGAAGAAGATTGTGAGGATCTCGGTTTGGGAAGCGGCTGAGAAGAAGACGCATGAAACAGGGGATAAGCTTGGATTTTTTTGTTAATGGAGCTGAACGGTAATGGAGGGAATATGAGCTGGAAGTTTGGATGAAGAAGGGAAGCTGTTAATCCATGAAACTCGAGATGAAGCTGTTCGAGATGCAATCAGCTCGGGAGGTAGATTTGAAGTTGATCCAGTTAGATGAAGAATTGATCAGTTTGAAAGTTTGATTTCTTTTGTCTGGGAACAGGGGATGATGTTCACGGGTGAAGGAACATGCCGGAGGATACGTGATGGGATGGAGTTTGGATTCGGAAGTTGGGAGGAAGGGCTGATCTGGGAGCGGAGAAGGCTCGGATGGCTCGGAAGCTTGGATAAAATCTGGGATGATACGGATGACGTGGGAGCGTAGGTCGATGGGAAGATGAACACGGTTGAAGCTGGGAGTCCGGAAGAAGAGCGTGGTTGCTGGTTCTCACGCGGAACAGGGGATTTTGGGATTTTGTTTGTGAATGGAAAGAGTCCAGAACAAGAAGAAGGTGATGATCCGTGGATGATCTCTTGTTCTGCTGGGGAGAATCTGGAGGATAATGGAATGGGTCTCGTGAAGATGGAACCAATCCGAACGGGATAAGCGTTGATCTAGCGGAAGAATTGGAAGATGATCAATGTGGATGTGATTCCGAGGGACGTTGGGAGATTCGGGAAGATCAAGCTAAGGAGGGATTTGCGGGAAGAAAAGCAGGGGAGTCTCTTGAGAACGGTGGATACGGCTGCTGGCTTGTTTGAAGATTTTATTGTGGTTTGGCTGGGAACATGGTTGTAGTGTGGGATTTTAGTTGAACGGGATGTGAGGAGTGGATGGAGCTTTGGGATTCGTGAAAATTTGATGGTATGCTTTGAGATTTGAGAGATAAATAATTGAAGGGATTTTATTATTTTTGAGATTAAAATAGGAGAATTGGATCATATGGAAAAAAAGTTGGAACAAGTGGGAAGAAATTTAGGTGAACATGTGAAGAGTCAGGAATTAATGGGAAGCACTGGTTTTTGGAGAAGAGTTCTTGGAGTCGACTCTGGAGGATGTAAAATTGTGAAATGATGCAGTATCAGTTTAGGCTTTACCTAATTAAGCTTGACTCGACCTGCATACATTAAGCTCATTCAGTAAATAAATAAGTAAAACTCGAATTACCTTTAATAATTTATTAAAATGCAATGATGAAGGTAACATATTTTTTTAGTTGAATTTACAAAATATGTGAATTAAAATAATGATAAGTACCATGAATAAGATATTAATTTATGCATTATTTAGCACTTATCACTACATTGGATCCTTAATTTGGGTTTGTAATTTGTTGATTTGTATTTGATGATTAATCTATGTAATTGAGTGCCAAGTGACAATTAGATGGCATGAAGATCAAAGCATGATGCGGACACTTTGACTTGGTCAAAATCGGGTTGTCCTAGGAGTCCTAGATTCCCTCTATTGTCAAGTAATTAGAAGTTGTCTATTTGATCCATGTGGCATTTGGGGAAGAGTCCTAGTTGATTTGGACTCTCTTCCATGCGTCATGAGGAGTTCTAGATTATTTGAAATTTTATTTCTTGAGTCCATGTGCCACTTGAAAGAGGCCTAGTTGATTTGGACTCTTAGTCCATGTGTCTTTAAAGAGTCTTAGTTATTTGGAAGTCTTAGTTGGTTTAGTAGATTTCGTCAATTGAGTTCGTTAATAGATTTCATCAGTTGATTTCGTCAGTTGATTTCACCAGTTAATTTTGTCAAATGATTGATTTGATTTAAAAAAGTCCATATTTAGTTGGAGTCCTAAAATTCTGGTTGTAGGAGTCCTTATTTTTCCAACCTCTTACTTTATATAAAGAGAAGGTTGAAGAATAAAATTCAGAATTAATTTTGGTTTTCAATTGCTCTTGAGATTGAGAGGCGTGAAGCTTCTTTTTCCTCCTTTGGTGAGACTCCAAAGGTTTCTTTCTTCCTCGGTGAGATGCCAGAAAATCATTGGGTTTAGGATAGAGGTTAGTCTTTTCTATTCAGTTATTATATGTTACCCAAACCGCAGCACCTTCCATTGATCCTTCTTCCACCCGCCAACCTTCATCATGTAATAGCTCTAATCCTTTGATGCCCTAATCACCACAAAGTCCTTTTGGTTCAGATCTAAATTGCAAGCCTAATCACTTCCTCCTGCGTCTTAACCCAAATTAGCTTTGGGTCCAACCAATTTTAGCCATCATCCACAAAAAAATCAACAATGCCCACCTTCATTCTACGTCAATCTATCGTGTATAATATTTTTTGTACCAATGAAATCTTTCACCATTCACGAAGGTGATTAATGATGGGGCATCTGCAAGTCGGACTTTTCAAAGGCCTTTGACAGGATTGTCCATAAATACCTTTTTAACCTTTTTTCTCACAGAAACTACCCCTCAGTATGGATCAGGTGGCTACAAAACATCCTCCTTTCTTGCAAAATTGCAGTAAATATCAATGATGAGCTTGGTGATTGGATCTTCTGCAGGCGAGGACTCAAACAGAATGATCCTTCCCCACATTTATTCATTCTTGCCATTAATTCTCTTTATAGAATGCTTCACAATACAACACTACCGAAAATTTTTGTAGGATTAGGAAATTCAAGGATATATGCTAGAACAAGAATTCTACAATATGAAGATGATACTCTTGTATTTGCAAGGGCTAAGGAGTACATGGCCGCCTTGAAAATAATTTTATACTATTTTGAGTGGATCATGGGGCTCTCTATAATTTATCAGTTAAATTTCTTCCATTGGTTGTAGGCCTTCTATGGGGGAAAATTGTGCTACATAGCTTAATTGCTCTTTGACCCATATACAGAGGGTTGAGACTAAATTGGCTACTTGAAAAGGAAAATACTTGTCGTTTCGGGGTAGTTTGTCTTAATCAATTCTGTACTCTCTTCTCTCCCCCCTCTATTATATGTACCTTTTTAAGCTCCTTGTGTGGCTAATTAATAAGATTGACAAGTGCAGAAAGTTGCTCCTTTGGATTGGTTCCTCAAGTTTCCATGGATTATCATGTAAGGTGAATTAGAAGATGGTAGGTCCTAGAAAAGATGAAGGAGAATTAAGAGTAAAAGATCTAAGTCAGCTTAACCCTTTCCTATTTACAAAATGAGGATTGAGGCTTCTTCCTAATGATGACTTGGGTGTTTGAAGAAAGAAAGTGCAATTTGCTTATTATAGAAAAATGAAGCTTTCGATGAGATGGAAGGCCATGAGGAGATGATACAATCCTTGGCAAAATGTCATTAATGCCTTTCCTGCTTTTTGGAATAGAATTCACTTCGTGATAGAAAATGGTAAAAGAACTCTTTTTTGGAAGGACAGATGGATTTGTGATGTTCCACTTTAGGTCATTGTCTCTCTACTATACAAGATTAATCACAGGAAATATGAAACAATTGCAGAACTTTTTTAATATGAGAGAAAGACCATGGAAAATCATATTGCCTCTATAGCACTAGACTCGGTTGCAATTCAATCAATTATCATCACTACTTGCTCTTGTCATGTTAAACCAAGAAGAAGACCGGCTGGTGTGGAACTTAAATGGAAATGGATGCTTTGCATCTGGATCACTCTACTATTCTTAAATACTAAAGGAATTAAATGCAGTTTCGTAAGATCTTTATGGAAACTCAATGTACCATTTGTGAGGATCCATGCGGGCGTGTGCGGTTATTTGCCGAGAAGATCTTGGATACTTATACAGGACTAAGAAACCCAAATAATACCTTCTAGCTAGCCATTTTGGATGAGATCCTTAGTTGTTACAAATGGTATCAGAGCGAACTTGACCTATAGCCTATGTGGACTAAAGAACACTGCAGCATAGGTTAATGACCACAGGCCTATCATGGTGCATATGCTTAGATTTGAATGGATTTGAACCCTTAGCCCGTCGAAGACATCAGGACTAAGAAATCCAAATAATACCTTCTAGGTAGCCATTTTGGGTGAGGTCCTAGGTTGTTACACCATTGAAGATTAAATATTTTAAATGGCTATGCTAGAAGACAAAACTTAATACAAGAGATGTGCTTGAAAGGAAACTTGGAAAGAATATGATATAGGAACATGAGCCCAAGTTTGAGGCATGCATGGAGATTGAGTCTCTTCCTTGAGTGAGCACCAGATCACATTGGGTCTACAAAGTTCCAGCACCAAATTATAGTGGGTTCAAGATTTTTAGCACCTAGTTACATTGGGTTCAAGTGTTCCAACATTTAATTCAATTGAGTCTTAGGCATTCAAGAGTCCTAGTTTATTTGGAGTCTGAGTCCTAGTTTATTTGAAGTCGGAAATTAAAAAATTGGGTCCAACATTAGGTGTGTCCAGTGTTAGATTGAGTCCATGTCAGGAGTCGATCAAGTCACATTGGGTTTAGTTGTTCTAATGCCTAATTTAATTGTGTCCAAGGCATTAAAGGGTCTTGATTTGCTTTAAGAGTTGTGTGATGAGTCCATGTGTCATGTGGGGAAGAGTCCTAAAAGAATTGGACTCTCTTTCCATGCGACATGAAGAGTCCTCATTGAGTTGAACTCTTGGTCATGTGGCATAAAGAGTCCAAGCCAACTTAGACTCTATCCTATGCATTAAGAGGACAAGTTATTTGAATGAGATAATTGTTAGATTCAAATTTAAAAGTGTCCATGTTTGGTTGGAGTCCTTTAAAATTCAAATTGTAAGAGTACATGTTTATCCAACCTCTTACTCTATAAATAGAGGGGTTGAGGAATAAAATTCAAAATCAATTTGAGTAATTTTTTTTTTTGAGTTTTTGAGAGCTTTGAGAGCCCTTCACATAAGAAGAGAGCTTCTTCCCTCCTTCGTGTGATGCCAAGAAGAGGTGAAGGGAAGAAGGTGTGACTATTTCTTCTCTTCCGCCTAGTTTTGTGGGTATTTAAGTGGAGGTGAGACTCTTCCCTTAAACCCATACTTATCCCTCCTTAGAACTCTTCTTCCTTGAGGATTCCAAGACCCCATCCACATTCAAGCCCCCATCTGCCCTAGTCTAAGCCAATACAATTTTCAAAATTCAGCCACCAACCATAGATCCAACCGACATCAATTAGCCACCATCTTGTCTCCTTCTTCCTCTTTCCCCCATTCAAGAACCTTAGCCGCCATTGCCAAAAGAAAGAAAAAAAAAAGAAAGAGAGAGAGAGTTTCAGCCCTCATCCACAAAATCCAGCAACATCCATCCTCGACTGCATCAGAGTTTTGACGGATGCCCTCTTTGCCAACAAGCATTGGAGATGGTAGATCACCTTTCCTCAACTTGATATCTCTTCTCTTCCATATGAAAAATGGTTTCCGCTTCTCTCAGAGTGCATCATCCTCAATCTTTTGCCTTGAATGAAGAAGGAGGAATTTTCCAAAATCTCTTCAGCCAGTGGTGGTCATGTTTCTTGCAGCCTTGGCATGGGTATGTTAGTAAGAGAGAAATGCAAGAATATTTTTGAACAAGTACTCCTTATCTGCATCTGTGGCTTTAGAAGGCTTGCAACTCTTCAACGATTGGTCATCTCTCTGTGATCAGAAACTTCGCCCTCACATTAGAAAAATGTGGTTCAAAATTAAAAACACTCCATGCCTACTGTTAGGCCATTAATTTTCTCAGTTGCAAGGGTAGAATTTGAGTCTCCAAGATACAGTTTAGATGATCACTCCATCTTCTATTTTGTTCTTGTTAGTTCAGCTTCGGTTGATGTAGATGCATGAAGTACTTGAGCTGCTTCTATTGTGTCAATCTGCAATCGCTAGTTTCATTTAATTGGACTAGAACTCCCAAGCGAATTCACATCCTTCCTCTAGTCTCTAGTTTCATTCAGAGAGATTCACTATAATAAATGAGATATCGAGACCGAAAAATAAATATTTTCTCCTCTATCACTCCAATTTCTCTCATCTTCTTCTTTTCTTCCTCTCTTTTCCTCTTTCTCTTCCTCCTCTTCCTCTCTTCTTCTCGTTCTCTTCCTCCTCTTCCTCTCTTCTTCTTGTTCTCTTCCTCCTTTCCCAGGTTAATGGAGCAACACTGCCATTCTATTCCTCTCTTCTTCTTGTTCTCTTCTTCTCCTTCTTTCCCTCTCTTCTTCTCTTTTTCTTCCTCTCTTTTCTCGCACTGCTTAAAGGATGCTTATTGTGGCCAGGGCCGGGCCGAGCCTTAGGCGACCAAGGCGGTCGGCTAAGGCCCCGGCCTCATGTACCCAAAAAATAAGGCCCCAGCCTCATATACCCAAAAAAAAAAAGGCCCCAGCCCCAACGATGTCATAATCAAAGGGGTTTTAAAGGGGGATGCTCAGGCCTCCAAAAGGGTTGCATTTAATAAGGCATTAGGGGAAACCGCTTTTCACGGGCCATGTGTCTCCTGGCGGCCAAAACTAGATGTCGGAGCGATTTGGGAGTTGGTTTTGAATTTATTTTTATTTATTTTTTCCTGTCCAAAATGTTCCCTCTCAGATTTTCTTTTCACATAGTATTCTTACGAAAAAGAAATTTGAAGGAAGAGGGCGTTGATTGAAATGCAATCCGATTTTTGCATGCATGCAATTTTTTTTTTTACTTGCAGCGTAAAGATAGAATTAAACTATTTAATTCTAAGTATGCAAGAGATCATATCTCGAAATAAACAAGTCCAGGAACTTTAAACAGCATTATGTAAAACAACTTGTGCATGATTAATTACATGATCTAAAAATTCTGCCCTAGTCAAGTTTTAAACCTAACTAAAAATGAAGAAGAGATCGGATCTCTTACCTTTCGAATGTGAAGACTCTATGGATCTGTGTCTCGTAGCCGCACACATGTCCGGCCTCTATGGATCGTCCACGCAAAGCTTCGGGTTGATCTGCTACGACTGAAATTTTTCTTTCTATCTTGGATTGATCAACCTTTGATCGGACCAAGACAAGAGGTGAATGGAGGATGAAGAGGAGGAGAAGAGGTTTCAGATTTTTCACAAAAATCTCAGATCTATTTGGATGCCCTAAAGGAATAACTATTAAACCCTAGGCGTGAGAAATAAAAAGGAATCAAGAGAGGCGTGTGGGCTGATTTCAATCTCATTGAAATCTCATCAAGATACCCCTATTTATTCATGCCATATTCTGATGTCCTTTT
>JAOXJJ010000594.1:11451-38951 GCA_025769935.1 Phoenix roebelenii
GCTATATTATAATAATATTATTTTATATTACAATATTATTATACTATATCATATATTTATGTATTAATATATGTTATATTTTATTATGTTCTGTTGTATAATACTATGCAAAGTCCTTTATGGTAATTTTGTTATGCAAAAGTACTTTCTTAGTTTGTTTACCAAACATATGTTAAAGTGCCACAGCACTTTACAAATATAGTTACCAAACAGCAAACAACTTTTTATAACAGCCCTACTTCAGACAGCTCTACTTCCAACAGCTCTATTGCCCACAGCTCATCCAAATAGGGCCTTAATAACTCTACTGTTCATCAATGCTGCTTCACTCATGACCTCTACTGTTGTTCCATGGCATTGGGGTGCTTCATTCCACAAACACAAATTCACCTTTTGTGGTGCGGTGGGTGCCCCCTTCCCATGGTGTGGTTAAGGTCAAGTTTGATGGTTCACTCAGCGGAAGAGATGCGGGAGTCGGCTTCATCATCTGGGATCAGACAGGGGAAGGTTCTCTAAGCTGGTTCAAGAGCACTACAATCTAAGTCTGTACAATGGTTGAATTGTGGGCGGCATGGGAAGGACTTGTCACTGATGTGCACAAGCTGCTTCTTCATCACATTTGGATGGAAGGCGACTCTGTGACGGTCGATTCAATGGATCAACAATGCTGCTACCTTTACAATGAGCCAGCATGCTTCAGGTCATCACAGAGCTTAAAATCACTCTCTCTCCTTCCTTGCTGCACAAACTTATTGGGGCAGATCGGTCAGCTATCAGAAGATCAGAGCAAGACTTTCTTACCATCCTCAAGATCAAGGTTTGCGGACTCGCAATTTTTTTTCATCTTTAAGAAAATGCTTGCACCATTGACATTAGGATATCCTGTGCTTCGCTAACGGTCGCCAAAGTGGTAGTATCGTTTTTTAGGAAGAATTTGCGCTCCTCCTTTGCTTATTTCTTAGGGAGTTGTTGCTGGAAATTTGAACTCGGGGACGACCACTGGGCTGGGAAGGAGGAGCTCCGGCGGAAGTAGGCGAGTGGTGGTCCGATGGCGTGCGGCGTCCTCCGGGGAACCTGCAAGAAGCCGGTGGCCGGGGTTTCCGGCGCCGGCCCTCCGATGCTTAAGTCAGGGAGGAGGCCCAAGATGTAAAAATCAGTGGGGAATCAATTGTTGAAGTTCCAGAGAGCTCGAGAGAGCTAGTTCCCCAAGGGGGTTTCCCCTTTATAGGGGGAAACTGGTTTACCTGTGATGCGACGGGGTGAACGGGTTGCCGTATGATTAGGCATGCAGTAGAAATTAATGCTCGATCGTGTGAATCAATGCTGTTACTGTAGGAGATCAGGCCGGAGTTTTCAAATCATCGTGGAGTCATGCCATTATTCGTAGCCGAGCAGGTTTGCCGTAAAGGGCATGATATCCGTAGACAACAGGAGCCATACGCTTTAATTGTTGAGTAAACCGAATACCTGTAGGAGCCATACACATTGATTGTGGATAAAGACAAGGCGTAGTTTTTCGATCGGGCTGCGGAGGGATATGACCACAGCACGCGACTCGGGCGTCTTTGGGTCGGTGGGGCTGCTCGGGCGCCTTTGGGTCGGAGGGGCTACTCGGGCGCCTCGAAAGGGCTGCTTGGGCGCCTTTGGGTCTGAGGGGCTGCTCGGATGCCTCCAGGTCGGAGGGGCTGCTCGGATGCCTCCAGGTCGGAGGGGCTGCTCGGGCGCCCATACGAGCGTGGCGACTTATATTTTCCCCCAACACTACCCCCGACTTTCGAGCTCGAGTTGCTCGCGTGCTCAAGCACGGGAAGTAACCTCGGTTGTGTTAATGTGGATTAGGAAAATTTTGAATTATTGCGCGTTTCGAGGCATCCTTAATAGGGAAATATGGGCGGCGTCTCTTATTTCCCGAAGCATTTCATCAGGGCGGTACCTTTTCATTTTTCGAAGCATCCTCGCATCGTGGGCTCATGATGGGGCCGCACGATCCAATGAGGCGCTTCTCTCGCTTCTATATTCGAAGCGTCAGTTCGAATTAAATGCGACACTTCGATTTTTGGGGTCGACACGTGTTATGATCTGGATGGGGAGCGGCATCCTGCCTCGCAGATCCAGGCCGTTAGAGGGATTTATATAAATCCCTATTTGGCCGTCTCTGTGACTTCTTTCCAATAGTCTTCTCCTTGCTTCTTCCCAGTCCGAAGCGGCCGGTTCTCCATCATCTCCGGCGAACTCTCGAAGGTGTCTTCCCCTTTGTCTGCTTGGAGTCTTCTCTTCCCCCCTCTTCTCCTCTCTCGTTTTTCTAATGGGTCGTGGTCCGGACGAAATCGGGTCCATAATAAGTGAGGATGAGGTCGAGATGGCCGAGGAGTGGTTTTTCCCTCTGCGGGGGTTCCGTTTGGAACCCGCTGGGGTGGGGGATCGGGTAACGAACCCCCCCTCAGGCCGGATCGGAGTGTACTTGGAAACACTCTAGGCCGGCCTGCGGTTTTTCCTTCACGGGTTTGTGAACGAGTTGCTCGGGGAGTACCAACTCGTCCCGGGGCAACTCGCTCCGAACACGTGGAGAACAATTGTCGGGTTTTTGTCCCTATGCTTGGCACATGAGATCCCATCTTCTGTCAATGTCTTTCGGTAGCTCTTCGTGTTGAAGTCCAACCTGGGAGACGGAGAGTGGCTCTATATCGCCCTTCGGGGGGTCGGCCACTCTTCCGGGGCGCTCCGACGTCCATTCACGAATGAAAAAAAAAGTTTTTCTTTTTAGCTTCCGAGCGGACATGGGGGTTCGACCTTAGGTAGGGGCAGAGCCAGCTCAAGACCGCCAACAAGCTCCCCAAGCTTTCCGAGCGCGAGCAGGGGATCCTTGACGCCGTTCGCGGCCTCGAGGATGACATTCTTCTGAGCGACCCCGTGAGTGAGGATGCTCTAATCAATGTTGGCCTGAGCTCGGCGCGCCCTCAGGGTAAGGGTAGTGGTTTTTTTCCTTTTTTATTTCTCTTTCCTTTCTTGATACTCCTCTCGATATTCTTACTAACTTTTTTGCTCGTCCTTTCAGACGTTCCGAAAATGGTGACCAAGGGCGCAGCTATGTACGCTCGGTTCCGCAAGAGGTCGGCCGAGACTGGAGGGGTGCTACCTGAGCCGAAGAAGAAGGCCAGGTCCTCGGCTGGTGGGGCAGCTGAGAAGAATACTCCCCGAGCTGGGTCCTCCGGAGCTGCTCGGAGGGAGGCCTCGAGCTCCGACCCTACGGGCTCGAGCTCAGCGGGAGCCATTGCGGCGCTTGCATGCCCGGCGCCAATTTCGCAGATTCCTAGTCGGCCGCCAGTCCGACCTGAGCGCCCGACATCCGAGCCGAGCTACAGTCGAGGGGCCGCGAGGTCGCCTTCGCCGAGCGCAACAAGGCCCAGTCTCCCCAGTCCATCGGAGAGTGAGGGCCAGCAAGAAAGGCGGCCCTATATCCCGGTGTGGGCAGTGTACGAAGGCGATTCGGCCCTTAACAATGTTGAGATGGCACGGCAGATCTTCCGAGTCGCACTGCTCCCGACAGATCTTCTGAACTCAACCCGCCGCTCTACCGTCCGGGTAAGTTTATCTTTTGCGCTTTTAACTTTCATGTTCTAGCTTTCATGTTCTAATTCTGTCCTTTGCTTAATTCCTCCTTTGCCTTGTTTATAGCACCTCCATGAGATCGACACGTTGATCGCCCTCGCCGCGGACTACCGGGACCAAGCTCGTCGGTGCTCGCAGGCACAAGAGGAGGTCGAGAAAAAGCTCGGGGAGGCCGAATTCTTTCAGAGGGAGCTCTTGGCCAGAGTGGAAGCCGGCGAGGATGAGCTCCGAGTTCTGACTGCGGAGCTTGAGGAGGAGAAGGCCGCTCACGCTCTGACCAGATTGGAGGTGCGGTCCGCCGAGGCCCGTTTGGTCGAGGCACAGTCCCTGCTCGTCGCCCGCGAGCAGAAAATAAAGAAGGTGGAGCTGAAGGCCGAGCAGCTTGAAGCTCGGAAGAAGGAGACCCAAGAGCAGGCCCAGAACGCCGTACAACTCTTCCGAGAATTAGAAGAGTTTCGTGACCTGCTCGAGGAGGAAGCCATGAACGGGCTTATCCACGGCTTCAACGATTTCCGCAACCAACTGAGACGGCTCTGCCTCGAGTTCGACCTCAATCTGCTGCAGCCGGGAGCAGGAGTCGAGGAGGAATCCGAGGCGGAGGACTCGGCCGAGGCAGGAGCTCAGGCGGTCGAGGAAGCCGCACAGGAGGCCGCTGCCGAGGAAGGTCCGATGGAAGTTTCTGAGGCTGCCCTTGAGGTCACCGAGGACAGCCAGGCCAGGACCTTCGCCGCGGAGGAACCGACTGCTGCCGAGGAAGGTCCGGCAAAGGTTTCCGAGGCCACAGAGATCATCCAGGTCGGAGTCTTTGCCGAGGAAGAACCCGGAGAGATCCTGGCTGCGGATGCCGCCACGCTCGTCCCTTAGGGCTTCCTTTCCTTTTGCTCTCTTTTTTCCTCTTCTCTTTTTTTGAGGAAGAGGTCGGCCTTTATGCCTATTGTACGATCGAACCTCAATTTTGTACTTAGCCTTCGGACTTTTCTTCTAAATGAACCTTTTTTCCTCTCAACTTGCGTAATTGATTTTTGCCTCTTAGTGTCTCTCTCTAAGGCCTCCGAGCTCGTTCAAGTTCTTAGACTTGGGCTCTGTAGTTTCATCCATGTTCGGTACGCAGTTAGACCTAGGTTCGACGTATTCGCTAAGTCCCTAGGTTCGGGTTCCAAGTCTCCGCTGCTCGGATTCTCGACCAGCAGAGTCGCTGTACTTAGATCCGGAAGATACTCGTCCTCGAACTCGTCAAGCCCTCGGGCTCGGACCTAAATTTTGCCGAGCCATAGAGCTTGGAGTCCGGACTGTAGGGCACCGTGCTCTAACCATCATCTCGTCAGGTCGCCAGCTTCAGGTTCAATAAATTAATAGATCCCAATAGGTTCTTGAACTCTGATTTAAATTTCATCGAGCCCTCGAGCTCGGACCTCAAGTTGCCGAAGCGGATTATCGGATCCCCCGACTTAATGAGTCTAGGTATAGGCCCGATACAAGCCTCCGAGCTCGGGTTCAAATTTTGCCGAGCCGTCGGTATAAATCGAACTGGAGTCCACTAACGAGTAGTGCGCGCGGAGTCAATAAGATCTCAGCTCATGATTGACCCGTCAGAGCACCCCGACGCTAGTCGGGATTTTATTTAAACATTCGGTAGCATAGGAATGAATAAAACAATGTAAGTACTGATTAAAATGTACCTTTTGTACTGTCGGAGCCAGATGCTCCGCGCTGTAAGCTGTTCTTGGGGGCATGCTTTGGCTCGAAATCCACCCCAAACCTTTCGGTTTACCGGGGTACTGTCATAGGGGACGACCACGAAAGCTTTACCCCGCATTTTCTCCGAGGTCGCCTAATTCTTCGAGGTCGAGCATGAGGTCGAGGTCGAGCAGCGAGGTCGAGAGGGATCGGACTCGTTTCCAACTCGTACGCAAGGTCGAGGGGTTTAGGAACGCACTATCGACCTGCGATGCTTCCCGAGGTCGAGGGGTTTGGGGATGCACTGTTGACCTCGGGGCATCCCGACCTTAGTCGAGACATCGTACGCAAAGTCGAGGGATTTGGAAACGCACTATCGACCTGCGATGCTTTCCGAGGTTGAGGGGTCTGGGAACGCACTGTCGACCTCGGAGCATCCCGACCTTAGTCGAGGCATCGTACTCAAGGTCGAGGAGTTTGGGAACGCACTATCGACCTACGACGCTTTTCCGAGGTCGAGGGATCTGGGAATGCACTGTCGATCTCGGGGCATTCCGACCTTAGTCGAGGTATCGTACGTAAGATCGAGGGGTTTGGGAACGCACTATTGACCTGCGACGCTTTTCGAGATCGAGGGATCTGGGAACGCACTGTCGACCTTGGGGCATCCCGACCTTAGTCGAGGTATCGTACGCAAGGTCGAGGGGTTTGGGAACGCACTATCAACCTGCGACGCTTTCCAAGATCGAGGGGTCTGGGAACGCACTGTCGACCTCGGGGCATCCCGATCTCAGTCGAGGTATCGTACGCAAGGTCGAGGGGTTTGGGAACGCACTATCGACCTGCGACGCTTTCCGAGGTCGAGGGGTCTGGGAACGCACTATCGATCTTGGGGCATCCCGACCTTAGCCGAGACATCGTACGCAAGGTCGAGGAATTTGGGAACGCACTATCGACCTGCGACACTTTCCGAGGTCGAGGGGTCTGGGAACGCACTATCGACTTCGGGGCATCCCGACCTTAGTCGGGGTATTTGAGGGAGATCGAGACCGAGCTCGACATTGACACTTCGGACTTTTGGCTAAGGCGCTCGGTGTTGCACGGTGTTAATTGTAATATCCGAGCGGGGTCGTATATACGAGCTGGGCCGGGTCGTCTGAGAGTCACGAAACATTTAGACGTCAGGAGAAACGCAGCACAATTAAATGATTGCAGACAAATTATTGTAAAGAGGTGAGACTTATGCTCCGATCAGAGAGAACCCCTTGGGGTTCTATTGATAATACATCCGAAGATTTTCAGAACTCCAGCTTCGTGGAATAGGGGTCCCCTCGAGGGACTCTAGCTTGTACGCCCTGGGTCGCTGGACGCGCGCGACCCGGTAAGGTCCTTCCCAATTCGGAGCCAACTTCCCTTGCTCGGTCGGCTGAGAGGCTTCAGCTCTTCTAAGGACGACGTCCCCCACTTTGAAAGATTTGGCTTTGACTCTGGCGTTGTAGTATTGTGCCATCTTTTGTTGGTACCTCGCCATGCGGACTCGGGCAGCTTCCCTTGTCTCCTCGATGAGGTTCAGGTTGTTTCTGAGCTGCGAAGAACTGGAGTTGGCGTCATAATGCTCTACCCTCGGAGAAGGGAGTCTGATCTCCAATGGGATGACGGCTTCCGTTCCATACGTCAAATTGAAGGGAGTTTCACCGGTGGGTACACGGAATGTAGTCCGATAAGCCCACAGGACGTTGTATAGGTCTTCGACCCACTGCCCCTTGAACTGGTCGAGCCTGGCCTTAAGTCCCTGCAAAATAGTAGGATTTGTTACCTCAATTTCTCCATTCGTCTGAGGATGCGCAACTGAGGTGAAACGGTGGTCGATGCCGAGCTCGAAGCAGAACTCTCCAAAGAGAGCGTTGTCAAACTGGCGGCCGTTGTTTGATATGAGGATGCGGCCGTTGTTTGATAGAAATTAATGCTCGATCGTATGAATCAATGCTGTTACTGTAGGAGATCAGGCTGAAGCTTTCAAATCATCGTGGAGTCATGCCATCATTTGTAGCCAAGCAGGTTTTCCATAAACGGCTTGATGTCCGTAGACAGCAGGAGCCATACGCTTTAATTGTTGAGTAACCTGAGTGCCTGTAGGGGCCATACGCATTGATTGTTGAGTAAACTGAGTGCCTGTAGGAGCCATACACATTGATTGTGGAGTAAACCGAATGCTTATAGGAGCCATACGCATTGATTGTTGACGAAGACAATGCGTAGTTTTTCGGTTGGGCCGCGGAGGGATGTGACTACAGCATGCGATTCGGGCGTCTTCAGATCGATGGCGCTACTCGGACGCCCCAAGTGGACTGCTCGGACGCCTTCAGGTCGGAGGAGTTGCTCGGATGCCTATGTGAGCGTGGTGACTTGTAATTTTTCCCTAACAATATATATATATATATATAATCTCAATTCCCAGCCCCCTTGTGGCGATAAAAATGGGATTTTCATCATTTAATGGGCGGTAGGGCGTTGCTTTCCGTTTGAGCTGATAACCAGCCTAGCTCGGGCGTTCGTCGGCCAGGGGCTAGCCCCCTACTTGGACCTATATCATTGGTTAGATCATCGAATCGTATGTGTGTGTGTATATATATTTAAAATTATTATTAATACACTGTCGAAGGTTAGGGAGCGTGTCCATGCAGGCAATTTCGTCGTTTGTAATTCTTAAATTCACGGGAAGAGCCGGCGCGAAGCAACGGTCTGCGGAATGCTGACGGGGCACCTACCTGTCACCGACGCTCAGGCGAGAAAGAGAGTGAATTACAAGTTTTTTTTTTTCAATTCCGTCCACCTCCCAAGGCCAAAAGGAACTCGTATCGTTGATACCGAGAAGAAGAGAAGAGTAGGGGAGGAATAAAGGGTGACACCGGTGGAGGAACAGTATTTTTTTTTTTTTTTTTGCTTTCCTCCTCTGCTTTAATGGTGATGTTGGATTGGAAAAAGCAAAAGGAAAAGAAAGAAGGAAAGAGAAAGGGATAGGGAGGCGCTTACGCCATGGGATGGGATCCGGTGGTGGTGAGCGACAACAGTGGCGGTGAGAAAATAAGAGAGGAGGTGGGGGGCCCGACGTTCCTGTCGCCTTGTGACTGCCACTTCTTCCGTTCCCGTTCATTTCCAGGCTTCCAGCTCCACATCCTTTGGCCTCTTCCACCGTCTCAGCCCACCCGTGACTACTGCGCGCGAGCAGCGAGGAAGAAGAAGATGAATCATTAGACCCCCTAGCTCAATACGGCCTATGGCTTAGGGTTTCACATTTCGAAGTCCGGGGGAATATATACATACTCTCTTTCTTTCTTTCTTTCGAGAGTCCTCCTGAAACCATCCAGCTTGAAGTTCTGGGAACTTTATTAACACACAGGAACGGGAATTTGTGGTTTTATTAGAGCAACGAAGCTCTGAGACAGAAAGGTATGTTTTCTAAGAACTAGAAGAGTCTTCCATTTTCCCTTACTTAGTTCAGTTGGACTGTTTGTACAATTATTAATGAAGCAAATGTCCACCACGATTTTTCCAGCTGGTGGTGGTAGACTGCTCAGTTCTCGACTTGTTATTGCATACAAAGAAAGGATGATAATAATAATAACTATTATTATTACTACTTATTTTCCTGCTCTCTTGTTCAGGAGAAGAAGAAGGAGGAGGCATCGTCCGTGACAATGGGTCATCGAGAAGGCTCGAGCTTCCCTCTCTCTCCTGCGATTCTATCATTGATGCTTGTGCTCTTGATCCCGTGCACGAGGAGCCAGCTGCAATCCTCTCAAGCCTGGTCCCTCCTGCGAATCCAGCGTCTCCTCAACTACCCCCCGGCTTTGAGCAGCTGGAATACCACGACGGACTTGTGCTACGCCGAGCCCAATCCATCCGTCACCGTCGTCTGCTACGAGGACAGCATCACCCAGCTCCATATCGCCGGCAACAACAGCTTCCTCGCCCTGCCTCTCCCCCGCAGCTTCTCCATCGACTCCCTCTTCACCACCCTCACTCGCCTCCCCAACCTCAAGGTCCTCTCCCTCACATCCCTCGGCTTGTGGGGTCCCCTGCCCCCCAAGATTGCCCGCCTCTCTTATCTCGAGATTGTCAACCTGAGCTCCAATTTCCTGTACGGCGCCATCCCGGAGCGGATCTCCGATCTGAGGAACCTCCAGACGCTGATACTCGACCGCAACCTGTTCGGCGGCCGCATCCCCGATTCCTTGGGTGCGCTCTCGCTGCTGGCCGTGCTCAGCGCGAGGAACAACTCCCTCAGCGGGCCTCTTCCCGATTCCCTCGCCACCCTGGAGTCGCTGCGAGTCCTCGCCCTCTCCTCCAACAGCCTCTCCGGCCAAGTGCCGGACCTCCGCGGTCTCTCCAACCTTCAAGTGCTCGATCTGGAGCGCAACTACCTCGGGCCGCAGTTCCCGCGGGTGGCGAGGAAGGTGGTGACTCTTGTCTTGAGGGAAAACAGGTTCACCGGCGGCCTCCCAGCCGACGCAATTAGCTCCTGCTATCTACTCCAGCAGCTGGACATATCTTCCAACAGATTCGTCGGGCCGTTTCCGCCGTCGCTGCTGTCCCTGCCTTCCCTTCGCTCTCTAAACGTTTCTGGGAATAGATTTACTGGAAAGCTTTTCTCCAACACGTCGTGCAATGACGAGCTCGAGTTTATCGACCTGTCCTCGAATCTTCTGTCCGGGAACTTGCCGACGTGCCTGGTGTCCAATTCCAATCACAGGGTGGTCGTGTTTTCGGCGAATTGCCTGGCGGCCCAAGATCGGACTCAGCACCCGCCCTCCGTTTGCCAGAATCAGGCTTTGGCTGTCGGAATATTGCCTCGCAAGCAAAGCAAGGCATCGGCTTCTAAGGCACTTGTCGTTGTCGGTATAGTGGTAGGGGTTGTGGGAGGCGCATTGCTTCTTGGTTTCCTCATCTTCTTCGCTCTCAGAAGAGCGAGTCTCAAGAGAGCACTGAAAAGACCCCCAAGAAGATTAATAGAGCATGCTTCGAGTGGGTACCCTTCCAAGTTGCTGGCTGATGCAAGTATGCTCCCTCCCTCCTTCCCTCTCTCTCTCTCTGCATGCACGCAGTTAAGCAGGTGACAATTTAGATAATGCATTTCATTGACAGCTCTTCAAAGTGAAGTAGCTTGAGAATGCCAAGCGTAACCTTTGTTTTTTAAGTAAGATTGCCATGCTGAGAGCTACATATATGTTAATTCTTCTTTCCCAGTGATGTAGTGTTCTGGTGCTTGTCATTACATGATGTGAAGTCGTATGTTTATTTTGATCATGTCTATCATATCTGTCAAGTTCTTTGTGTTAATCCACATGATTGAGAAGATAATGATTAACTTGCTTTGGCCAGTTTTACTTTTCATCCTCATTCAACACACTGATTGTTGCAACTGATTGTTTTTGTATATGCGTTCTGCTTTCTTACTACTACTATTACTGTATCCATTTAATTCTTATATATAATTTTATTGAATCTCCACTTTCCATGTTATAGGGTACATATCGCAAGCAATGAAGCTCGGAGCACTTGGAATTCCATCATATCGATCATTTTCTTTGGAAGAGCTTGTAGCTGCTACAAATAACTTTGAAACATCAAGTTTCATGGGAGAAGGTTCTCATGGTCAGGTATGCCATTGCTTATGCTATGTTCATTCAGCTTGGAGTTCAAACAGATAATCTCCTATTTACAGGATACTAGATGTTATCATAAATGGTAAGATTATGTGGACCATCTCCGATTAATTGCACGGCCTTTCTTGACATGTATGTAGTCATAAGCTGGACCGAGAGCATAATTGTAACTCTGTTTACTGATTTCTCGCGCTGCTTTCACCTTTTCTTCCCCTTTGAGAAAAAAGATGCTTGGTATTCATACAGATATTATTAAGCAAGTGATATCAAAACAGAAAAGGGAAAGAAGAAGATAAAGATAAATTAGAGAAACATGGAAACAAAGGAAGAAAAAACAAGAAGAGTGGAGATGAAAAGTAGCAAAAAGTACAATGGGATCAAAGTAGGACTTCTAAGGGATAGCACGGAGGGTAGCTTTAATGCTGAGACCGCTTGTCCAGTCTAGGATAAACTTAGTAATTAGATGTCTGTGCCATGATACTATTGAAGCTAAGTTGTTGAAGACTTGATAGTTTCAGCTAGCTGTTGAAGCCACTGATTTCATGTTAATTGTCCAAACTAGTTGTTGAAGCCACTGATTTCATTTTAATTGTCCAAAGGGTGATAATCAGAGACTGATATGTTGACAGATAAAAGGTTATAAACCTAGGTTGGATATATGTTCTGAAATAAAATCAGATTGCATTGCTTAAGTGTCATGAGATAATATTTGATTGGTTCCAAACCATTCTCAACTAACGGCATGATTTCTCATGCAACTGAAACACTTAGAGACAAGTTATAAGAACGTAGCTTATAAGTTGAAGTGCAATATTTCTTCGACATGGATTAAAAGATTTTGAACTTCTGTTTGTATGCAAGACATTCATGTCTACAGACTCCTGCTGATCTATTTCTACTGCAGCTGCACGTTTTTTTTCAAATTTTCCTATCAAACATATAAAGTTGCGTCGTGGTGACTATCTGCATGATTTCCCTTCATTTGTAATATCAGATGTACAGAGGAAGATTAAATGATGGTTCCCTGGTGGCAATAAGATGCTTAAAACTTAAAAAAAGCCATACTTCTCAGAATTTCAGTCGTCACATTGAACTGATTTCAAAGCTCAGACATCGCCATCTAGTCAGTGCTCTTGGACATTGCTTTGAGTATTACCTTGATGACTCCACTATCAGCAGATTATTTCTTGTTTTTGAATACATATCTAATGGGACACTAAGAAGCAATATTTCAGGTAACGGAACTGTTTTGTATTGCAGTCCTGTGTCCATTTCAATTTTTCTTCGAAGTTCCCCCTTCTCTTATTTGAGGATCTCTGTTTCATACATGTTTTAAAATGCATCCCATAGAGGGAGTTGCAGAGAAAAAGCTTACATGGACGCAAAGGATATCAGCTGCCATTGGCGTTGCAAAGGGTATCCAGTTTCTGCATGCGGGTATCATACCTGGTTTGTTTGCAAATGATCTGAAAATCACAGAAGTACTTTTAGATCAGAACCTTGTTGCAAAAATCAGCAGTTATAATCTCCCAGTATTAGCAGAGAATGTGAAAGCCGAGGTAAAAAAAAAATATGCGTTTTCATATATATTGGATGCATAGCTTTTAGAAGTTTTCTCCTCCTCATCAGTTGTTCCATGTTAAATCAGCACATTCGATTTGATATCCAGCTATGGGTATCTGTGCAGGGACTAACTGGAGGTTCTTCAAATGAGTCAAAGGAATTGAATGAATGGTATGCAACAAATTCTCTACTATGCTATAGACATTCAAATAAATACAGCTGTGAATGATCTTAAAATGCAAATATGGTAAGCAACAACATTCTTCATCCTGTACATCTGCAACGGGGCATCCTTGCATGTGCGTGTGTGCACGCACAGAAGGAGGGATTTTTTTGGGGGTGAGGAGGGGGGTATCACAGACAGGCGCACACACACGGGCGCACACAGAGAAAGAGAGAGGACCAGATTTCTAGTATGTCAGTTATATGTTGTCACAACTTACATAATCACCAATTTGCCATTTCACAACAATTTCAGAAGAAAATTTACTGTTTCAGAAATTTCAGAAAAAGGGAAAAAAGATGGTCCTGTAGGAAGTGAGTTCTCTGGATGAATTTTTCTGTATTGCTGATATTCCCGACGCCTTGAGATAATCCTCTTTATATGTATGAATACACCATCACATATCTATGTACATGCACTTGGAGTCTGCTTCTTAGAATTCTTAAATTGATGTCCTGTAAATATATTGTGACTTGTGCACCCCTGCAGGGCTAAGCATGCGGATAAAATCGACATCTATGACTTTGGTGTCATCTTACTTGAAGTTGTTTGTGGAAGACCAATCACATCTCAAAGTGAAGTGGAAATAATGAAGGATCAGGTGCAAGATTGTTTTTGACTTTCTACAACTTTATTTTCCATAAATGAGGCTGAAAGTCCTTTTACATAGATTGCAATTTTTTTTCCATACCCTTTGATTGGATATTCAGCCTATTATGCCATCTGGCATGCTTGTATTCTGAATTAGCATTTGATCTTGAATTCTGGCTGTTGAAGTTGCAAGCAAGCGTTGCAGCTGATGGGGCTGGTAGGAGCGTTGTGGATCCGGTCATAAGTAGGGCATGCTGTGATGAATCCTTGAAGACGGTTGTTGAGATTTGTTTACGATGTCTTTCCAAGGAGCCATCACAGAGACCTTCAGTTGAGGATGTACTCTGGAACCTACAGTTTGCTGCTCAAGTCCAAGATGCATGGAGGGGAGATTCTCAAAGCAGCGAAGAGTCACCGTTATCTCCTCATCCTCCCAGCTCACCGCTCGCTCTCGATTAGCAGCAGCACAACTCACAACATGATTGTAAGTGCAGATGAGAACCATGATGCTGCTCTGATTCATTTCATCGACC
The DNA here is from genome assembly GCA_025769935.1 of Phoenix roebelenii. NCBI lineage: Eukaryota > Viridiplantae > Streptophyta > Magnoliopsida > Arecales > Arecaceae > Phoenix > Phoenix roebelenii. The sequence goes on from JAOXJJ010000594.1 coordinate 25,314, forward strand.
TAGTAATTTTATAATCAATATATTTCTTATTCATTTTATGATCTCTGGATCAAAACCTCATGGACCCTATAGTAGAGCTCTGCCTACTCTCTAATGCTGATCCGATAGACCACAGACTATTATGGAACCTTCATAATAGCCTGCAGATGTTGTCTGTTGGCATGTGAACTAAGATAAATTTTCGCAAGTAAATGCACGACCCAGCAAAAGAATAAATTTTCTTGTTGGCAGTAGAATTGTTTGTTGATGTTTTTTTAGTCCATTCTGTTGGTTTTCTTGATTAGTGTGCATAAGTATGTTTTCTTGCACAGGTCAAACTTTTTGCCCATGCGTCAAGCAGCTTAATGCTGGAGGCAACCATCGTCTTCGCATCGTCTTTCATCACAATTTATTGCTAATAGCTGCATTGTCCTCAGGAGATGATGGGCGTGGAACAATGCAAAGATCACAATTTCATCCATTCTCGACAAAGACCGGCCGGCTTCTCTGAAGTGATCTTTGACGCATGTGGGAAAAAGTCATCTGTAGCCTTCCTGATACCGCGAGCTGAAGTTTTTCTGAAAGTGTGTAGCATCAAGACCCTGCAAGACAGATTTCCGTAAGTGTAAATTTAGTTTAATATTTTGTTTCTATATGAACCAAGCCACTGACTCGTGGCAAGCTATGTTCTGTTTATACAAATGGTTTTAAGAGAGAGCTGTCAACGCATATGCAAATAGTTTCAAGGGAGAGCGGTCGATGCGTACGACATCCTCCAGCTCCAGAAGATCACGACAGGAGGCACTGGTGGATTATTGGTGACAGTAATCCTACAGAATCTTTCTCCCATCCATTGGATTTGGTTTGGAGCTGAAGCAGTTACTCTTTTTTTTCTTTTTTTGCTAAACAAAAGGGGAAGAGGGAAGGAAGGGACAAGCCCACCCTGCGTAGCAGCTTCCACTGAGCCTTCATTCCATCAGGAGAATATTCGATGCGGGCAGAAATGACCGTATGTTTGGCATCCTGGCCGGTTTTACTCATATCCTTTCCATCCGTGGGTCGGCTCGGTTATCCGATCCGAACCTCCATATGAGTACGTCACACCTGACACCATCCAGGCTACCAACCGACTAGTAGCGTTTTCAGACCCTGTGTTCAGGCATTGGGCATCCGGTCCCCAAATTTAATCGACGTCCGCGCATTTCGAATCTGAAATCATTTGATTAGAAGCAAACGTTTCGTTTTAACTGGGCTACCATCTTAGTAGCAAGCAGTTACTCTCTGGCCAAGCTTCCTCAAAAGGGCCACCGCCTGCATGAAGTCCTTGGCTGCAAGGAGTGCACGTTTGTAAAGGATACCCAACAGGAATTGCTGTGGGCTGGCTTTGTGGGTTGCAGCTGTGCCCAAGCCAAGCAAGATAACTCCTCGTGCTTTTTGTTCCTATTTTTTTCCTGAGAAAAGACGGGATACAGCAAAATGCGACATCGGAAATGGCGTCCCAAGAAGACCTTGACGAGCTCGAAGGAAAACGGCCCGTGATCGACCATGAGACGACAAAGGAATCGGAGTCCCTAAAGGATGCGGTATCCAAGGAGGGTTTTGGTAATCCCGCGAAGCCGGGGAGGTGGTGGTATTCACTGGGATCGAGATTGGGTGGTGTCGCACGGCTGTTGGGTGGTGGCCGGCCAGGTCTTGGCTTTCAGATTCTATTAGGCATGTACAAGCTGGTTGCATATCTCAAATGGAGCAACGGGATCGAAAGATGGTACTGAAAATAGCAGCAGCCACAGAGGAGGTATTCCGCTCTTCGTCGATAATTGCATGAAGGAGGTGGTTCACGGTAGATACGCACATCCAGATCATCATCTCGAAACCACCATGCTCTAAGGGCAGAAGAGAATAGTAGCAGTTTCGGTACGAAAACCGATCGTTACTTTGCTTCTTCTGTGGTAGGGTTGGACACCTTGAAAAGCAATGTGGACACGTTGTTGGGGAGGACGCTAGCCTGATTCCGGGAGGAGAGGAAGAGCTTGTATGGCCATGGAAGGCGGCCACCAGGGTTCCTGTTGATCATGTGACGAGGAGGCAAACCAAGCCTACGAACCCGCCTTCGGGTCACCACCACACGGCAGCCCAAGCGTGCAAATCGGTCCCCGTTCATCTGTCATGGAGGAGGCAAACCAAGTGAAGAATATGGACGATGGTCTATCAGTGGAGCCTAATACCGTATGATAAAAAAAAAAAAAGGAAAAAAAAAAGCTAAGCGTCCGCACCACAACTGGCATTAAAGAGGTATCCTTTCTAGAGGGGGGGGTCATGTTACGGCCCTTAGGGAGGAAACTGGGGAGCACACGCATTGAATAAAAATTTTGAGCGCACAGAAGTTGAGAAATGGATGCTCCGAAAAAGGAAACTATGGAGCCCCTGATCGGAAAAGAATTTGAAAGGCACCCGAAACGGACACCTGGGAGGGAAATCGAGGTGCGGTTTGACTCTAGTCAACCTGTAGAGATCACTGTTGTTCGACGTGTGGAGATTCTGGACCGATCTGCGGATGGGAGACTGGACTGGGAGGTAGGAAAAGCGGAAAGGATCTCCGCGTGGGCAATTGGGCGCGGCTCTTCTTCTTCTCCCCCTTTAAAACCGGATTCTAAGGTCCTAATTGTTGATGATGGCACGAGACCTTGTATGCAACCGGTGAAATCCAATCACATGATGTCAGTTCCCCTGGCTAGACCCCTTATTTAGGACTCAGACCCTTGTTGTGCCAAAGGGACTCCAACCAACCATCTTCCACCCAAAAGAATCCCATGCACGGGGGTTCTCCTCCTGCTATCCCTCTCCCTTCACCGAACTCTCGCATGGTTGCAGAACCTTCTGATCATGCGGGTGTTGTGAGGCGGATTAAGGGGGCCTCTTGATGCGAAAGACGTGGTGGAGCCGGCACCACCACCCCACCAGTAATAATGAAAATCTTATTGTGGAACTGTCGGAGGACGGTGAAGCCCTTCTTTTTAAGTCCTTTCAAAAGACTATTTCTGTTACAAAACCTGGACCCTTGTCTGTTGTTTGAGAATTGAGATTCGACTACTATAATTCCCAAGTAGTGTTTTGCACACTCAGCGGTTGGTACTCGGGGCTTTTATGTTTTTGAGTCCCAAAGGCTGTCAAGAGGCATTATTATAGTAGGGAGGAAGGATTTTGCTACCTTAGATGTGTTCCATCATCTGTACTCAATAAGTTGTCATGATGATTACTGAATCAGATGCAGATCCTTGGATTTTATCAACTCTTTGGAATGAAATCTCTAAGTTGATTTAGCCAGGAAAAATTTCACCAACAAAATTGAGGTTTTGAAATTTCGCAACTTCATTGTGGGGGATGGTTTGATAGGGCCTTCGCCAAAGCCAATTGGATATAGCTTTTCCCAAGCTATCGAGTGCATCATCTATCCTATCTTGGGTATCACTAACGTCAGCATGCTTGTTAACCCTCTTGCTGTTTTGAGAAAATATGGATTTGTTATTCTCAACAGTGAGACATTGTGCGAGATGCTTGGAGGGTTCCAGTTCAAGAGGATGCCATGTACTGGGTCATACACAAGTTGGAACTCACCAGGAGAATACTTTAGTGGTGGAACCGAGATGAGATAGGAAGCATTTTTAGGAGACTGTGGAAGCATCCATTGGTAATCTCCAAATTAAGAAGGACTAGGGGCAAAGGTTCACATGAGGAGCTTGTTGTTCTCAAAGCGAAGCTAGCTAGACAACAGTCGTTGATGCGACAGCAGATATGGAAGGCTTGTCACAGCTAGGGACACCTAAGACTCCTCAGTATTAGCTATGCTTTGGATGATTTTTCTCACTTGAGAATCCTCACTCCCTAGCTTCCTCAAGGTGAATTTTGATGATAGCATGACTGATAGAAGTAGTGGAGGAGATGCAAGATTTGTGATTAAAGGCCCTAATTTTTGATTTATTGTTGCCCATAACAGGCAAATTTATGACATCTCAATTCCTAGAGTAGAGTTGATAGTGGCATGAGAGGGTATCAGTTATACGAGGTTCATCTTGAGAGCTGACCATATTCACCTCAAGGGCGACTCGACGATAGATGGATTTTTGAGACAGGCCTATCCGATGGATGGGCCCCCTTTGGCTACCAAATGTCTAGAGGATAGCTAGGAGTTGCGCTGTATTCCAGGCTATTCACATCTATCATGAGACTAACAATGTTATGAACTGGGTAGCTTCCTATATGGTGGAGCACTCCGGTGACACTCTATGGGTTAACTTTGCATTTGTTCAATCTCTATTTTATGACAACTTATTTTTTTTGATTTTGTATGGTGAATTCATACTAGAATGCTATGATCCTTTCGTTCTATTAAAAGAAAGAGAAAAAGAAAGGAAGGGAGACCCATCGGATACTTCAATTACCAGAGATGTACCATTCAATGTTTAGACTTGGGACCTCAAGTTGCTAGGCTCGGCCACCCTAGCTGATTAATGCTGGCTAACTGGTGCTACGAATACGTATGAGCTTTGGAAGATACATAGGATAGGAGTACCCCGCAGTGGAGAAGTTTGACTACTTGGAACCTGAAAAAATTAGACCACACCTTTTGCGAAGCAACTTTATCTCAGCAGCCGTGAGGGAGTTCAAAAACAGCGCATCCTGGGGTGTACGTTTGTTTCCTCAAGGTCCAAAGATTTTGAGCTTCTTCGCCCTAGGTCTTGCACTTCTTTTGGTGCTAGGGTGATGTGGTTTCAGTTTCCGTGTGATAGTTAGGTGGTGGCTGACGGAACAGTGGGATTGCCTGAGGTGGTTAAGAAGCTATCTTCTTTTTGCAATGGTTCATTGCTTAGGGCAAGAAGGATCTTTTTGAAGACTTGTTGAACATGGATGTACTGGGCATTTAAGATGGCACTGTAATGTTTAGTAATGAAAGAAAAACATGTTACGATCAAGTTTTTCGTCGATAAACACTTGAATTCTTGTAGTGTCTTGATCTCGGAGAGGCATGATCGAGAGGAACGCCAACATCTAGGTAATCACAAATTTCTCCCTTACTACGAAATACCTATTCTAGCGTTAGATCTTTAGATAAATATTTAAATCTGGGGATGATTGAGATCCTGAATATTAGGCTAAGCTTGGTGGTGTATAGCTGGATCTGAACCTTGCCCTCAAGAGGCAAAATCACCGGCTCACAGATCTAGGATCACCATGTCTGTTTCAGATGGATCCTAGATAGTGGAGCCCTAAAAAGATCTTGCAACACACTGGACCTTACATAATGTATGATATCCGACGAAAGTCTAATAATTCATTAAAATTATTTTAGGTCCTTCTGTTGGGTCGAATATTTCAGATGAATAATGCTTCCATCGGTGAAATATATATTTGGATCCTATATATCAAAATCTGTAAGTGCCTTTTATCTCTGGTAATTTTATCGTAAATGCTATATTGCATTATGATTCAGGGTTACATCGTTTAATATTCGAAATACTTGAGATTGAAACTTTTGAAAATGATTTATACATATTTATTCAATTACCTTGGGTGCTTGTATGAAAGGATAATTTAAAAATTATGGATCAAGCATCAAGCGTCCGTCCAATTCGAGCATGATTATGAATACAACAAATTATTTGCATATCTAAAATTGCATCTGAATAATTCATCAAACCACCTGATAGCAATGCAAAACCTGGTTCTGGTGGTGGATCAATTAATTAACGTCCCTCTCATCGAGCCCCTCGCTGCATGTTTTTTTCTTTTATTCCACTCTTTTTAAGGCCGGCGAGGGAGGCAAAATCTCACCCTCTCGGCGTGCATGACATGCCAAGTGGCAAGACCCTCCCTCATGGTCACGGCGTGAGCCCCGGCAGCTCCACCCACGGAGACCGACACGGGATATATGGGGCCGGGCAGCACAAATATTGCGTGCTCTCCTCCTTCCCAACCCCACCAAACACCTCACCGACACCAAACACCTCTCAGAACAACTGCTTGCTCCACACGTACGGTGCGGGCCCCCACTCCACTACGACCAACTGTTACCGGACACCACAGCACAGGAGGCTGGATGCTGTGCTGCTCGACACAGCTGAGCACAACTCATCCATCGTCGTCAAGGATCCATCGCATCCCGCCCCACCCTATATATCGTCGTCCCCACCTACATCCATCATCGCCGATCGAGCCTTTTCCCCTTTTCCCTCCTCCGTCACGAGCCCAACGTGCCCCCTGCTTCCTTTATCAGAGCCCGATCGAATTAATGCCCGACCACCATGCATGATGGACTCGAAAGGAGGAGGAGGAGGCGGCGCCGGCGCCGGCGCCGGCGGGGGTGGGGGGCCGAGGGGGGACGCAGGGAAGCGTGCTGCCTCGGCAGGCCAGTCGGCGCCGTGCGGGGCGTGCAAGTTCCTGCGCCGCAAGTGCGTGAGCGGGTGTTTGTTCGCGCCGCACTTCGGGACGGAGCAGGGGGCGGCGCGGTTCGCGGCGGTGCACAAGGTGTTCGGAGCGAGCAACGTGTCCAAGCTGCTGGCGCACGTGCCGGCGGGGCGGCGGGGGGACGCGGTGCTCACCATCTGCTACGAGGCGCAGGCCAGGCTCGCCGACCCCGTCTATGGATGCGTCTCCACCATTCTTGCCCTCCAGCATCAGGTTCTCCGACTAAATATATCGGTGCATGCATGGATGCATGAAGTCGATCGATAGATATATCGATGAAACAATTATTATTAATTCCATCAACCTTCTCTATATTCTCTTTGCTTCAGAGACCGTTGATTATGATATAAATTGCACATACTCGACAACAACCAACTCAAGTCCTTCTTTTCTCTCATTCTCTTCCTCTCTTGACTATTTAAGGTGGCAGCGCTGCAAGCCGAGATATCGATCGTGCAGTCTCAGCTAATAAATAGCCGATTGGCGATTGCCGGTGCCCTTCATCAGGGAACGCAGCAGCTGCAGCACGTCGCAGTGCTGCAGCCAGCCTACTCCAGCAACTCCTCGACTTGCCATAATATGGCGGATCTGAGCAGCTTCGCCTCCGGCTTAGACCTCGGCGATACCGAGCCGGCTTCAAGAGGTTTCGAGCCACTGCAGCTCTCGCATGAGGAGGAGGAAGAGGAGGAGAGTCGCAATCCGGCCGCTTTTGCCAGCAGTGTCTTTCATCCAAAATAATCTTGAGCTGTTCTTGCAAAACAAAGTATATTGGACGCACCCTAATTAGAGTAAAAGTTTTTTCAAAACCGAAAGTGTTATGATATAATAAGCGCGCGCCATGTTCTTTTGTCTGAGGTTAATTTTCAGCAAACTAAACTACCAAGCAGAAAGATGCTGCTTGCGTTTTCGCGAAGCCGAATGCCATTTGCTGCCACAACCTCAAATTTTGATTTAATTAAGTCTCGGAACCTATGTTTAAGTGGGACCCTCGAAGGGCGACGCTGATTCGCACGAACAACTGCAATTAATTAACGATACTTACCTATATTGCTTCTTGGAGCGTCAGGTTTGCACTTCCCTAATTAAAATTAAAAGGATATAAAGAACATTTCTTTATCATGTTTTACAAAAGTAGATTTTCTTTTCAAATGAGCAGATCTGCATGGTTAGCCATTTTGTGTTCAGCAAAAATTCGGATACATGTATGTACGTATTGGCATCCATATAAATATATGGATTGTTTAATTTTTTAGTAGACTTGGATTTATGAGCTTCAAATACGGAAGGACTTACACTTAAACCACTATCTCAGGTAGACTATTACATCAACTACAGGAAAACACTATTCTTAAATTTGCATCACAAAATTTCACACTAACACAATGAAAGGCATCGTAGATGCGTCGCCAGGTTATATATATATTTTTTAAAAATTATAGTATAATCTGAATAAAACCTATACATAAATGATCATGACCTACTAAAACATGTATAACAAAACCTATATAACAAATATCATATATCAAAATGGCCAATATATATGTACAATATCAAACAAAATTATCCACTATAACTCCAAAAAATCGAAAAGCATAAATATGTATATAATATCTAAAACTCAAAAAAAAAAAGAGTCAAGCTTTGGTAGCATCGTCATCATGATCAGCATCTCTACGACTGCTGAATGCATTGGGAACCTATAATAAAAATATAGAAAACTTTAAAATTTGAGAATAGAAAAATCACAATCTATTATAAATCATTAACTATATATGAAATTATGCATGATACTTATACAAAAGATATAAATAGAAGTAGTTATTTACCTAAGGTGGGACAAACCTCTGCACTAAGACTGTGACCTAGTCAAGCTGAGCCCTAATGGTATGAATATCTATCTCATAGGTTTGCTTCGATTTTTGCACCTTTGTCTCATTACTTTACCTTATATTCTCCATCTATATCTCTAGCCTACGAACCTCTACAATGGTACTACTCTATCCAAACATATTCTTGATATAAATATTCACTACAGACAAGTAAGTATGGGTAACCCTAACTCTGTAATCTTGTACTCAACCATATCATTTTGATCCCATTAATTTGGTAAAGACTTGGGCTTCAACACTACCAGTTTTTCAAATGATGATGTCTCGCTCGCACATTCAACAAAAAGAGAAATAGTTGTATCCTACATTTAAGAAAAAAGTTGCGTATAAAAAAAATATGAAACTATAAATAAATGAACAAATCCATTCTCAATACATACCGCAAAATATAACTAAGTGGATCCTAAATATACAAATCAGACGAGCTCCGGACAATACTGCAGCATGACAACTATCGTGTGATGAATTTCCTCCGACTACATATGTAAAAAAATTAGGGAGAACTAAAATAAATAAACACAATATGTGGATTATAAAAAAAAAGGAGGTGAGATTGGTCATCCAAACCTTAAGAGATCCAAGTTGCAGCCAACACGAAGATGAACATCCCCATAACCTTAAGCATATGACGGAGGAGCGGATAAAAGCCCCTAGCTAATTGAGTGGCTGAGAAGATGCCGCCATTGCCACCTGGATCAAGTGAGAGAGAACGAGCAGGATGGCACTGTGAGAGAGAGTCTCTGTGAGAGAGCTCGTCGATGTAGGCGTGAGATTGGAGGTCCGAGGAGAGTCGATGCGAGGGAGAGAGGCAATGCGAGATAGGAGAAAGGGGATGGAGAAAATGGGCGTAGACTTTTCACTCAACGATGCTTAGAAGCATCGTCCAATATTGAAGAATCTTCCCAATGCTTCTGAATAAGTGTCAAAAATGTCAAAAATAAGCAATGCTAATAAGTGTCGCCAGTTAACTTTTCCAGGTAGCCCACAAATGAGGGTAATTTGAGTCTTACGATGTTTAACAACATTTTTAATTTTTGAAGCTTTTAGGAAGTTTTGCGAAGTTTAGGCATGCTTAAAAAATTTCCGAGCAAAACAAAGCCGCAAAAAGCTAGTTTTCCTGGAGCGATCCATTTCATCAAACAGTCCACTGCAACCATGGTGATAGATTAGAGGACGAAGAAGGTACATCGTATAGAGGGTTAAAAGACAGATCAAGAAATATGAAGTTGGGAATTAATCTGTAGAAAAATGGCATCATGGGCAAACGAGGCGGGGGAAAGGAGAGGAGACATGAAAAGAAGGGTACGTTGAAGGGGTCATGAGCTTGCATATCAATCGTTCAGCGAGAGAGGAGTTTGCGAGTTGGAATATTAATTCCATCGTCCTGCTCTCCACAGATAAAAAATCACATGACCAATGCCAACAAAGGAAGAGGAGGTGGCAGAAAATACTCGGACTTTCCCATCAGGTGAATCAGAATTAGGAGCAGCTCCCGGATAAAAGGATCATTCATCCTCATAACGAGAGGTAAAAGTGATAACTTTACCTTCTTCTCTAATACATTTTCTCAAGCTAGTAGTCCAAGAAACAATTTTTCGAAGGCAATGCGACTTCTCTCTTTGTAGAAGGAAAAAAAATCTGTATCGAGAAGAGCATAGCAATTCTAAATACTAGATCAAATGCTTAGAGCATATATCTCGCTGTCCGCACGTTGGTCGTTATTCCAATTTCCAAAAAAAATTGTTCCTTCAAAAATTTCTTTAACAGGATAAACTAAGGGCTTGTTTCATCTTGGTGTGGATGATGGCGGAGACATCAGACTTCCGGAACTTGGATGGTATCCGAAGCATGCATTCCATGTCATTCAAATTACACGACGGCTCTCAATATGCCGTTGCTGCGGTTGCAGATGGGGGTGCTGGCATGCGCTTGGCAGGGTGCCGTGCAGGGCTTGATGTGTGCCAAAACTTGTAGAGCTCCTTGATAATTTGGAATCACCATGGTGGTGGAGATTGGGTGGATGCATAGTTAGGGTATTAAGGAGGGAATGGTTAACTTCTACAGAGCATGGTTGGGGCATGATATCGGGAGACATACATAGCTTGATATTTGGCATGGCAGCGAACTACCAGGACGTATGCGGACACATGAGGAGTCCATACAAATTGAGGAGGGACATGGTGCTTTGGGTATGCTCTTGGCTCCCCCAGGGCATGCAGGACAGACATAGCATGGCACAATTCTGGAGCAAGGCGGTGCCATTCCCGGATGGTCTTGTGCAGAGATGTCTGGTGTCATATTTTCTTTTGCTTAGGCATGTCTGGTGTAATATTGATTCGACGAGCTAACCACACCGCACAGCAAGGATGTCCCCAAAGTTTTACCTTAGGAAGTTGTCCAGGCTATCCCGTGCTTGCTTAATCCCTATGGTTGAGCAGCCAAGAATGGGTTTGGCCTATCCGTAACAGACAAGTCTCGTGGGCATTGTAGAGTGTGGCGTCCTGTAAGAATTATTGGTTGATCGTGCAGCACAAGGGTAGCTGCTAGAATATTGGTCAGAGCATGTGCCTTGGACGAGATGTCGACTTTCAAATACTTGGCCAAAACACAGACTTATGCCTCGCAAGTTTTCTTCTCAGTCCATCCACATTGGCATCTCAAGAGTGCTAGGCTACACGGTTGATGATGGTAAGTACACGGCTAGGTTAAGAGAATTGAAATCAAGTTCAGTGATTTAGAGATGATTGAAGAGAATTGTTGGTGACTTAGGCAATGGATGCAACGACCCAAGGCCAATCACTTGTCTCTAGGTCGTTACATAAGGCCGCAGTCGGTTGTTTGAGAGTCCAAAATAGGAAGGAAAAGTAGTTAGCTTTACATACCGACCGCCCTACGTATCTAACAGATTGTACATGGAATCTAGATTGAGATTTAAGAAGAGGCCTCATATTGCTGCTGCTGCTGCTGCTGCTGCTGCTTATTTTTTCTTACATCTTGCACTGTCTGCTACTCTCTTTTTCTTTACATATTTCTGCCGCTATTCATCTTTTTTATGTTGATGCACCGCATGCTATCAAAATCTTATCCGTTACAGTTTCATCATTCTCAATTTCCTTACTGCTGTTTTTTTCTTGGCTGCTAATTTATCACTATCTAGATCAGATTTATTCTATGCTTGACCTTCATCTGATATAAAAAGCTTCCTTTTCACTTCTAATCTCATTAGACCAGTCTTAATCTTAAGTTCACCTAGTTTGACATTCTCCCAATCCTAGAAACTCCGACGCTTTCAGACCTACCAAAATCCGAGGGCTAATACACAAACTCCCTCTCTCCACTATAATTGGAATCCAATTCAGATCTGCACTATTTCTCGGTTCCGGACAGCAGGCATCAAGATCCTTTAAATCATAAGAGATCTTGTCCTTTTTTATGCATGTCACTGCTTCTACACAGTGCTTGACTCTAGTGTCCTACATCACATACTGGAGATACCCAACAAAGAACTTAGAATAAGAAGTTCATCCAAACTTGACAACCCACATGCCAATGACACTTTTGATGACCAATTATGGAACTGGATAGAGCATCAAATCAATGTCCCAAACTGACTGATATTGTTACGCTCCTATGGCTCTAGTCTTTTACCTGCATCAAGGTGGATAACATTAAAATGGAGATGGAAACATTGTGCTAGTCAATCATCAGTGCTACGGAACAAGTATACCTGACATTCTCATCCGTCAGAAATATGCAAACGAGTAATCCATGAATAATGGCCATGGGACTTTCGAACTAAAGTCCTTCATACTCTTATGGAGTCAGAGAGCAGCATCAAGTTTCTTCTGAAGGCAACATACCATAGCAAACAGAGCTTCCACAGAAGCAATGCTGGCCGTATTGCCTGAGCTTGGCACTTCCATAGCTGAAGGTGAGCTCTTCATCTTCCTGTATATCCATGGCAGAAAAGAAACAAAGTCTTGGGAGCAACGAGCCGGAGCTTCTTACCAGGATAACTGCCAGATTACCACCATCACATGAGTGATTGATGAAGCGAGCCACATTTCCAACTTTCGTTGCATCAATATTCACCCTCAGGCATGCTTTGCCCGAAGGTAGATGCTCCCTCACAACCAGAAGTGCAGGGGAAAACCTTCCACTGGATGCAAGCTCATCATAAATCCGTTGACGATTTCTTGCTTCCTCTGTTGTCAAAAACTCACCTGCACATGAAATATTACCAGTGTTTGGAAACGCATGGTTGGAAATGGAGTTCTGATGACCTTGTGAGATCTTGCTCTTTCAACCCATGTTATTTTCTTTTGTGCAATTCAGGCATTTTTCCTTGGCAGGAATGGCCCAGTTTCTAAATTTTCACACTTCTGCCCCAGACCCCATTGGACAGCTACACACACATTCATCACTCAACAAATATGTGAATCCAATATTAAAAAAATGTGCGTGCACTATAAAAAAAACGAAAATATATATTTTTGATACGGAATGAACTTATTTGCTAAATGTTGAATACACATACAACTCGAATGTATCTGATGGGGCCAGGGACAAAACCATTTAAAAAAAATTGAAACTTACCAAAGAAAAATGAAATAAAAAATTGAATTGGGAATATGCAAAATCAAAAATAAACTGGGCCAAGAGTACCAAAATTCCCCCTTGATATAGCATCCATGTAGGATGTCGCACAAGGACGGGCATAACCCAAATAAAAGAGCAACACAACAAATTTGAGGAGAATATAGAGATCTACCATGCAAGAAATACTAGGGCTGTCACGCCCCGGACCCGGATCCGTGATACGGCCGTGCTATTGCCGACTACCGCCGACAATAGCACGAAGCCTCATACATGGGTAATAGGGTAGTCAAGCCAACCAAACCTTTATATATGAAAGCATTCTTAGTACAACATGCTAGACAATACCCAAATACAGAGCTTCTATGTAGTTTATGTACACAAAAGTATACTTATTTTACCCCAAAGGAAAGAAGCCCTGATACCAAATTAAAGTGTCTCTGACAGCTATCAGTGGTGAGGATCTGAAAGAAAAATATAAATGAACGGGTATGAGCTACACAGCTCAGTAAGTAATCATACATAATCTTACCGGATCAAACATAATGATAACCATGTTTATGCAGGACTTGAGAGACTAACATATACATCAAATGTCCGTTGTTCCATATACAATATACATATGCAAATCAAGCTGTAAATTAATGCATGTACCATCATGATATTTCATAAACATGAAATGCAACGTAAAACTTTGCCATTAATCCAAGAT
>JAOXJJ010000594.1:39051-55686 GCA_025769935.1 Phoenix roebelenii
CCGATCAGAGAGAACCCCTTGGGGCTCTATTGGTAATACACCCGAAGGTTTTCAGAACTCCAGCTTCGTGGAATGGGGGTCCCCTCGAGAGACTCCAGCTTGTACGCCCCGAGCCGCTGGATGCGCGCGACCCGGTAAGGTCCTTCCCAATTCGGGGCCAACTTTACTTGCTCGGTCGGCTGAGAGACTTCAGCTCTTCTGCGGACGAGGTCCCCCACTTTGAAAAATTTGGCTTTGACTCTGGTATTATAGTACCGTGCCGTCTTTTGTTGGTACCTCACCATGCGGACTCAGACGATTTTCCTTGTCTCTTCGATGAGTTTCAGGTTATTTTTGAGCTGCGAAGAATTGGAGTTGGCGTCATAATGCTCTACCCTTGGGGAGGAAAGTCCGATGGGGAGTCCGATCTCCAATGGGATGACGGCTTCCGTTCCATACGCCAAATTGAAGGGAGTTTCGCCGGTGGGTACACGGAATGTAGTCCGATAAGCCCACGGGACGTTGTATAGGTCCTCGACCTATTGCCCCTTGGACTGGTCGAGCCAGGGGGAATGGTCCCAGGATATCAATTTTCCATTAGGCAAATGGCCAGGGGGAACTAATCGAGGTCAACGGGGCTGAGGGTCGGCGTTGGATATTGGCGTTCCTCTGGCACCGGTCGCATCTCCGGACAAAATCTAGTGTATCCTTCTGGAGTGTCGGCCAGTAATATCACTGGCGCAAAATCTTATGCGCCAGTGCTCGGCCCCCCGAATGATTTTCGCAAATCCCTTCATGGACTTCACGCATTGTATAATCCACCTCTGACGGACGGAGGCATCTGAGGAGGGGAGAGGTAAAAGATCTCCGATAAAGCTTGCCTTCATATAATATGTAGCGAGAGGCTAGACGTTTAACTCGGCGAGCCTCGTGCTGGGGAGGATTTCATCCTGCAGGTAGCTGAGGAGCTCGTCCATCCAGCTCGGCTCAGCCTCGATGCAAAGGGTCGGCTCGGGCTCCTCCGTGCCGGGCATTTGAAGATATTCCAGCACTGCTGCTTTGGGGAGCTCGCTCATACGGGAGGATGCTAGCTTTGACAATCAATCTGCTCTGAGATTCTCCGATCTGGCAATGTGTTGGATGTGGAAGGAGCTCAGGGTCGAGGTGAGGTGTCGCACCTTCTGAAGGTATCTCTGTATTGACGGTTCCCTAGCTTCGAAGTCTTCCAAAATTTGGCTCACAACCAGTTGGGAATCTCTGAAGACCTTCAGATTCTCGACCTTCAGCCCTTTAGCCAGCTTGAGCCCGACGATAAGTGCCTCGTACTCCGCCGTATTGTTCGAGGCAGGAAATTCGAAGCGCAGGGCTTGTTCCGCGACCACCCCATCTGGGCTGGTGAGGATGAGGCCTGCTCCACTACCCCCCAAGGTCGAGGAGCCGTCCACATGTAGTGTCCACAGCTGCTCCGGGGATTCCTCCGCTGTAGGTGTGGGCTTGGGTCCGTCCGGCACAGTACACTCCACGATGAAGTCGGCGAGCGCCTAAGCTTTGATTGCTGGCCTCGGACGATATTCGAGATCAAACTTCCAAAGCTCAACTGCCCACTTTGTAATTCGACCAGTACGATTTAACTGTTGCAGGATTTACTTTATTGGCTGGTCGGTTAACACGGCCACCGTGTGGGCTTGGAGATAAGGCCGGAGTCTCCAAGCTGAGACGACCAGGGCAAAAATGATCTTTTCCAATTTGGAGTATCGGGTCTCAGCATCCCTCAAGACCCGACTAGTGTAGTATACTAGTCTCTGAAGCTTGTTCTCCTCTCGGACCAGAACCGAGCTCACTACAACTGGGGAAACTGCCAAGTATAAGGAGCTCACCCTGCTGGGGCTTCGTGAGCAATGGGAGAGAAGCAAAGAGACGCTTAAGCTCTTCAAAGGCTTGCTGGCATTCTGCCGACCACAAGAAGTTCTTCGGTCGCTTGAGAGCTGCGAAGAATGGAAGACAGCGCTCGGCTGACCGGGAAACAAATCTCCCGAGAGCTGCGACCCGTCCTATGAAATGCTGTACCTCTTTAACTGTCTTCGGGGGCACCATCTCTTGGAGCGCTCGGATCTACTCGGGATTGGCTTCAATTCTCCGTTGGGTAATTACGAAGCCAAGGAACTTGCCCGAGGTGACTCCGAATGCGCATTTCGCAGGATTGAGCTTCATCCGGTATCTTCGAAGTGTGGAGAATGCTTCATCGAGGTCAGCCACATGATCCTTCGCCATTCGGCTCTTCACCAGCATGTCGTCGACATAGACCTTCATATTTTGGCCTATTTGGTCTTTAAAGATTTGGCTGACCAGCTTTTGATAAGTCGCTCCAGCATTCTCTAAGCCGAAAGACGTCACTTTGTAGCAATAGGTGCCCCCGTCAGTAATGAAGAATGTCTTCTTTTCATCCTCCGGCGTCATTCGGATCTGGTTATACCCTGAGAATGCGTCCATGAATGTCAGCAGTTGGTGTCCCGAGGTGGAGTCCACGAGCCGGTCGATACTGGGGAGTGAAAAACTGTCCTTTGGGCAGGCCTTATTCAGGTCGGTGTAGTCCACGCACATGCGCCATTTTTCGCTAGCTTTTCTGACGAGGACCACATTGGCGAGCCAATCCGGATGGAATATCCCCCGGATGAAGCCGGCCTTGAGGAGTTTGTCGACTTCCTCGGCCGCCGCTCGTTGTCGTTCCAGGGCGGCACTTCGTTTCTTTTGCCGCACGGGCTTGCAGGTTGGCTTCACTTGAAGTCGGTGGACCACGACCTCCGGATCTATCGCCGGCATGTTGGCGGGCGACCAGGCGAAGATGTCCATGTTGGCCCGCAGGAAGTTGACAAGGCGATCTCTCTCGTGGGCATCAAGGCCGGAGCCGACCCGCACGGTTAGCTCGGGACAATTTTCTTGTAAAGAAATTCGGGTGAGCAGCTCACCAGGCTCTACTCGCTTCTTCCGAGGGCCATCCCGTGCCTCTAAAGTTTTGGCTGAAAGCTTGTGGTTTGGCGTTGGAGCTGGCACCTCGGTCGGTTGCTTCGCCTTGTGGGTCGCCATGTAGCACCGCCTTGCTACTACCTGGTCCCCACGGACTTCGCCTACTCCTTAGCTGGTGGGGAACCGCATAAGTAGGTGACAGGTTGAGACCACGGCTCGGAGGGCGTTGAGCCCTGGTTGTCCAAGGATGACGTTATAGGCCGAAGGCAAGCGCACCACGAGAAAATCCATCCTCACGGTACTTTCTCGGGGGGCGAGCCCGACCGTAACCAGGAGACCGACCTCGCCCTCCACTGGGACCGAGTTCCCAGTAAATCCGACTAGTAGAGCATTTATTCTCCGTAACTTGTTTTCTGTCATCCCTATTTTAGAATAGGCATCAAAGTACAAAATATTCGCCGAGCTTCCATTATTTACTAGGACGCATTTTATATCAAACTTGTTTACAACCATAGAGATGACCACGGCGTCATCGTGGGAAGTTTCAACTCCTTCCAGGTTCTCGTTTGAAAACGAGATGACTTCAGAAGTGCGGGGGCGCTTTGAAGAAAGCCTTTCCCCAGCTGGTTCTCCGACTGGGTCCCTCTATCTATGGTGTTGATAGTGTCAGCGATGGGTTATTAGCATTTGGCTCTCCATGCTGCACGGCGTCCTCTACTGGTCTTTTCTCTTCACGCCGGTTCCGTACGAACCGGTTGAGCACTCCTCGGCGAATGAGTGCCTCGATCTCGTTCCAGAGCTGGAAACAGTCCTCCGTATCATGTCCGTGGTCCCGGTGGAAGCGGCAGTACCTCTTGGGATTGCGCCAGGCCTCGGGGTCTCGCATCGGGGGTGGAGGCCGAAAATAATCCTGACCCTCAATCTCCATGAGGATCTCAGTCCGAGAAACATTAAGGGGAGTGTAATTTTTGTACCTCCCAGTGGGTATGCGGGGCCATGATGGACACCTCGGACGAGGCGGGGACCTTGGTCGGAGCGGTCCCCACGGTCGGGGTGGACTCTTCAGACGAGGTGGGTTCTTGGCTCGGCGCGGAGACGAGCTTCTGGGACGGCCGCGCTCCTCGCGGCGCCTCTTTTTCTTCTTGGGGGTCTGCTCGGCTGCACCTCGCCTAGAAGCAACGGCTTCCTCGGCCTTTGCGTACTTCCGCGCTCGGACTAACATCTCGGTGAAGTCAGCGGAGAAATTCTTCTCGATGGAGAAGAGGAACCTATAAGATCGAGCTCTAGTCTTGAGTGCCGACATGGCTATTGACTGGTCAAGCTCGCGGACCTCCCATGTCGCGGCAGTGAAACAATCCAGATATTCCTTGAGTGACTCTCCCTCTCTCTGCTTTATGTTGAGGAGGGAGTCTGAAGTCCGCCGCTGAGGTCGGCTGGCAGCAACGTTAGTGGCGAACTGCCTGCCGAGCTGCTCAAAGGAGGAGACTGTGCTGGGCTTCAGCCTGATGAACCAAAGTCGAGCTGCTCCTCGAAGCGTTGCTGGGAAGGCTTTGCAGAGCATGGCCTCCGAGGACCCTTGCAATACCATTAGGGCCCGGTAACTCTCCAAGTGGTCGAGGGGGTCAGCCATGCCGTTGTAGGGCTCCACCTGGGGCATCTTGAACCTCGGCGGGACCGGCTCATCCTTGATTTGTTGAGAGAAAGGGGACCTCGTGGTAAACTCGAAGTCGCCCTCGCATCTCGCCCTCTTGCCATGGAGCGTCTCAATCTGGCGCTCCAGCTTCTCAACCTTCTTGTCGAGTTCATCGCTCTGGGGGATCGCCACGGTGGTCTACTCGGACGCAGGTTGCCCTGGGACCGACTCGACCTCTGACGGTTGTGGCCAGTTGCCTGGACCCCTTGCTAGGGGTTCTCTCCAAGGGGATGCTCGGGCCGGACCCTAATAGCAGCACCACTCCTCACCGTTGGCCTTTGAGGAGGCATGGAGATTTCGGCCCTGGGGTGCCGGTCCACTCGAAGGAGGCACTGGTTGGACCGGGGCCTGAGGAGACGGCGCTGGTGGGACGCCCTTTGGTTGCAGGCTTTGGACAGCTGCGGCCAAGGCCTGAACTTGCTGCACCAGGGCATCAAACTGTTCCGGCCGAACTTGAGGAGTCGGGTTGGCCGGTGGCGGTGAGTTCTGGACAGAGTGTCCGGGGCTAGGTGGAAGATGTCGGGAGGTGTTAGAAGCTCCCTTGCTTCTCAGCATCATGGCCACGACTCGTGCCCTTCCTCTAGCGCCAACTGTTGCTGGAAATTTGGACCCAGGGCGACCACTAAGCTGGGAAGGAAGAGCTCCGGCGGGAGTCGGCGGGTGGCGGTCCGATGGCGTGCGGCGTCCTCCGGGGGATCTGCAAGAAGCCGGTGGCCGGGGTTTCCGACGCCGGCCCTCCGATGCTTAAGTCAGGGAGGAGGCCCAAGATATAAAAATCAGTGGGGAATCAATTGTTGAAGTTCCAGAGAGCTCGAGAGAGCCAGTTCCCCAGGTGGTTTCCCCTTTATAGGGGGGAACTGGTTTACGTGTGACGCGACGGGATGAACGGATTGTCGTATGATTAGGCATGCAGTTGAAATTAATGCTCGATTGTGTGAATCAATACTGTTACTGTAGGAGATCAGGCCGGAGCTTTCAAATCATCGTGGAGTTATGCCATCATTCATAGCCGAGCAGGTTTGCCGTAAAGGGCTTGATATCCGTAGACAACAGGAGCTATACGCTTTAATTGTTGAGTAAACCGAATGCCTGTAGGAGGCATACGCATTAATTGTGGACAAAGACAAGGTGTAGTTTTTTGGTCGGGCTGCGGAGGGATGTGACCACAGCACGCAACTCGGGCGTCTTTGGGTCGGTGGGGCTGCTCGGGCGCCTCAAAAGGACTGCTCGGGCGCCTTTGGGTCAGAGGGGCTACTCGGGCGCCTCGAAAGGGCTGCTCGGGCGCCTTTGGGTCGGAGGGACTGCTCGAACGCCTCCAGGTCGGAGGGGCCGCTCGGGTGCCTCCAGGCCGAAGGGGCTGCTCGGGCGCCCATACGAGCGTGGCGACTTATATTTTCCCCCAACAGGAGTACCTTTCAGATGTAGAATAATACACCAATCTTATGTTTTGGACTGCCATCATTTGCTCAAAGCTTCTTCTGATATGATTTCGTACATGTTTGTCATAGTTATTTTCAGATGAGGGCTCTTTGTTAATGAACTTTAGTTGAATCAAAATGAGAAAGTTCTAAGCTGCTATCTGGGTAAAAGATATGAAGAGACAAGAGTGAAGACTTCCTACAAGAAGCTTTTCACTGTTCTAAAGAAGGAGGATGCGAAAAAATTTAGAAACTCCACTCACTCAAAAGGAGCGGGGCAGCTAACGACGAGGTGGAGCTGACGCAGCAGACGCATCCGAACGAGCCTAAAGGCATCGACCGCCACAACGTCTTCGTGGCAACGGTCGACAAAGGAAAGAATCAAATAGACGAAGGAAACGAATCCTGAAAAGGCGCCTCGATGGTGACCGAGCTGAAGAGAAAAGCCAATCAATTGCAAAGGCACTCGTCCCTTGATCACACAAGGGGGGCTGCCTGGAATGAAAAGTATACCCACACAGACAGCAGTACTGTAACTAAACTGTTACAGACAAAAGTTGAGCTCTGTAATTATTTGGGGCGACAATCTATCCAGGATATAAGATATGTTAGATGTAAGTCGTGTCAAAAATCCATCAATCTGAAAATCCGATAATCAGATCAAAAATTTACGTCCGAACCCAACCTATTTATTAAACAAATTAAGTTAGATTAAACGGGTTAAAATATATTACCTAAATATTTAATGAATTAAACGAGTTAAATAGATTAAGCGGGTTGGGTTTAATAACGAATAAATGAATTAAGCAGATTTTAAACTAGTTAAATAGACCTTGAACAGATTAAATAGATCAAATTATGATCCGATCTAATTATTAAATATGTCAAAATAAATCAAATGAATCTAAGATTTAAACCTCAATCTAATCCATTTAATAAATAGGTTTAGAGAGGTGGATCCATTTATAACTCAAATTTATTTATGTTAAATTGGAACCTGCTTAAAATAGTGCATTTTTTAGTGGGGTTGACAGATAGGATCATAAATTACCACCCCTATCTATAATATTATGCTCCTATAATTAAACTATACTTTCTTCCTTATGGTTCCACAATTTCTTTGCTATCCATCTAAAATATAGCTTCGATTTCCTAGCAATAACTCTAAATGTTTATATTAATTGTGATAGGTGGTCTCTCTTTTAGGACAAATTTTGTTTGCTTATATTTCCGTTAGAAAATTAACGTAATATTTATGTAGCCTACATATCTATAAATATTTAGAAATCCTGCGACTGCGAGATATAATGACTCCAAGCTCAAAAGTAAACACTTGTTTAGAGAAATACTTTCGATATCATTCATCAAATCATCCTTTCAATACACAAAGGAAGCCTTAGAAAATTCACCCCAAAAAACACTCCAATTACCATGCTCTTCCTCATTTTTATTTTTTTTAAAAAAAATCAATTTGCCCAACCGAACCATACCGTTCCTTCTATGTTGACAACTCTTCAGTTTATTGCCATCCCACAGTACGGAACTCGATCACAATCCTCCCCCACTTCCCCTGCTGCGAACTGGAACCTACAGCAACCGATCCGACAAGCTTGGAAGCCGCCGGAAAAAGTTGAGGCTGGCCGGCGGCATGGGGTCCCTGAACATTGGGTGGCGGAGGAAGTAGAAGCCAAGCGCCACCGCCACCATCTTGGGCGGCACCACGTACAGCACCAGCGACACCACCAGGCACACCCCGATGAACAGCCTCGTAGCCCTCGGGTCCCTCCAGCTTACCAAAGCCTGTACCCGCTCCCCCTGCGCCGCGAAGTCCCCCATCACCCTCTGCACCCTCGCCGCCAGAGTCCTCAGCCTGTCGTACCTCACCCGCACCACCTCCGCCGGCTTGGCGCTCGGCACCGTGTCGAACTCCTCGTCCAGCTCATCCGCGTCGACGGTGTCGGCCTGCGACAACCTCATGTCCATCCCCGCCGGCGTCCGCGGCCGGAACCGGTAGTACCACGCCCCGACGAGGAACACGTAGAGCGACGCCGTGGGCACTACCAGCTCCGGGTACCAAACCAGCACCAGGTACAGCACGTGCACCAGCACCGTGGTCACCGGGTTGCGCCACCGCCGGACGTCGTCGACCCACCGCGCCAGCCCCACCGCCCACGCGATCACCCCCATGATCCGGAACCAGTTGGCCTTGCTCCGCCGCACGCTCCACGTGTGGGCATCCGCGTCCAGCATGTAGCGCACCACCTCCGGCCCCAGCGGCGGCTCCGACCGAGCCATCCACCCCGCCACCATCTTGATCGCCGCCACCCGCAGCACCTCCTGCTGCACCACCCCGATCGGACGGAGGTAATGCATGCGCGGCAGCATCGGCTGCGTGTACATCGCGCACGTGTCCGGCAGCAGCGCCGGGCACGCGAATCGGACGGCCACCTGCACCTCCCCCATCCTCTTCACGCCCGATCTCAGCAGCACCAGGAGCGGGTACGAATTCGTGTATACCCTGTTGCTCTCCAGCGTCGACACCCGGATCCGGACCTTTCCGATCCGGTAGTCCGGCCGGTCGCCGACCAGGTCGGCGAACATCCGCCAGTTGTCGAACACCCCTATGGTCAGCACCGTGCAGGGGTCGTACACCTGCCACGTGTACTGCTCGTTCCACCGCGGGTCGAAGCTGTCCGTGATGGTCCGGGTCCGAACCCACTTCTTGCCGTACTTGGCGACGCAGTAGGCGTCGGTGGACCCCTTGGCCCCGCCCTTGGTCTTCATCGGGAGCAAGCCACGTGCCCCGAGGATCCCAAGCTCCAGCACCCCTACCGGGGGCTTCCACAGCTGCTTGGCCGTCGGCCGGAAGTCGCTGCACACGTGCGCGGCCTCGTCGAGGACGTGATACCCTCCCTCCAAGCACAGCCTCAGGTGGACCCGCCCGCAGTAGCCGCCGGGCCCGCCCTCCAGATTGTACCACTTGGACGCTACCAGCTGCCGCTCGTCCAATCGCTGTTCCACCGAACCCACCGGCACTATCACATGGCCCAGGAGGGCCACCTCCTTGATCGAACGGTCCTCCACGAGTATGATCATCTCGTCGTCGAGCGGCTCCGACACCACGAACATCAGATCTTCCGGCCAGGAGAACACCGACGAGCTGCTGTTGACCGTCGATCTCCTGCTCCTCGCCGACTGGAAGCCTAGCTGGATTTTGACGCGTATGTCGAAGGGCGTGCCGGGGGGCGGCGCGGCGATCCGCAGGTCCTGGGCCTCGATGACGGAGACCCGCAGGTACCAGAGCTTGGGGGACTGGTACACCTTGGACCGGGTGTAGCTCACGTAGGGCGCGTCCGAGTTGCACGACTCGGGGAACGCGTCATCGGCTTGGGTCCCCATCCACACCGCGACCATGATGTCCCCGGTGACGCCGCCCCGGTCGTCGCCGCCCTCAAGCCGGTACCACTGCGGGGCGAGCGGCCCGTCCGGCTGGTCCCGGACCGGCACGTCCGAGAGGTCGAAGCACACGCCGCCTAGGAAGCCCTCGTGGGGCCCCCCGTCCCAGACCGAGATCTCCAGCGTCGAATCAGGCTTGGCCTGGCTCAAAGCGAAGACCTGGTTCCACTCCGGGTTCCCGGACCCGTCCCGCGCCGGCTTGGACCGCATCGCGTGCGACCCGGTGCGGACTTTCACATAGGGGCTCTCGCACGCGCACGCGCGGAGGCCCCGCGCCTTCACGACCCGGACGAACAGGTACCGCATCGGCTCCACCAGGTCGTACGCCGACTGGGACCGGTCGACCGGGTCGCAGGATGAGACGAACCGGCCGGAGATGACCCTCGGGGCGGCCGCGCAATCCCCGCCGCTGGAATTGGATCGCCTTGGCATCCCCCCCATCTGGACGCACGGCGAGGTCTGCACCTTCCTCACCTCCGGCGGGTACACCTCCATCGTCTCTTCCGTCGCCGGTGGGGACACCACCCCCACCTGCACGTGTGCCATGGTAGAAGCCGGCGGTGGAGACGGGGGGTCTTCCTCCACCACCACGACGGAGACCGGCGGCGGCGGGGGCGACTGCGTCTCCACGGCGGTCTCTGTCGGCGCGGGGACCTCCGGAAGGTCTCGGGGCTCCTCCCCTGGGGGTGGCGGGTCCCGGGTTTTCTGCTCGGTGTCCGCCGACGGCTGCTCCTCGGGCTGCTTCTCCTCGAGGTGCTCGTCGTAGTAGTAGATCTTGAGGCCGATCTCGCCGCGGATCCAGCTGAGGAGGTTCCGCTTCTCCAGGGGGAAGTAGATGAGGCCCTCCTCGCCCTGGCGGCAGAACTGGGTACCGTAGATGCGGACCCGACCGAGGAAGTGGTTCTTGCGGCCGCCGGCTGCGGCGCTGCCCAGGCGCTTGTCGTTGTAGACCTCGACGTCGAGCTCCTCGGCCTCCATGGTGGCGGGGTCGACGACGACGAACTCGAGGCGCTCGTGCCACTGGGGGTTGAGGTCGCGGGGAACTGTCCGGGTGCGCTTCCGCTGCCCGTCGAAGTCCACCACCACGTAGGGGCTGGAAGTGCCCTGCCCGTCTTTCGGGAGGAGGCCCCGGGCGTCCTCCACCTCCACCACCAGCTTCCGGACGGTTGGCGATGGTGGTATGGCCATCATGCTCTCATCTCGATCACGATCTCGATCTCGATCTCAGGCGAGAGGTAGGGTTTGGTTGGAAGAGAGGAGAGAAGAGCGAGGAGAGGAGAGCTGGTCTCTTTCGGTGGTTCTTTTTGATGTTGTGGCTGCTGGAAGGGAGGAATTTTTTTTAAGAAAGCAAGGTGCGGGCGAGAGGAGAGAGGGGGTGTTTGCTTTTGCTTTATCTAGAGAAAGCTTTTGCTGGATTCCAAGACAAGGATTTCTTGCGACGGACGCTCTGTTTTCTCATATTCTCTCGTCTGCTTCAACTGATCTCTTCTTCTTTTGCTCTGCTGACTCTAGTGTCAGGTTCCTTCCCGCGATTTCCCGAATCGAATTCGGCTTTAGCCGCTTATATATCAAACCTTAAACCACTCCATTAATTCGAGCAGTAATCTATCGGGCCCGTTCTAATATAATATTATTACAGCTTGGTGACTAATATAAAAGATTATAGTATCGCACGCTTTCTGGTGTCGGAAGTACGATAGTTAAAGCAATAGGTGCCTTAAGGGTGATCCACTTGATGAGAAATGTTAATATTGGATTCGTCATTGTTGCCGCCCGGAAACCTAACCTAGTGGAGTTGCCATAAGGTTGGCATTGATGAGCTTGGATGGAGCTCGTCTGCACCGCGTGGGATTCGACCTGCAAACAAAAAAAAGCAATCAGGAGTTGTCGAAATATGTTCGGCGAAGAATTATCCGTTGCTTAAATCAAACAGAGTTTTGGTAGAATAGAAGAGATTTGCGAGTACGAGCCATAAGTTAAAAGCATGGTGAAAGTTCTCTTATCTAGAGATTCTTAGTATGATTTATATATAGAGAGAGGATTGTGGGATCATTGGACAAATGGTTACGCCCTTCCTTGTCAACCACCCTCAGCCGTCATATTTTTCATTATCTGCTGCGTTGAGATCGTGTCAAGCTATAAACACCCACACTATTTGCCTGGAGGTTCGCCCTACAATAGATTGTGCACACCATGTGTCGACTCAGCCATTGGTCGCCCAAAATAACATCCACAATCTTAGTGGGCATCGAATCTGGGCCATATCAGTCATGATTATTAATGATTGTTTTTTCCAAAGAACCTAGCTAACTATGTATTTAACAGATGGCTGCGACATTTAGATAAGCAGCGTACATGTGAGAAGTTGAGTGTAGCTTCCCTGAAGATCAGTTAATTTAAGGTGGGGCTAACAAGGATAAGTACTTGGTATGCTGAAAGTAAAAGATTTGATGTTGTCATATTGATAGAAAGGTTCAGCGTGGAGAAAAGCTTGAAGCATGCGATGCAATTGAAAACAGTGGCAAGTAGCTTGTGCCACCCAAAGATCAATTTCATTCTAAAGTGCATAGCTTACTTAATGGTTGGTGATATTACCTCAAAACATGTACCTCAGCCTTCTGAAAATAAAAAGCTCCATGATAGTTATCTGCAAATAAAATCTGAGTCATACGACAAAAGTAGAGATGATGATCCAATATGGCAAACAGATCAACCTTATCTTTGAAGGCATTAGATGATTGATGATGCAATTATGTGCTTTTCTTCAGCATCCAACAATAAGAATTCTCATATCGAAAGGTTAGCCAGCTATAGCCACAGCAAACAGATGCCATGAACGTTTGCATCCAAAAATCAATCGGCAATCTACCAACTATAGTAAATGATCAAAAATATAGAGACCGATCAAGATTTAGTTAATAATTTATGTTTTGATACTTCAAAAAGGCTCATGTTTGGCCACTCGTTACTGACAAAGAGGCTGTATATGATTGGTTCACCATTGAAATTAACTTTATAAAAAAAATTATCAGGATATGGATAGTTATTTGTAAGAAAAACCACCTAATAAAGTTATGTTTGTAAAAAAACTGTTGGCAATCACTAGAGTTATCATACAGGAAACTACCTCCTAAAAAATGTTTTTGCTGAAAATAACATCCACAATTCAACACTGTCAACACTTCTATATATCAAGCGTTGATTGTCTTCCATCTAACAAACCTATGAAACATTTGATCTGATGACCCCGTCCTAGATTCTATGATCCAAAGCATTTGCTGCATTTCTTAATAGCAGAAGGATCTTCTAATCCTCAACGAATGCAGCTCCAATTCTACCCGAAGAATGAAAGTTCATCTGCTGTTACATGGACATTGAATGTCCTAGAGTGAATGTTCAATCTATTTAGATGGATGCTGACAAGAATCATGCATTCTGGAGGTTTAATTTGCTTGCTCATGGAAGTTGAGAGATCTATGAAGTGGAGGGTCAATCTTCCCATGCATAGAGTTTGAGTAACTCGCAATATTGATAGTGGATGCTATTATACCATCAAAGAAGCGGCTCTAGTCTCATCAACAAGTAAAGAAGTCGACTCTCCTTGTATGTGAGGTTCAAGTGAAAGTTGGCTGTCCTTGGAGCAATGGAGATGATATTTATGCTCTTCTTTTTCATGATTAATTTTTTAATTCCTGTTTATGTTATATCGTAATCATTATTAATTATTAATTCACTCAACCTTCTTACTTGAGACATGATAAAGAATTTTGACATCTCAGGTCAATCTTGGCTATGATCAATAATGAAGAGGGAATTTTAAAATATGAAAACATTTTTGGTACATTTACCGGAGGCCGAGTGATACCATTTGATGGGGGACGAAATAGATCGTCCAGCCCACAGCTAAAAGGCCGCCCAATTCTGGCCTAAGAAACGTCAACACCGTCCGGTTGAATTCTCAGTTCGGCCCGGAACCTGCTCGGCTTCGAACTTTGCCAAAAACTCCATCGACTTCAGATATTTACCGACTCCCCCAACCAAGTTCGAGGTGCCTCCAATATTCGCCGACCCGCTCCGACCAAGATCGGGGCGCCTGCTTCAGTAGCACACCCCGACCCTCGAGCTCGGGGCGCTTCACCGAGAACATCTCGGAACTCGAAGAGCCAAGCTACCCCTGCACCCGTCAAGCCAACCTCGTCAAACGCATGATGCGACCTCTCAAGAGCTCGGCCTCGCCATCAACCGCACCCATGTGCGTGCCAATGCCCATTTACATGGCCGTACATTACAATACCACCATGCCACACTTCGATAGCTGGCCCTCAACAGTTAAAGGACGATAACAAGACTACTCCGATCATACTCTACTGTGACTGTCAATATCCTACCATTCTCAAGATCGAACAGCACCACACGCCACCAACCAGCCTAAGCTGTGCGCCATTCGGCTCAGAGCTACACCCCCTCATGATGAGGGTTGGCAATGCCTCTGCCACCTGGGCCTTTCCCTCAGGACTATAAATAGTCCGGTCAGGTAACTTCTAAGGAACTTTTTGGCTGGACCAAATTTACTCCATTCTAACTTGATCATCGGAGGGCCCTCACCGGAAACACTGGTGAGGCTTGTATAGGTCCGCCGCCGTCGCGCAAGAGGTGGCCCCCGCCTTCTTCTTCCAACAATTAGCATCTCCCTTGACTCCTCCGGCGTGGTCACCCTCGGGCCAAATTTGAACCACAACACCATTTATGGCTGCATTTTAAGAGGGAATTTGATAGCTTGTGCATGCAGCTGAGTGATTATTACATGCATTCTTTTGATCATAAACTTAGGGGGTATCATTATAATTGACTTAGAAAAGCTAATTAGTTGGTTATTTAAAGGATATGGTAATTCATTTAAAAATAGACCATATATGTAGGCTAGGAATGATTATTTCATATGCCCCTTTAATTTTAAATCTATGGGGAATCATTAATATAGTTGGCTTAGAACAGCCAATCAGTTGGATACTGAAATATTTGGGGGACATTATTTAAATTGATTAGAAAAAGCCAGCAAAAAGTAACATTTGTGGACATAGTGTGTAAAAGTTTTATATCAACCAATAACATAATTAAATACATGGTTGGTGGAAATAATCATGGTTGATAAGTGTGAATGATCTGCTTAATTATGAGTAATATCGTGGTTAATAAATATGATTAGTCTATTCAACAATATCTTTACTATCATGGTTGATGGGAATGATTGACCAATTTGAAACTATAGCTATTATTATGATCAATCTACATGATCAGTCTTTTCAAAACCATGACTGTTACTGTGATCGATAAGTATAACCAACCTATTAGCAATATGACCGTTGCGATAACTGATGATGATGATCAACCAATTCAAGTCTATGGCAATTATTATGACTGATCAATATGATTTACAATTATGGCCACTATTATGGTCAATAAGTATGATATATTTATTTAAAAATATGGTCATTCATAAGAATGATTGATCTGTTTGAATGTATGGTCAATGTTTTGAATTTAAAATTATGGTCTATGTCATGGTCGACAAACTTGCTCAATGGGCTATATGTTATGATGTTTAAAATTGATCAATCAAAACGTATAATTATGATTGACATGAAGGTCCTACAGGAAGGTTAACAATTGAGTATCGACTTATATTTATTCGGATTAACAAAAATATCCATTTTTATCAAGTTCCACGGGGCAATGTGTAGACTCAAAACACTATAGTAAATGGTTACACATATTAAACTGATCAAGATTCAATTAAAATAATTTATATTTTGATACTCTAAAGGTTTATGTTCTACTACTGGTCACCCAAGCAAGAGGCTATGTATGGATGGTTTGCTATTAAAATTAGCTTCTTAAAGGAAGTTTTCTAGATATAAGATGGTTATTTACAAGAAAATCACCCAAAAGGGAGTTATTTATGTAAGAAACTACAAGTAATAACATTCAATCTGGATGATAAAAGGAAAAGGGAGTTATTTTCTATAGCTAACATATCTCAACACTACAATACTTTTTTAGGCATCGATGTCTTCTATCTTGCAATCCTATGAAACACTTGGTCTGACAATCCCTTTCTAGAATTTAAGGATCCAAAACCTTTCTTGAAAAAATTTTCCAACCATCAAAAACAATAGCTCCAATTCTACCCAAATAGAGAAAGTTCAATCCGCTCTCATATAGTTGTCAAGTGAACTAAAATGAAGG
This sequence comes from Phoenix roebelenii, assembly GCA_025769935.1. Classification (NCBI taxonomy): domain Eukaryota; kingdom Viridiplantae; phylum Streptophyta; class Magnoliopsida; order Arecales; family Arecaceae; genus Phoenix; species Phoenix roebelenii. The sequence continues at coordinate 54,808 of JAOXJJ010000594.1, forward strand.
TTCAACCTACTTCTGTATGGATCGAGGAGTTGATGGAGTGAGGGTCAATCTCTTTCTATATGTTTGGGTTCAAGTAGCTCATGAAGTTGGTGGTAAATGTCTTTCTACCGGCATTAAACTAGCTCAAGTCTCGCTTACAAGCAAAAAAAGTCGACTTACTCCTCTTCTATATGGAACAGCAAAAATTATATGTTCATCCTTTCATTTCATAATTAATTCTTTTATTTGCATTTATCTTATATCACAAACACTATTAATTATATTTGTTGTGAGAATAAAGTGTTTCGAACTTAATCCCACATTGACTAAGTAGCGGAAAGGTCTGTGCCTTAAATGGATAGGAAAATCCTTTCCCTTGCGAGGCCCCTTTTGTGAGGCAAAACTGTCTCGGGGTGTGTAAGTAACCCCAGAGCGGACAATACTTCGCAAGGGACGCAGTTGTTCTTTTGCTCCAGTTCGGTGGGGACGAGGTCAGAGGCGGGGTCTGAAAATCCTGACCTCATCATTGGCACGCCAGGTAGGGGCCCTTGACCCCGACACAGACCTTCCCGCTAGGGAGGCTGATATTGTGGGAATAAAGGGTCTCGAACTTAGTCCCACATCGACTGAATAGCGGAAATGTCTGTGCCTTAAATAGAGGGGGAAATCCTTTTCCTTGTGAGGCACTTTTTGTGGGGCAAAACCGTCTCGGGGCGCGTAAGTAACCCCAGAGTGGACAATACCTCGCAAAGGACGCAGTCATTCTGCTACTCCAGTTCGGTGGGGACGAGGTCGAAGGCGGGGCCTGAAAACCCTGACCTCATCTGTTGCCCAAGGTGACAACCCAAGAGGGGGGGTGAATTGGGTCTTTTAAAACTTTTCAGATTTCAATCCAATAAA
>JAOXJJ010000594.1:55786-90890 GCA_025769935.1 Phoenix roebelenii
ATTAGTATAATATAAGATATACTCAAATGCTTTAAGCTCATCAAAATCAAATGAGGGCTTAATCAATTACTCCACATCATCATTGGCGTGCCGGGTAGAGGCTCTTGACTCCGACACAGACATTCCCGCTGGGGAGGCTGATGTTGTGGGAATAAAGGGTCTCAAACTTAGTCCTACATCGACTGAGTAGCGGAAAGGTCTGTGCCTTAAATGGAGGGGGAAACCCTTTCCATTGCGAGGCGCCTTTTGTGGGGCAAAACCGTCTCGGGGCGCATCATTAACTGCAGAGCGGATAATACCTCGCAAGGGATGCAACCGTTCTGTTGCTCCAGTTCGGTGGGGACGAGGTCGGAGGCGGGGCCTGAAAACCCTGACCTCATCAATGTTCATTCATTTTTCACTCTTCTTCTTTTTTTATTTTTTATATTAATGTCTCAGCAAATTATGAGCTCTCTTGCTTGAGGTATGAGGAGAATCTGGACATCTAATATCGATCTTAATTATGATTGATCATAAAGTGGTAATTTCAAAATAAGAAAATTAATAAAAAAATTTAGTGTGTCCACAATCAACATCCACCTGATCTTTGTATTGGTTGAGAAATTAATTTTACCAGGATGTATTAGGAATGCTAGATGGCAGAAGTTGGGGGTAGCTATGCCAATTATTCTAAAGTTAAAATGATTGCAAATGTTACCATCCTATAAGAAATTGCAAAAACATCAAATGTTGTCATCTAATGTGGCCTAGATTCATCAGTTTGTGACTAACTAGACCAGCCAAACAATAATGATGATCAAGCGAGCCGACCAGTAACAATGGGCCACATATTCCTGATTGAAAGAATATTGAAGGTGATTAAAGCCTATTGAGAGGGGCGATTACAATCTTGTGTATTCATGAGGCATATTACAGGATGGTTACAGGTCGTCCTACGTATTGAACAGTTACTTTACATTTAGATAATTATTGTTCGTCCGCCCACTCTTTTCAAGCCACATAGCTATGCCCTTTTTTCCAAGACTCGGAGAACCTCGAGTTACATCTTTTTTCTCTCTTACTTTACTCTACTATCTCTCTCATATTGCTGTTATTCCTCAAAACTCGATCTCACTTGGGCATCGGAGGATCTTCCATCAGATCAAGTCCAACAACCTTCAATATTTTCTCTCCTATTCGTAGGTTGGATTTTTATCTACGAGCATATCAATTCGGACAAGAACCGCCCCCCAGCCGTTCGCCAACTCATCCAGTATCATCAAGCCGGAGGTCGCATTTTCTTGCCGATTGTCGATACTTCGGTGCCCCTTAAATCTAAGCTAAACTAGCTCCTTCCTTAGTGATCAGACCACCATCCAAATAAAAGAAAATCAAACCCCAACTTTCCGAGGTTCTTTGCATTGATCCTTTTAAGCTCTGGTGACATGTTACTTCATGGTGCACCACAAAGGGCTTGAACAGCGTCGGAGTCGTACCCTCTTTTGAACTCGCACGAGGACAAGGAGGCAAGGAATCATGGCATGCTGCTTTCCTCTGACATCCGTTTTCTTGGTCAGCAAACAGCCTACTCCGTAAATGGGCACTTGACATGCAAACATAAGGAAGACATCAGGGTTCACGGATCGAACGTGTATGGTTTCAAACAGCCTGTGTGCTGTCCCACTGGGTACAGATGATTTGTGCACTCCCTGTATCCCTGGCACAACATTCCGAGATGCTTCTGAGCTCTTTCCATACGACTGTTCGATGGTTACTGCTGGTGGTGAAAGATGGAATCTATTCTCTCCCGCTTTGGAGATAATGTTTTCAGGAACAATTGATTTTATGAAGGGGACCACCAGCATGCAGAGGAATGTAGGAATGGAGAGGAGAATATTTGGCCATTCTTCCTATCTAATGTGCTAGCCCTTGCTTTTATGATAAGAGTCTTCATCTATGGATGGTCTAGGGACTGAGTTAAATAAATTATCTGAAACATCTTGAAGGTGCCAGTTGAGAATCTATAGGGGCAAAAGATTAGTGGTTCACATCTATTTTTAGATTGGGCAACATGAACCTTAGACAAGGTGCCCACAAGTATTTCTGTGCATCCCATACAAAATTGAGCTCTGTTGCATGTCCGTAAACTACGATCGAATCTATGGAAGCATTGGTTTCTATATTCCGTTTAGTCTTGATTTTAGGGATAGTTTTTTTCACTATCTTTTTTCGAGAACCGCCTAAGGTTCTGACTAAAATTAAAAAAATAAAATGATTTTTTATTATCTCAATTGAAGTAATGAGCCTTCCATCTCTTATATAAAATGAGCCACTTCAAATAGTTTTATTGCTCCGGCCCAGAATACTATTAATTCGGCATGGGCTATATGAGCTCCAAATACTTTACTGAACAAATTGATAAGTCTGGCATTTCTGACCCACCAAGCGAAAACCAATGGATTCTTGGTCACGACCAGCTAAAACTAAAGTTCCATTAAAGAGTGTTACCATAGGATAAAATCTCCTTAGGGAATATAAAATTTTTATAAGACTGATCGTGAGCTACCATCCAAAAGCACAAATACCTCCGTTTAAGAGGATCTTCCGTTGCACGGATTTAGATAATTGGCATGGTCAATTAAGCAAACCTGAGATGCTTTTGCGCACCTATTAGGTATCACACACCAACAAGGCATATTTTGTTGCAATGCTCTTATGATTTTGTAGGCATATGAAAATAGATGTGGCCCTCTCTTGTTAGCTCTATACATCAATCAGATTGTTATCTCCATCTGTTCAATTGAAATCCTAACTAGTTTGGCACAACAAAAAGGCAAAGGCACTAATTCTGAATGAAAACCATATATGAAAAGTACAAAAATCTAGATATCCCTTTAAACTCAAACCTAGTGAAACACATTGATGGAGGAATATTTACCTGTTGCATATCCTTGTAATCTAGACAAAATAGTATGAATTTTAAGAGCATTTCTATGTGTGCCTAAAGTATAATTTAGTTTAGTTTTTATATTCCTGTGTGATATGAGTATGGCATGTACCTTAAAAATCCTTATTGTATATTATTGAGTATAGCTATACCAATGTACTCGACCAACCCCTTATTTTCTCTCCTTATTGTACATTATTGAGTATAGCTATACTTAGGTGTTCTGGTATCCACTTATTTATTGAGTATAATTTAGACAGCCGATCAGTTTGTAATGTTCCAAACAGAATCCATCGTGCTGGGCCCAGAATCTCCGTGTGTCCCAATAAAAGTACATAAAAACAGGTTGACGTGTCGGGATTCAATTGCTCGCCAGAAAATATCCTTACAAGCTTCTAACAGCGGATGAGAATTTCTGATCCTGATCGATTACGAACGCCCGGGAGACTTAATAACGGATAACGGCCTTTTTTTTTAGTTGCTACTTATGGGCACTTCTTGAAATCCGCCACGGGAAGATCACCAGGATATCCTCGCCGCTTTTTTGCAGCGTTCGCTCTCCTTGGCCCGGATCTCTCCTCTCTTCTTTCTTCTCTGCGCCTCTCTTTCTCTCTCTTAGCTCTCTTCCCGTCTCCGATGTCGATCATCCGGGCGGCCGGTGCTCCACCAGCCTCCCGGAGAAAACCCTAGATTTTCTCCCGTCGAGCCGTGGAGATGGAAGCTCGCGCGCTTGATCCGCTACCCGAAACACTTCTTCCCGGCTTCCAGAGGAATTTCCAAGAACTGTGCTCGAAGAGCTCCCCCGATCGTCAGCGCAGGGTTGGCGCCGACGCCGCGGAGACCGAAGTATTGTTTTGGAGACGTTCGCCTTGAAGCGGACCCAAACGGTAACTATTCTCTTGCTCGATTTGTCTCTCTTTCCGGTTCCAAATTTGTTGGAGAGATGATGGATTTCGATCCGTCACTGCTCTTGGCGAATCTGGGGGCGGTCGAGGTCCTTCCGATTCGTGCGGCTTTAGGTGGCAGCCCAGTGGTAGGGGTGCTGCATTGAATTGTTTTTTGGGATTTTAGGGTTTCGTTTTGAAGAACGGAGGAGGTATTTGTGAGAGAACAAACACCAAATACAAAAATATTTGTGAGAGAAAATAATATTGGAGAGAAATAAAAAACTTCTATTAAATAACAAAAGTATTACGGGACTCACAAATTCAGAAGCCAAAGAACTGTAATGTTCTCCTCAAGAACTCAACGCCACTATCACGGGACGCTCAAGATACTCGTAACGCCGAGCCCTCCACAATCCTCTGTACTAACATGATTCTATAAAATCTACCATGCGAGGGACTTTCTGTCCTTAACTTCAAGACGTTACTCTGACCGGATGCGGGAGTTATGCCCTCCGGGTTGGCGCACGTGCTCGAGGCATACGGGACATGCAAGACATGCGCATATGGTTAGGAGTTGAGGGGTTGAGTTATCACTTCTTTTTCCACTTGTCATTTGTCAGTTTCTAATTGTCTTTTAATTATGGCCAAGGTGAGTTGGCAATGTAGGATGTGAGGCTATAAAGCCATATCCCTGTTACTTATGAAGGCAGAGAATATTTCCTTTTAACTATCCTCTTCTCTTCTTCTTCTTCGCAACCCACGTTCTTTCCATCGCTCTCTCTTCTTTCTCATAAGAAGTCTTGGTGGGATCTCAGATCTTATCAACTTGGTATCAGAGCCTAGCATGGCCACCACCCGTTCCACCTCTGATGAAGACCGATTGTCGAAGCTTGAAGTCGACATGCATACCATGCACATGACGTTTCTCGAGCATGCCGATCAGTTCGAGTCCATTGATTCACACCTCGGCACGATCGCCACCAACATGTCGCTGCTCATGCAAGAGAAGACTGCTGATTCGGTCACCAGGACTCCGGATCGCGATCCTCGCCAACCCCACCTGGCCGCGCTGGAGAATGGAAGCATACAGCCCCGTTATACCAGAGTTGATTTTCCTCGTCTCTCGGGTGAGGAGCCGACAGGGTGGATTTACAAGGCGGAGTAATTTTTTCGTTACCAAGGAACCTCGGAGGAAGAAGGTCCTTTTGGCCTCCTTCCACTTGCAAGACGAAGCTCTACAATGGTTCCAGTGGTACTCCTCTTCTCGTCCTCGAGTCACTTGGCAGGAATTCACTCGGGATCTATGTGTTCGTTTTGGACCGTCCGAGTATGAAAATTTTGATGAAGCATTAGCCAAGCTTCAGCAAACCGGGACAGTTCGTGAATACCAGAACCAGTTTGAACGCCTAGTTTCCAGAGTTCATAACTGGTCGGAGGAAGCTCTTCTTGGTAGTTTCATTGGCGGTTTACGAGATGACATTCGGATGGAGGTGAAGCTTTTTAGGCCAACCACAATGGCGCACGCCGTGGGTCTCGCGTGCCTGCATGAGGAGAAGATGCTTCGGGTTAGGAGGAATTCACCTCGAATGGGTCTCCTTCCTACCCCTCCTCATAGGCCTTTGGTGCCTACACCTGTGGCTCGATATGCCAACCCCGTTGTACCTATTCGACCAACCCTAGCGCCGGGGTTTCCTCGACCACCTACAAGCATGGGCTTCAAAAGGCTGACGTGGGAACATATGCAGGCACGACGGGAGAAGAACCTATGCTACAACTGCGATGAGCGATTCGTTCCAGGCCATGTTTGTAAGACACAACAGTTGTTTTTATTAGAGGTGCCTGTGGATGTAGAAGGGGAATCAGCAGTCGAGGAAGAGGCATCGGAAGAGGAACATGACTCGCTCAAGTCTCAAGAGATATCAATACATGCGTTGTCCGGATTTTCTTCTCCACAGACCATGCATGTCTCCGGGACAGTGGACAGTCGACAAGTTTCCATTTTGATTGACAACAGCAACACTCACAATTTTGTGAGTGATCGTTTGGCGAAGAAGCTCAGTTGTGTTACATCACCTGCACCACCCTTCCTGGTGATGGTGGCTGATGGCAACCGGCTATCATGTAAAGAGATATGTCGAGCAATGGAAGTACAGATACAGGGGTATCAATTTCAAGTTGACATGTACCCATTGGGGCTTCAAGGTTCAGATATTGTCCTGGGCATTCAGTGGTTAAGCAGTTTGGGACTGTGTTATGCGACTGGGATAAGCTCACCATGAAGTTCATGGTGGATGGAGCTCGATATTACCTGGAGGGCGATTCAAAGACACTAGTACTGTCCGGCACCTTGCACTCCATTTTAGCATCTACTACATCAAGGGGCGAGTGCGTACATTATGATGGCGGCTCAATCAGAGCATGAGCACCCAGGTACAGGTGAGCATGCACCACTTCTTGATTCATTGCTCAAGGAATTTAGTAGGATTTTCGAGGAGCCACGAGGGTTGCCTCCCTTGCGCTCCCATGATCACAGGATTGAGATTGTGCATGGGGCCGGTCCGTCCAATGTGAGACCTCACCGGTATCCGCATGTCCAGAAGACAGAAATCGAGCGCATAGTGCGTGAGATGTTGGACACTGGCATTATCAGGCCCAGTACGAGCCCTTACTCTTCTCCAGTTCTGTTGGTGAAAAAGAAAGACAGATCGTGGAGATTTTGTATGGATTATCGAGCCTTAAACAACATCACCATCAAGGATCCGTATCCCATACCTGTTATTGATAAGTTGTTGGATGAGTTACATGGTGCCATCTACTTCACCAAATTGGATTTAAGATCCGGTTACCACCAGATCCAGGTCAAAGCTGAGGACGTGTCAAAGACAGCTTTTCGCACTCATGATGGGCACTATGAGTTCTTGATAATGCCCTTCGGCCTCACCAACGCCCCTGCTACCTTCTAAGCCCTGATGAATGATATTTTCAGGTCTGCTCTACTCCGATTCTCGTTTTCTTTGATGATATTTTGATTTACAGCAGGACTTGGGAAGAACACATGCACCATCTCCGATTTGTTCCTTTAGACCTTGCTAGAGCACCGTCTCTTTGTGAACTAGAAGAAGTGCACCTTCAGTAAGCAGGAGATCGACTATTTGGGACACATCATCTCGTTCCATGGGGTTGCAATCGATCCAAAAAAGATCAAGAGCATGGTAGATTGGCCATGCCCATAGCATGTACGAGTGCTCCAAAGATTTCTTGGGTTGACTGGCTACTACCGCAAGTTCATGAAGAACTATGGAAAGATTGTAGAGCCCTTGACAAAACTCCTCCGGAAGAATGGGTTTTAGTGGACAAAGGAAGTTGATCGAGCATTCATGGAACTCAAGGCTGCTGTGACGACAACACCAATATTGGCCTTACCTGACTTCAACAAGACTTTTGTGGTAGAGGCCGACGCATCGGGATGCGGGATAGGGGCAGTTTTGATGCAGGACGAACACCCACTTGCATTTAGTAAGGCCTTGTCGGAGCGCGCTCGGGGGCGATCTACATATGAGAAAGAACTTATGGCAGTCGTGTTGGCCATCAACAAGTGGAGGATTTATTTGCTTGGACAACGATTCGAAGTGCGTATTGATCATCGAAGTTTGATGCATCTTCTCGAACAACGCCTCACCACCTTAGATCAACAGAGCTGGGTGGTCAAGCTGTTGGGCTATGACTTTGAGATCGTGTACAGACCGGGACGAGAAAACAGCACCGCAGATGCGCTCTCTCGGCAGTATGAGGAGTCTACATTATCCGCCATCACTTACCCACGTCCAGAATGGCTGACGGAGTTGCGCTTGGAGGCGAGATCCAGCCTAGAACTAAAAGAGATCCGAGACAAAGTATAGGCAGGTGACTCAAGGGTCCGACACTTCTCAGTCATCGAGGATGATCTATGGTATAAAGGGAGATTAGTGTTGCCTACTGACCACCAACATAAGAAGCGCCTGCTCCATGAGTATCATGATGCCCCAATGGGCGGTCATTCTGGAGTTTTGCGCACCTACAAAAGATTGGCCGATAGTTTCTTTTCGAGGGGTATGCAGCAGAATGTGAAGGAGTATATATTGGCTTGTGACACATGCCAGCGCAACAAGTATGAGGCCATGTCACCAGCCGGATTGCTTCAACCATTGCCTGTTCCAGATCAGATTTGGGAGGATGTTTCCATGGATTTCATTGAGGGTCTTCTGACATCATCTGGCTACTCTGTTATTTTGGTGGTTGTGGATCGCCTCTCCAAGTATGGGCATTTCATTCCTATGAAGCATCCTTATTCGGCTAAAATAGTGGCCGATGTCTTTGCAAGAGAGGTTGTACGCCTTCACGGTATGCCCCGTTCCACTGTTTCTGATCGGGATCCTGTGTTCGTTAGTTTGTTTTGGCAGGAGTACTTCCGTTTACAAGGTACAAAATTGAAGATGAGTACTGCCTATCACCCTCAGACGGACGGACAAACGGAAGTGCTCAACCGATGCTTAGAGACTTATTTGAGATGCTTTGCTAGTCTTAAGCAAAAGCTGTGGGTTCAGTGGCTTCCGTGGGCAGAATTTTGGTATAACACATCATGTCAGTCATTGACTAGGATGATCCCTTTTGTGGCAGTTTATGGCCGACCACCTCCTACTGTGCATTGCTATGAAACGGGTTCTACAAGTGTCGCTCTGGTCGACTAAGTGTTGCGTGCTCGTGATGAGGTTCTTCGCCTGTTGAAGGATAATCTTGACATTGCTCGAAATAGAATGAAGGTGCAACAGGACAAGCATCACAGAGAACTGGACTTTGCAATCGGGGATTGGGTCTACCTCAAGCTTCAGCCTTATCGGCAGTCCTCCCTAAAGTTGCGTGGCAACAAGAAATTAGCACCCCATTTTTATGGTCCCTTCAGGGTGATTGAAAAGATTAGGGCTGTTGCTTACAGGCTTGACTTACCAGTAGATGCCAAGGTACATCCTGTTTTTCACGTTTCACAGTTGAAGAAACAGATAGGAGAAATCGGGCAAGCTCTTCCTCAACTACCGACATTCACTGAAGGAGAATTAGTTGTTGAGCCCTTCAAGATTACTGACTTCCGCTGGACTAAAACAGGGAATCACATGGTGCAGGAGGCGCTAGTTCATTGGACTGGGTTACCAGTAGAAGACGCTACATGAGAATCATATGACAAGTTAAAGTTGCAGTTTGCTCATATGAACCTTGAGGACAAGTTTTGTTTTGAAGGAGCAAGGAGTGACAGGATGCGGGAGTTATGCCCTCCGGGTTGGCGCACATACTCAAGGCGTACGAGACATGCAAGACATGCGCGTATGGTTAGGAGTCGAGTGGGTTGAGTGGCATGCAAGACGTGCGCGTATTGTTAGGAGTTGAGGGGTTGAGTTATCAGTTCTTTTTCCAGTTGTCATTTGTCAGTTCCTAGTTGTCTTTTAATTATGGCCAAGGTGAGTTGGCAATGTAGGACATGAGGCTATAAAGCCATATCCCTGTTACTTATGAAGGCAGAGAATATTTCCTTCTAACTATCCTCTTCTCTTCTTCTTCCCAACCCACGTTCTTTCCATCACTCTCTCTTCTTTCTCATAAGAAGTCTTGGTGGGATCTCAGATCCTATCATACTCATTCTCTACAAGACCTAAGCTTCATACATCCACTTTATACACTCCCACTGATCCTATTACTCTGACACACCACTCCCAATTAAGTACTAGAACTCATGTTAGAATAGGACTCAAGTCCTTGTCAAACTCTCCTGCTAATAATTCTTGTGTCTAAGAGAAAGAGATCTGCTAGGAGAGCGCCTTTGTTGAGAATAACATACCTAGCTAGTCCTACTTTATCTAGCACTCCATGATGTTCAAAACCGAAGTCACTTATATTCTGGCACAAAAAATATATCCTAGCAAAACTAGGACTTGCAATGAACTGCCAATCCTCCCCCTTGTCCGATGTGCACACTGAAATTGACGATGACTTCACTAGGTTTTGGGCATGGCGGGTCGAAGGGTAGATAACAGTGAGATTGGATCCGGAGGAGGGAGACGGATCAAGATGGCGGCTGGTGGTGGGGTGTAATCTAGAAGGGAAGCGGGTTTTGCACTGGGGAGTCACCTATTGTGATGAACTGGGAAGGTAAGCCACAACCCTTTTTATCTTTATAGTTGAATCTTTTTTTGAAAAGAAAAACAAAAAGAAAAGGAAAAGAAGGAAAGTAAGATCTTTTTATCTATATACCAGGGAAAAAAAGAAAGAAAAATAGATCTATATTTTATATCAAACTAGTGATAAATGCCCCCTTGCATCTATTTTGATTTATGTATTTCTATTTTTGTGCAAGTTCGACTTGCATAGTCTGAGTTAAAAATTGCAGTCTCTTGGCTCTAATCTGCATGCCATGTGGCATAACGGGATATGTGCAGTTTACGGGAATTCAGGCGGTGTATGGGGGTTGATCGAATGCTGAGTTGCCAAGCCAGCAAGGCAACCTTTTGTGCACTAACTGGTGCCCCAAAGCATTTTCTGTTCACAGATGGCTTTTCAAGACTTGTATGATCTATTGGATCCTCAAAGATGATTCATACTAATGCAAATCCTTTTTCATGAAGTAAACATTTAATTCACCTGGTACTTTTACCTTTTCCTTTGGATGTATTGCTTGAAACTTGGCGATTGCTTGGAATTGGTTCCTAAATGTCTATCCATGGAAAGTGTTTAGTCTAATCTATATGAGATTTACTCTGTTTTGATTGTTACAAGTCTACTTGCAAAGTTTCTTAATGCCTGTTTGTTTCTTTTTAATATTTGAGTTGTAAGATTTCTAAATATAGCTATCCTTTGAAAAACTACAAGACTTAAGCGTGAGTAAAACCATCAAGTTGTAATTTTTTGTTTACTAAAATCTAGCACATGCTCTGCACATAAAGGGTGAACAGGGGAATGAAAGCGCAAAAAGCCGATAACATTATGAAAGATATTTTTGTAATTTTCTTAAAAGTGGAGTTGACCACTCAGGTTGGAGTTGAACCATGGACATTGTTTATAATATTAGTTTATTTCATACTTCTATTAGATGCTCTATTGTTCATCATAAAGATTTTCCAAGCATCTATCTATTTTATTGATTTGTTGGGTGGTATATTAGCGAATTATCATGAAATGACTGCCTAAATGGTTGCTTTTGGATGCAGGGGCTGGGAACCTTTAGAAAATGCCTACTAAATGTCTGCACGGTAAGATATTGACTATTGTCAAATCGTAGGATTTTTTGCAAATTCTCATCTACTTTATCCTGTAGAATCATTGACTTTGGCTGTATTGACTGCTCTAATGTTTTTGTCATATCATATTCCATTTGCAAAGTAATTTTGTGGTTTCTGTAAATTTTTGGATTTTGGGATCAGCAGCCTTCCTCATTTTTTTTTTAATTTATCCACTTTTTGTTTAGGTCTGCAAACATATCAGATATCAGTTTGTCCATACCTGTATCCATTTTTATTTGGTGAACATGGATACAAATATGTAAATTAGTTGGACACTAGACTCCATATCCATATTTGTTTTAGTCTTATGTGGATACATAGTGGACATTGGCAATACAGGTCTAGATGTGGATATAAATCAGATAATTAAACTTTATGAGCTTCAAGATCAAAAATGTTAAATTGAATTAAAGACATCAATGTTATCATTTATTTTCTTTTGAAATTTTAGAGAGTTATATCAGACTAAATAGTACAGCAAATGGAATTAGATATTTGCGTAGGGATTGGACAGTTGTGTATCCATTTCCATATCCACTTTTCTTTGATGGATATGAATATGTTTACCAATATTAGTCAGAACTAGAAGGATATCATCCGATCCATTTTCATCCCTATTTCTATCACATCATATAAATTCAAGGTTTGCATGGGATATTATACTGGTTTGGTATTTGGGCATCCATGTATTCTCTTTAGGATCTGGATTCTTGATAGTTGTATAGAAAGATTAATATGATATTAGGGACTAAAAATATTAAAACAATACAAGAAGCTCTATATCTAGCGAGATACATTTGTTAGAAATTCATGATTTAGGGGCCAGAATTCATAAGACATATTTTGTAGTGACATAGGAATAGCATGTGCTTGATCTAAAAAGAGAATTTCCTTCATACCTTTTTTTTTTGAATCCTCAAATAGCATTTCATTGCTAATGATTGACATGCTACCCTTTTTCTCCATGGGGATGTCCTGGTTTTGTATAATTGTTGTTCACTTTCTCCATGTGATTAACATTCAGTTTTCCTTAACATCTTGTTTTTTTGGCTTTTTTTTGTTAGAAGCATATGTCAATGGAGAGAAGCTCCTTTATAGTTGTGAAGTTGCTTGGTGACGATGATTTTTAATTCTTTCTGTTTTCAGAGACTTTTGACCACATATCTTGCTTGCTGCTGAAAGCTTTACGATCTAGTTCTCAACCCAAGGAATTGCCCAAAGTTACTTAGCGGCAGAATAAGCACATTTGTGGATTTTATGAAGAATATTCTTTGTGATGCTGATATACCTGGTGATGTTGTTGTTCGCTGGGGAGTCTGTAAGGATAATGGCAGAAAACGGGAAATCCCATCTGCCCCTTATCCTCCAGGAACCAAAATTTTTCAGCAGAAGACCCTTCAAACTTTGTTACAGGTGCACTAGAGAGGGACTGCATTTTATATGTTTTAAGTTGCTGTCAAAATTATTTATTTCAAAGGATGCATTTCTTGCTAAATATGTAAGGTTGCTCTACTATTTGTACCAGAATTCTTCTAAAGAAGAAAAATTGCAAGTGTTACAGGATCTGATATCAAGAAATGAATGCAAAATGAAAGTTGTAAGCTACATCATGTTGATGCTAAATTTGGAAACTTCAAGAAACTATAATTGGAAAAAAAAGAAATTATTTGGAAAGCTGTGCAGTGTAATATAGCATGAATTCATGAAGAACTTTGAAATGACATGGTGCATCTTGGTTGTCATTTCTGTTTGTGACATTTTTTCCTTATTTATCATTGAAAGAAGAATGCATAAGATATAAAGACCAATATTTTGTTTATTGTTTTGCTTCATATGATTATGATTATGAGATGGAATGGGAAAATTTGGCAAATTAGGATCAATAAAGCCGCACTGAAATAGTTGGGAGAAGGTTGAATATGATTATGATTAAGAGATAGAAAACAGTATCCATTTTGGAGGACTGGCCCTTTTGTAAGATTTAGACCAAGGAGGATATGTAACTCTTGTTGGGTATGATTTCCATACATGTTGTAGTAGTATAATCAAGATGCTCACAGGCAGAGAATCATTGATTGGATAAATGCTACAAGTGGAACTGCTGGTGCCTTTGATGTCACTACTTAAGGAATCCTTCACACTGTAAGATCTGTTGACTCTCTTTTCCTTATCTTTTTAACATCCCACTTTTCTCTTTTGAAGTCACAGCAGATTTTACTCGTTAGAGAACTATAACATGCTTATCTATTGAAGCTCATCTCAGCTCTGAGGCTGGCGGATTATGTGATCCTAAATGCTGAAAACCATTTCATATGGTCTAGATCTTTTGCTATTATTTTGGTGCTTATACTGCTCTGACTTAAATAAGGAACACTTAGAAGTTATATAAATAAACATTTCTATATTATCAATTAAAGAACATAGAGATAATTTTTAAAATTTAGTTGCTAGTTCTGCTGTCATTTATTCTTGCTGGGGAGCACTAACTTAATGATGCGACTGACATGGATTTACACATTAGTCAATCATCATATGAGCAAGATCATTATGTTGACCAGTCCATCAACTTATATGATATTGAGCCTTAAAGCTTTTAATGGGTATTAATGCCTAAAATATCTATAGTTATACTTTCAATCTAACATCTGTTTGTCTACTGTGCTCTATTGGTAAATGTGGAGCATCATTTTCTGAGAACCTGTGCTTTAACTTTCAATTTTATGCAATGTCCTTGCTTGAATGGTGCTTTAAAATGCAATAAAACTTCATAAGAGTGGTGGGCAGTATGACCAGGATAGTCAAGTTGCTATATGAAGTGTCTCAGTCAAATTTTGACTTATATTAAAACTGTTCACAGGGTTACATTGAGTTTTGTATTGCAATATTGCATTTAGCTGTAAATTGCAATATCCTTATGACTGCACACATCCAAACACAGATGCACAAAATGGTGATGATGACGATGATGACAAGATTAGTGCATGCTCTTTAACTTTGTATTTCTGGATTTCAGCATGACTGATTCATGGAAAGTTGGAAACTTCCGGTTATCCTAGAAGTCTTTGTGATGTCTTGGCCACAAAAAGGGGAATGCCTAGGATCTCTGAGAGTTCAGGAATAGCCTGTGGAAACGGAGTTTCTTAGTGAACCACAAGATGCTTTCTTCATTTTTTGTATGGAGAATGCATCTTAATGCTATTTGAGAACTTATCTTGGTGTTCATCTCATGCTTCTTGTTCTTCTATCAATTTTCCACACCCATTTCCCATAGTGGCAACTACCAATACATCTGAGTTCAAGTTAAGCTTATAATCATTAATTGCTTCATAAAAATGTCATTCGGTCAATTATAACTTAACAGGCTATTTTGTTCTTCTAGGACTTGGAAATGTGCGAGTATTGGCGATTATCTGATCAAAAGGGGAACCCACTTGGGGTTGTAGGTTGGTGGCCATCTCATGCAGTTACATTTATAGAGAATCATGATACTGTCTCTACTATGGTATGAAATGCCTAAAGTTATCTTGCCTCTTGAGATATTTCATAGTTTCATTTTTCTACATGTTGGAAAACAACATAGTCTAAAGTGAAAGTTTTCTAATTTATCCATTTTAACTTGATTCTTTTTAATATTAGTAAATTCTCAAAATAGTTACAAAAGTGTATCTAGAGTTCTTTCTCTTGATTTGACACTGTTAAGCAAGGAAGATGCATATCTTAAAACTCCTAATGAATACATGAACAATTCATGGACTAATTTTAGTTTTTCTTGGTCACCGTCCCTTTTCTTTATGTTGAATGTACCTTTTTGGTATCCATTCTCTATTTACTTACCGACCTATGTTAAGCTTGTTAGCTTAAATTTTTATTGCCATTTTTGACTTAGTCTCCATTCCTGGTTTCAGCATTATGCCTTTCTTTTTCTTTTTCTGTTCTACTCTTTAACAATATTGTCTTTGCTTATCCCTAATTGTTTGCACTGGTTGGAATAGAAAGAATTTTGTTCTTATGTACACATCTTTAATTGAGTTGCGACCATTTGATATTATTTGTTTCTTCTTTAGATACATAAAATGCACTGATTAAATTACAAAACCAGCTTTCAATTTTTCCATGGTGCATTGATCATTTCACCACTGTTTACAAATATCATAAACTTAACCATCATGGTTTCAGTCTACACTGGTTAAAAGTCAGATTCCTATCCCCTGTCTGCTATTGAGGATTACCAAATCCAAACCGGCCAGTAGGTTGATCCACATGACTTGACTCGAATCTACCCGCTAGAGAGCATAGACAATGTCGAAGATGAAACAGGCTGGCACAATATCAGCCCAACCCAGCACTGTGATGGTCAATATGGACTCACAGTACGTGGAGGTAAAAACCCAAAACTTAGTATAAAGGACCACCCTACATCAAACATCACCCAGTCCAACCAGCAGAAAACTTGAACAATACAATTATACAAATTGAATGAATATTTAAGAAATATAACCTACTTTTCCTACTTCGAGCTCCATTCTTGCCTTTCTTTCATAACTATTTGGTTCACCACTAGAGCTCCTGTTATTGTCAAGCAAGGCCAAACCAACCTGAACTGGACGAACCGAACCGGTCAAAAATCAGAATGGTTTAGGCAGTTGGGTTGGTTCAGCCCCTTTAAAGGCTCAGGCCCTAAATGCCCCCATTCCACTATGATCAAGGCTTCGAAGCTCTGTTGCTCGCCCGATCACTCATCCTGCTTGCTTGGTCGCTTGTCAAGCTCCTCTTTGACACCGATCCTGACCAATGCCCAAGTATGCCCCTCCACCTCTCTCCCTCCCTCACAGTATGGTATGGATTCATATTGTGCCAAACCCATCGCCGGCAGGTATGATCTCCGGTAATGGTTTGGTGAACCTTGATTACTGTTGTTGACCCACCCATAAGAGGTCATATTTCTAGTTTTCTTATAGATGCTCTTCCAAATTATCTTTGTTTAAAATGTCATGTGAAGAAACAGATCGACCACTAAGGTCACTTGCTCGAGCATTATTTTTTTCCTATCAACTTTCAAATTGCATTTCTTTGAAAATAAAGGGCATCTTAGGAAAAATTCACTTGCCAGGACCAACAGTACATTTGGAGTTCAGTATTTGTAGTTCTTTGTGAACAATGAATCGATTACTATCTTATGGATACAATACTTGGAATGAAGGAAAAACACTGCCATTGAATGTCTAGCTGTTTGCTAATGAAAAAACCATTAGGTTATGTTAAATATTTAAGCCTTGTATCTGTAAAGATGTTTATTGAGAATTTACATCCCTTAACACAATGTCAGAAACAAGTTAGATTATTTAAATATCTAAATCTGACTTTCCTTGTCTCATAATAATGGAATTCTTTTCATGCCGTACCTTGTTTTTTCAACAGGGTCATTGGAGATTCCCATCTGGTAAGGAGATGCAAGGGTATGCCTACATCCTGACACATCCTGGCACACCTGCAGTTTTTCATGACCACATCTTTTCTCGCCATCAGCAAGAAATTTCTAGATTAATCTCACTCGGACATCAGAAGAAGATTCCCTCCAAGAGTATGGAGTGGATGCCGTACATCAAAATAAAGACACCTTTATTTATTTTTAGATGTTTGAAACTTGTAAAGAATGATCCCTTATTATACATGGATAGGATATATAAAAATAACTTTTTTAGACCACACATTCTGTGCTAAATTTTCATGGATGCTTTGAATGGTCTGTTTCCCTCATGTAGAGCAATATTTATCATGATCAAAACATTATCCAAAAAAGAAATATAGAATAGAAGAAAACAGAAAAGTTATTTCCCTCATGGTGTTTGAAGTTTTGATCTTCAGCGAGAGAAGTTTGATTATGATTGAGTGCATGATTAGTTATTTAGAATGGCTTTCACTTCTGACCGACAGTGAATCCTGTATGAAATGTCCAAATGAGCACCTCGTTTCTTTGCTTTTCATGTGCAATGCCTGCCTAAATAGTGCCATTTTAGCCTTCCACGTTCTGAATTTCACAACTGATTGCATGTTTCAGATCAAGAAAACCAAGGCAGAGAGGGATGTCTATGCAGCTGAGATTGGTGAGAAGATTGCAGTCAAGACTGGGCCAGGATATTATGAGCCATCAAGCAGTCCTAAGAAATGAAGTTTGGCTGGTGAAGAAAGGAGGCATCTTGAACTGTATGTAGCATCTACTCTAACCAAATTATTAGTTTATTATGATTGACGTGTAAAGTTTATGTCAATGTTACATCTGTGTGTGCGGGTGCACTTCTTTTATTTCACTTTATGCCTCTATATAATCTTCATCATACCTAGAGAACTTATTCTTTAAAAGTTGTATTCCAGTACTTTATGAAACACCCCTTACCCGTGGGTGAAATGAGAATAATTGATAAGTAATTTTCACACACTTTGATCTTAGTGCAGATCAAAATAATTGTAGTAGTTGCTGTATTTTAGGACTTTACAAGTTATACTGTGGCAAGTCAACTGCAGAAGGCTGGTGGATGTGCTCATCTTCCACTTGACCTCAGTTTTCCGGATACATAAAAGCCAACGGAGAAGGCTGCAGCACCTACAGCGATGGCCTTTTTGTTCTTGCTGATTGTCTCCAGTAATCCATCTATCAATCCATAATCCAGCCACCCTTCCACATTCTCCGCAATTCTTACTTTCCAAGCCCCCTCTTTCTTTTTACATTCTTCGAGTCTGTCAGCCCCGACCAGGCTGCTGCTTGGGTTCTCGGCTGGGGCTTCCACTTGCTTTTTTTCGCATGAAGCAGCCCTTTGAGGTTCCTGCTTTTCTGACACCACCTTCTTTGGCATGAATAAACAGAGATGTGCTTCTTCAAATTTCCCTCGGATCTTATCAACATGTGAATCTTTAGGAACGGAAAAAACCTGCTCCAAACCCATATATTTGCCATCACCGAGTGGCCTCCCGCCCCTTATTGTTAGCTTCCCACGGCAGTCTACCAGGAACTTGATTTCATCCTTTTGGAAACCTTTATTTTAAGAAAAAAAGGGGGGAAAAAGAAAAGGAGAGAGAGAGAGAGAGAGAGAGATTAGATTTGGAATGACCAATAAGCCTTTCATGTGATTAGATGACTTGAGACGGTATGTTAATGTTTATTGAGACGAGAAATCTAGATAATATATTTTAATTAATTTTTTTAGATGAGGTTTCTAAATTGTCATAAATAGTATTAGAGTAGAGCCGGTTATAGTTCGCATGGACCAGAAGATACTGCAATATATGTCTATTTGAGTTAATCAAGACCTGTATTTATGATTGAATTTGAATAAATTTAAACTTTAGTTTAAATAGAATGTTCAGAATTTATGCACATATGTATTTAGCCTTTCGTTGGCTAGATATTTATACGAGACTAAAGAATCCATTCTTCTGGTAGGCTTTTTAGGCGGGGATATGGATTGTCACAAAGAAACCATCAAGAATTTAAAATATCAGGATCTCCTGATTTCTTGTCACCACTCACCCCTCCGATGATTCTCCCACTAGAATAAGGTTAAAAAACAAGAAAGAAAAACAATCCGACGCTCGTTAAGGATTGACGTGACCGATGCCTGCATGGAATCAAAAAAATCAAGGATTTTTTTTTTTTTTGGTTTTTGTTTGGAGCTGAGTGCAATGCATTGTTGAAATATTAAATAAAATCATAGTGGTAGTCGTGATGAAATGAACTGGGGCTTGTCCTGATGGTGCTAATAACCAGTAACTAAAACTTTTGGCGGTGAATCTCAGTATTGGATCCATATAATTGGAGGGTGGGGTAAGCAACCAAAACCCAGTGATGGTTATATGCTCATACCTGGGAGGCAAACGCGTAGTATGTGTTTATCGGGATCCTGCGTCCATTGAGTGGCTGGCTGAAAAAATGTGCAGCCCTGCGTGCGAGCCATTTGGAGTCGAGAGCAAACTAGCGTTGATGTTGGTTTGCATGCGCAGAGGTAGTCGCAGATGAAAGGCAATTCCTCGCATCTTCCAAGCTTGCAAAAGAGAATTTTTGGGTTTGCCCGAGATCCCAAACATTGTCCGATTCTCGGATAAGGGAAACCTTGACTTGGGATAAATGGGAAGAATTAAATTCCCGAAGCTAGGCCTAGGCCAGAGGCCATCAAAACAATTTAGAAAGGATTAAAGAAGAAAAGTTGTGTTTACTGACAAATTATCTCTCAAAATATACTTGACCTTCGTATAATGTAAGAAAGAACATTTAAAGTACATCATGCATCTCTAGTCATCACAGCCCCGGAATCTTATGTATGAGTAATCTACAACAAGAACTCACCAGAGATATGGATTATCAAGCAAGAAGACCAGAAATAAACCATTTTTTCTCTCTTAAAGAAATATTTTATTATGCATCCAAATGAGAGACTCGCGAGTCTTCATTAAAATTATTAGCAACGATCAGAAAGTCACGAGTCACCTGTTCAGTTGACAGAGCCCATGTTCATCTCTTGATAGCAAGCATCAGGCACTTCTTTACGTTGAAACAACTTTGTGAACTGAGAAAAATGGAAAACAATATAAACAGAATCATGCACTAATCTTAATAAATATATATATATATATGGGAAAAAGTGGGAGCATGCCGTGTATGCGGTTTGCCACGTGTGTACATACATAAACGCCAGAGAGAGAGAGAGAGAGAGAGAGACCTGGGATGCCTTCAGATCTAGTTCATCCCATTCCAAAGATGAGTTAGTTCCTTCAACGATCCCAGCACCAGCATAGACCAATGTGCCAACACCCTGCAATACACATAGGTCAAGCAGGTTGAGCATAAAAATTTACTAGCCAAAAAATGCAAAGAAAAAAAAAATAAGAATAGTATCATAATATGCGGTCAAGTTAATATATCCTATTTCATTTATATCTAGGGCCATAAACAAAAACACCAATAGATTCGTTTTAAATATACTTCCAATTCTATTCAACAGCTATAAGATTATAATGCTGTATTGCATGAAGTCGATGATGAAATAATATGCTGCTATGCTTATATCTGAGGCATGTTAACAGAAAAGATCAATTTGTGGAAGTATTGTGAACAAGATACTCGACCATTTGGACCCCTTTTATTTTAAAGGATAGAGCCTCTAGTTTTCAGCCACAATGTGAAATTTTGCAATAGTACTGAAATCAATATTTCATGCTTCAACAATATGTCATATAGATGTCCTTCAACAACTTCAGTTAATGCACAAATTTAAGAATAAAGTAGGATGATCTACATGGCCTACGAATCCAAGGAATAACTAAATTGTGTAAGTAATCAATAGCTTTTGTTAAACATCATGCGAACTTTATAAATTGGGCAGACGATAGCAGGCAAGCTAGCTCATACCAAAAAGTTGGGGGGGGATTTAGATTACTACTTGCAAAGACCAAAACCAAACTTCTATTTCAAAGTATTGCAAATTGCAACACATTTTTCCTTGTAAAATCCTTTGTCCTGTAAATTTCTTATACCATGTTCCTACAGCACACCTTCAATACCTACAAATTCTGAAATTACATAATTCATTTCTACCTTATGAGATGTTGGATTGGGTGTGGAATGAAAAGAGTCAGGACAAACTAGCAATTCTTCTACATCTACAAGTTACATCCAGTTAATCATACTCTTCGCTAAGATCTTCATAATTCCTTATTTCCTTTTCTTTTAGCATCATTATCTTCATCTCCTCAAGGTAGTACACATGCACTGTCTGTAAGAACCTATTAGGCTTCCCTCACATGAATTTCTTCGGTTTTCAACAGACACAGTAGATGCTCTAAAGGATGATTTCATGCTGTACAAGTTTGCTTGACTTTTGTTACTAGTTTGATATCTTGGTTCATGGTTAAAAGGAGGATTTTGAAACTTTCCATCGATTATCTCTTATTAAAAATTACTGCTATTTTATCCTACTTTTTTATACTCTACTATTTTGCTGATATTTTATAAACAAATTACCTATACTTTATAAAGAAACAGTAATTTCCTATTGGGTTAAAAAGACAAATCCTCTGCAGTTTGATGAATTAATAAGGTGTTTCATGCCGATTCCAGAAGGGCATTAGTTCTAAAATACCTAGCTAGAATCAATTTAATGGTTTTTAACTAGGATCTCAAGATCCTATCTATTTTCATGACCAAAACCAACAGATTTCATCTCAACTGTCTCAACAGTGTTATTTGCTTTAGGACTACTTAGCTCAAATATCATATTTAAGATTCAAACCAGAAAATAATCCAAAATA
This sequence comes from Phoenix roebelenii, assembly GCA_025769935.1. Lineage (NCBI taxonomy): Eukaryota > Viridiplantae > Streptophyta > Magnoliopsida > Arecales > Arecaceae > Phoenix > Phoenix roebelenii. The sequence goes on from JAOXJJ010000594.1 coordinate 77,203, forward strand.
TATAATATAAATCTGAAGAGAACTGAATGAAGACAGAACATAGGTAGTGATGTATTTTGGCCAAAAAGTGTTAGGGTATGTTAGGACTGATCAAACCATATGTTAGCAGGCATTACACTCATTAAATTCCAAATCTACATTTCCAGGTTTGAAGCATTTGCAGAAAGAAGCCTTTGTTTATCCTTACCTTTCCCACTAAAGCCGATCTGATCCCAACAGCAAATTCACTTTCTCTTCCTCCAAACCAACCAACAGGTCCAGCATACATACCTCGATCAAACATCTCTAGAAAAAGTAAAAAACTACTCATATTAGTCTCCATCAGAGTTCCTACAGTTGTAGGTGCTCTAGTGCATAATATTATAATAGTAGGCAACATCAATCATTTAGAATGAAATTAGGCTTTCCATTTTTAAGAGAAAAAAGAAAATCCTGGAGTCTTTTTTTTAGTGGCTTATGATGCAATGGACTTCATCTATCTCAGTGCCTTTTCCGTGACATCACTATTGTGCTCATCACTCCACTTCAAGAGTAATAACTAGACTGACATTTGAATTGGTAGCATTTTGGGCTTATGCAGAGAGGGAAAAGCTCATTAAGATTGACTAGCACCTCATTTGAAACTTCTGTCTTCATATCTACCAATTCATTATGCCCAATCTACAAAGAAATTGGCAGACTACTTCACAAAAATCCACAGTACAGAACGCTCTCAATGCATGTCAATCTGTTGCAACTTTGAGGACGGTGTTAGAAATGTTGTATGATTTAAAGTATTATGTGTAAACAAACTTCTTAATCATATTTACATATTTTGCGAGAGGATCATAAAACATTGTAATTGCATATTTTGACTTATTGCCTTGTACACTGAATTCTTGCAAAGCTGCAGCATTTCCAAACAGTACTCAAACAAACTAACACCATATTGCTTCTCCAATCTCCAATTTAATGATAGGCTCCATTTTTTTAAGGTTCATGTTATTTCATGTTAGTCATTACTCATCAGTTTTAATTTTGGTGAATGATTAGTCGTTAGTTTTATGTGAGTAAAGACTGCTCTAAAGGATCACTGTCTAGGCTAAGATGGCACCTTTTCTGCCTTTCTTAGGGCCCAAGTCCCCCATATGCGGCTTGGTTGCATAAGGAGTGTCGAGACATCCTATCTAAGCGAAAAAAACACACCCATAGGCATGGTAAACAGATTAGAATCTGGGCAGGTTAGGCAGTTAAAGGCAGATTCGAGTATTTATAATCAGATCAGGCAGGTCAAAGCCATTAATAGGTGAGCAAGTCATAAGATTTCACATAGTAACTTCTCCCCGCCGTTTCCTAAGCACCGACAAGTAACAAGAGAGAGAAAGAGAAGGAAGCAGGGAGAGGTGCTTTTCTAATGGCCGTCATGCAGTTGTGGCTATGCATATGCACATACATATGTAATATATACATACAGCTTCCTCCTTACTCCAATCCCCACCACCTCTCCTATTCCTTCCTTGTGTGAACTACCCCCTCCCCCCTACTATTGGTTAACTTCCTCCTCTCCCTCATTGGTGGAGCGGGGCGTCCCCCCATCCCCTCCATTTCTCTCCCTCAAGGAACTTTGGGGTCCTGTATATATGGCCCACAAACTCCATGTTGCCTACAGCTACTTAAAAAGAAGATTGGGGCCAAAAAAAGCACAAAATAAAAGCCTTGGACCATCCAACGTTCCACAAATTTAGCATACTTTCTTAGGAAGAGAAAGTGGCCCACAAAATAACTAGCTATTAAGTTAATGGCCCTTATCAGATCATCAAAAGATTGCCTGCCAAAAATTAAAAAATCTATAAAAAAGGGACATAATCTCCATGACAATAGCTAACGACATCACAATTCCACAGCCTTATTCTAATAGGAACATGCTACCAAGCTTCCCGAAGAAGAATGCGGAAAGAAGAAAAAAAAAACCGGGTTGACTATGTTAGATTAGATTGGTCTCTAGGCACTCTTCTTTCACCTGGAAAGAAAATTAGGATAGGCTGCACTTTAATTCTCAATCATCCTAACAATATGTTGCTAGTATTCTGAAAAGTAGAGAAAAATACAGCGGTTGCTGTTATCTTAAGAAGAGAAGGCGGAGGACAGCTTCCTTTTATGTTAGAGGCTAGTGAACAAGTATGTCTCATTTATTTAACTGTTGTTTTTTTCTTTATGAAGACTATCAAACTATATAGATTATTCGTTATCCTTAGTTCTTGATTTCCATCTTTAGTACCAAAGAACATTCAATTTTACCTTTAATTATTAATTATATTTTGTTACATTGCATCACTCTTATGCAACCATTGTAAAAGGTTCTATTGTCAAATTGGAAAACATGAATATGAGACCCTTGTTATGCTGATTATTGTCAGTTGTATAATTTAAATATAATTTAAACCTGCAATGAAGTTTAGGAGGAAGAAAAGGAAAGAGTGGTAATAAAGTCTAGTTCTGCTTGTCATGAAGTTTAACATGCTGAATTATAAATTATAGATATCTAAGTATCTTAATATTTTTGCCCCCTCTGGACAAAATCCTGTCTCTAGCACTGCTCACCCTCCTTCCTAGCTGCTAGCAGTCCACTCTTCTAACTACTAGTAATGCCTAACTTGATATTTTTTTTCTATTAAACTATATAAAACTTTATACTGTGTTTATCTGTTTTCCAATTTACAATTAATTTTTAGATGTTGTTAACATATGAAACCACCACAACTAGTAAGCAGCTTACAGGCCAGGTGCTTTGCAAAAGCTCTGGCTGCTTGCATGCTGGAATTGCCTTTTACATAATTTGAGGTAAGAAGTGCATAAATACCAATTATATCTGTAATGTACGTCCACAATGCATATGCCCTATTTCCATATCTTGTATTATGTTGTGAGCAAGGATGTATAAATTTGGATTACTAGATTAATTTGGATTTATTACAGCACCTGCTCCTCAACTTTCAATGGTAATTAGAAAAGCAGAATACTGTCAAAACTGCATATTTTAATTTTGATATCTTTTATGAGGCTTTAGCGGAGACATGTAGTTAAGAAATTGAATTAAAAGGTGATGTATATACCATTTTCTTCTATAAATCGGCGTGCCTCTTCTGTAGGCAATCCACAAACTGCTGGACTTGGGTGGAGAGATGTTAGAATGTCAAACTACAAAGAAATTAGAAATGTTTAGACAAGGCTAAACGAAAATGTACAAACATACCAAATCTGTGACAGAAGAACAGAAAAACTTTGAAAAGGCTAGATGAAAATATTCAAGGTATAATCTGTAAAAGCTAAATGCCATATTTAGGAGCCCACACCATAAGAGAAATAGACAAGTCAAAATGGCATATTTTATGATGTGATAACTCAGCTCAAACTACAGATAGGTATAACAAAACAACATCAAAGATTAGAAGATTACGATCTGAAAGATGGCGCCACCCTCCACAAAATATTACCTCATCATCTTCATTCCTTAATTTGCCTGATAACTCTGCAGATAAATGTTGTACTCTAGGAAGTTTTCGAAGTGCTTTACTGGGTTCAACAAGTACCTCACTGCAAGTTATCTACACAAGAATGATATGAAGAGAATCAAGGCCCAAGAAGCATCAATTCAAGAGTTGATTGAAAGTACTTTCAGGTGAGCAAAGTAAAAGCATTAGCCGGCAACAGTGTTAATTGTAGAAACATTTGAACTCAACTTGCCTCCATCTTTCTTCTAATGCTTTCCCGTACTATTGTAAATTCATTATTATCTTTAGTACTGCATGTAAACAAGAGATTGTTGTCATATATATGCCGAAGTGACATCTCTTAGACTAGCATTTTGCAAGTTGATGTAGATGAGATCCTCATACATTGAAATGCACCTCAGGGCCATTTATATTATGTGTTGAGACATATTATGTCATGAATCTGAAGATAAAATGCAAACATCTAAGCACCACCAGCATGAAGAAGCAGGTAAGGCATAAGGTCCATTCACAAGATGGTATGCCTCATGTCTTTTAAATCAAAATAACCAAAAAAATATCATTTAGTTTATAAGGCAATGCATTGAAGTAATTATCTCAAGATATCTAACTGATACTGATTGTTTAGATTATTATGTTTTTTTGTGAAGCAATAAAATATCTTCTATTATACCACAAGGCTTACAGGACTTTTCAGAACAAATACCCGTAACAAGTTCACTGGAGCTGTATCGAATTAAGACTTGCAAATCTAAGTTGAAATATGTTGTCATTTTTTCCATTTCTTTTTTAATATCCAGTTTCTTATGACCTATGGGTGGTAAAAATGAGTGATCGTGTTGTTTTGGAATCATAATAAAAACAAAAAAAAAGCAAGGGACATTAGGGTCTTGGATCTTCTGCACTAGCAGAATGTCTCCCTCAAGATCACCTGGGCAATTGCCCTAGAACAAAGAATCTAGTTTCTCAAACCTACCAGTAGTACAATTTATAGAACTGTTGTATGCAAATTCAGCCCGTGCTAAAACCAAATCCCACTGAGTAGGATGCTCACTAACCAAACATCTAAGCATGTTACCAAGTGTACGGTTCACTGCCTTTGTCTGACCATCTGTTTGGTGGTGATATGCACTGCTGAAGTTTAGTTTTGTTCCTAATTTGCTCCAAAGAGTTTTTCAAAAATAACTAGCAAATTTTGTGTCCCTATCAGATATGAATGATCTTGAAATACCATGCAGTCTAACAATTTCTTTAAAAAATAAATGTGCTATATGAGATGCATCAGATGTTTTCTTACATAGAATGAAGTGTGCCATTTTCGAAAATTAGTCCACCACAACAAAAATCGAATCAACCTTCCTAGCAATCATGGGTAGTCCTACAATGAAGTCCATGGTGATATCCTCCCAAGGGCCACTAGGGATAGGCAACGAGGTGTACAAGCCTGTATTCTGGATCTTTTCCTTTTTCTGTTGACAATGTTGACATTTTCGCACGTATTAATGACGTCATCTCTCATCTTAGGCCAGAAATACCTCTCAACTAGGAGTCCTAAGTGTGGCTCTGTCCATCATGAGCAGCTAACCCTCCATGAAATTTCCGAATCAAAGTCTCACACAATTCATATCCACATATGCGCAAGTGTAATCCTCTAAACAGGAATCCATCCTTGAATTCAGACAATAAAGGTTGGACTACTTTTGGAATCTCCAATTCCTCCTAGATTTCTTTTTCTACCAGAACACAAACTACCGAGTCCTCTTTCAGTTCAGCTTTGAAAGATTTTGAATTTAAAATCAAAGCCCTTTGAGTAGGTTCTTTGCCTTTTTTTCACAAAATTTTTCGTGTTATATCTATACAATTCCTTTTGTGAATAGAGTATGATATTCATTTTATCTTTCACAAAGAAATATGTATTCTTTTCTCTGTCATGCTGGATCTTCCTATCGTACTGCCAAGGCCTACCTGACAACACGTGGCACACCTCCATAAGCATAACGTCACACCATACCTGATCTTGATATCGTTTTCCAATGAAAAACTCTACTAGACACCTATGGGTGACTGGAATCTCAACTCCCTCCTTAAACCAAGACACCTTATATGGTTTATGAATCTTTTGTGTAGGTATCTTTAGTTTATCAACCATGTCTTAAGACGCGAAGTTTTCAGTACTACCACTATCAATCAAGATAGAACATTTATATCCTCCTGCAGTACCTATAGTCAAGAAAATACTTTGCCTCAACCAATTATCCTAAGCAGGTTGCTTAGGTGCGACCATGACACGGTGAATCACCATGAGTGGGCCCACCTCATCACCTGTAATATAAACATCGCCATTCTCCGACTTATCCTGCTGTTCAGCCTCACCCTCATTTGCCTGTAGATTGGGTTCATATGAATCGTCCTGGCATCCTTGCTCAATCAAGTGTGACTGAGACTAGAATTCTCTCAGAAGACATTCAGAGAATTTATGTCCGAATTGTCGGCACTTATAGCAAACGATAGTGGAATCAAGTGCCGGTGCCAGTACGCCTTTTTCTTTGTCCCATAATTTCTTGTTAGAATTGAGCTTTAGGGCAGTTGTAGTCTTGGTAGGATTCCGAGAACTTATTGCCTTATCTCCGAACTGACTCTCTTCATAGGTAGTGAAGTTTCTATTTGAGTCCCACTTTCAACTAATGGTTCGCCTTTGTTGTGCTTCTACTCTTAGTGCATGGCGATGGGCATCATCAATACTCAAGACATCGAATATCTCTACTTGGTCCAGGATGTCCCATCTCAAGCCATGGATATATCTACTGGCAACATGAATGGGGTCCTCACTAAGGTCGTGTCTTGCTTGGAGCTCATAGAACTCCTCAGTATACTCATCCACGGTCCTAGTCCCTTGTCGGAGGTTTTGGAATTTCAAGTAGAGGTTTTGGCGATAATTCAATAAGACAAATCGCCTCCTCAACTTCTCCTTCATCTTACTTCAAGTACGGATCTTATCCTTACCTTGCTGAACTCTTCGTTCCTGGAGTTGCTTCCACCAATGAGATAAATGATTGATGGACGAAGAAACGAGGGCTGGGCAAAAGATGGTGATAGAACTAGTCGGATAATTACCTCTGCGAGTTTGGTCCTTCCAATCCAATGAGAATCTTCAGGCCGCGCTCCACCAAGATATCGAGATGAAAGATGACGGGGTCAAGAAGGTGGCTCCAAGAAGAAATAGGTCAAGAAGCAGTATAAAAGTGGAAAAAAAGGGGTCTCTCAGGACTTCGCCCACAGTGGCACTCACCTTTCTAGGGTTTCTTCTTCTCTTCCTCTTTTTTTTTGATGTTGTCCTCCCTTTTTATAGGCCGAGTTACCATTCCGTGAATAGTAATCGGGTCGGGTTACTGTTCTGTGAACAGTAATGGGTCATGTTATTATTCCATGAACAGTAACATGTCGGATTATTGTTCACGTGAACAGTATTTTTTTTTCTTTTTTCTCTATGCTGTTTTCTACAAATTTTTGTGTATCTCTGCAGATTGATGTTGTATCTTTTTTTTTCTCTTCTAACTTCCTTCCCCCCTTCTTCCATACAAGCACAATTCTATTTCCAAGACTCTCATCCATCCTCCTCCATTCCTAGAGATGAGTGATGACCGTGGGCATTGAAGAAAGACTAAGACTCAAGCAATTAAGTGTGATGGTTTGAAGTTGGGTTAGGCTTCCTATCACACCTAGGTAGACCATTTTTGCTTGGCAGTGCTAGTACATGACTTGACTGAAAATCCAATCTTAAACATAGTTTTGGATGGAAAACACAGAAACAACAAAAAACATAAACTATGTATAAGATGGAGTCTTGAAACTACATCAATTGTTTCTGATATTTCAAGAAACATGTTAGTTTATGATTCCGAGGGGATGTACAGTTTGGATACCTATGTGAAAAATCTATATAGATATAAAGAAAAGGTTCTCTAAGGTTGAGAATTGAGAATCAGTGCTACGGTCCCCTATTGTTTGATCCAATATTTACCAGGGACAAGCCTTGACTTCCATAGGTCCTTGGTTTGACTTGGTTGTTATGCCAATAGCAGTGCCGGGCAGCTAAGTTGGTATGGAAGAATTGCTGCACCATGGAAAATCCTTCTCTATACAAGTTCTTGTACAAGGTTTTTGAACATAACTTCAATAGGCAAGAGGTGTAAACACTGCAAGGTGTGAAGCAATCTCGTACTAAATGAATTTCACTTTCCAACCAAGAGAGTAGAACCTATTCTTGCAATTGCGGTCAGTCTCGACGGCTGACCAAAGCCAGGTCCAACTCAATGGTGACTTCACCCTCGCCTCGGAACCGGAGGTGGGAATTCCAAGAATTCTTTGTATACGTTCATTCCAACCTTCAATTCTCCTTTCTAGGATATCTTAAAATTAGCTATAGCTGTTTGTATAGAGAGTGAGTCGGCAAATCAAACATATATTTCGCCAGATCTTTAGCCATTCATGTCAATCCTATTTGAGGTGCTCCAATCATTTCATTTATATGATCAGTGAACTATGATAGAACTGTTTGATAGCCTTTCCATTAGATGGTTTTGATTGTTCTATGAAAACTGAGTGGTTCCACACTTCAGAAGTAAAGTTGTCTAGAGCAATTAAAATTCGAGCCATAGCCCCACATATATACAAGATCAGTATTTTGTCATATGGAGCTTGCTTATGAGATCTTTTACGCCCTTCCTATAATATCCTGAGAGATTTCTGCAAATTGGGAGAATCTACATATGCTTTGTCAGTTTTTAAAACTTTTCTCGAGCGGACAACATATTGTATTTATAATACCAAAACATATGTAGCCTCGACTAGATATTACAACATTAATATCCAAAGAGGGGGAAAGAGTGTAGCACAGATTTCACATTTCTAAAACAACAAAGGAGTCAGGGAAAGGACATTTAAAACTTAGAGCACAAAATATCAAGATCCTGCACAAAACAGAAACAGTGTTGCATCATTAGAGGAAAATAGCATCATTAAAGAGATAGAAGACTATTTTAGTTCCTCGCAAACTTCGAGTCAGTGGCGTGCATTCAAATGGCGTCTCTTAACTTTTCATACCAAACTCTCCTAAGCCGAGCAACCCATTGAGCATTCCTCATTACCTATGTCTAATTTTTTTGTGAAAAGTTTTGAGCGAGGATCCGGGCTTAGAATCGGCTGTCAATTCTGGAGATGTACCTGTAAGAAATAAAATAGGAAAAAAGAAAAAAAGAGACAACCTTAAAAGTAGATCTTGACCAATTTGAAGATCTTCAACCTTTGTAAGACCCCTAGCACGAGTTCCAGCTAAAGCTTCACTTGTAATATTGGAGTATTTTCGATGAAATAATTTCTCTGGCTACTCAACAAAAAAAGAAGAAAGAGAGTCTTAGTTAGAATATAGCTACTTAAAGTAAATCTAGTAATCAATCACCTATACCAGACTACTATTTTTTCTGTAATCGATGCACATAACCCACAAAGAAACAGTTAACAATGTTCTATTCCAATAACCAAATAAAAGTAACAGAACCGAGAGAGCTCATATCATTCTTCTCACCATAGTACGCAATAGTTTTACAATGGAAAATGGAATTATGAACCCAAGTCAAATTCATTTTCATTTAGTACCGTGATTTGGGTGAACTTCCCCAAATATGAAGCTCTACTTATTTCAAAATGGTAACTGTAAGATTTGCAACATTTATCAAGTGCATTAAATTAACAGATCTACTTGACATGATGATAGACCATTATTTTGTGATTCCTTTAGGTGCTGAAAAGTATCGTCAAAAATAAGAATGTTTTGAAAGGTCATAAGCATTTGGACAATATTATTCTCACCTCAATAACAGCAAATAATAGCAAAAAAGAATCGACTGTGACACCAGTTAAGAAGCAGTACATTAGCAACAAGTATGAAACAATTACTACTTTAAATGATGGCTGCCAAGGCAGGCCGCCAAGGTGCCCACTTTAACATTTCGCATCATATATGAGCAGGGTCGGCGGAATTGTCTCGAACCGGACGGTTTTGGCCATCCCAAGCCATACCGGTGGCTGACCGGTACGGTTCCAGCAACGAAAACAAAACTCGTTGCCAGAGTCGGAGAAGGAGAAGGAAAGAGAGAGCTAGCGAGGGAGGGAGAGAGAGGGTGAAACGCCGGCGGAGTGCCGACGGAGGCCGGCCTCGGCCGCGGGAAGCGAAGCCGCAGCCGCTGCCCCTGTTTCAAACAAAATAAGGTTCGGCCGCAGCCTTAAAAAAATCGCAATTTTTAAGTGAAGTCGGCAAATCACTTGCCAACTTCACTTAAAAAACATGATTTGCTTACTTCACTTAAAAAAACACGAATTTTTTTTAGCCATGGCCTCCGCCAGCCCTCCGCCGGTCCTCCTCCAGCCCTCCTCCGGCCCTCCCTCCCCCGCTCGCTCTTTCTCTTTTCCTCTCTCCCACGGTCCCTCTTTCTGTACAGGCCCAGCACGGCCCGTACCGAATCGTCCCGCCGGAAAATCGGTACGGTGTCCGATACTAGTTCCTCCGACCTTGCATATAAGTATAGAGGATGAGATTGATTTATAAATCCATATTACATTTTGCCAAGTTAATACTTGCTATTGAATTAGTGCATCTTATTTGACATTTTATGTTTCACTTACTAGATTATTACTACTTTTATGTTTATCCTTGTATCTATCATGTTGTGTAATTCATTACTTTTGGGCCCCCTTGATCTCTAGCAACAGCCTAGGTGGCTGCCTTGGGCCTAGGCACTCGGTGGTCGCCTGGCCGTGCATCTGCTGCAATTTTCAAACAAATGAAAATAATGACAGTATCACTGGGTTTCAAACATATCATTATCACTAAGCAATTAAAACAAGGCAGAGGCTATGTTGATCTACTTAGCATACCGTATTTCCAATAAATGCTGGAGCATCAGGTGGCTGAATAAAGAACTGGTAAGAATTTTGGCCTTCAACCTGCTGACAAGGTGCAAACAATTGAGTTCTTAGCCCATCAGCAGATGGCATAACGAAAATATTTAAACAGGAGCTGCATGAGGGGGACCATACCTGTAAACAAGCTAATAGTGAAACAGGATCAATGCTAGTATCAGTAACATATCTGCTACACCTTGCGAGTACAACCTAGAGAAACATTCAGTAAATTACTATGGAAATGTAAAGAATTAGCAATAAATGTGGTAATTGATTTTGGAAGCCCCATTAACAAGCAGTTACCAAGAAGAAAATTTGCCAAACTTAATCGCATACAAGAGAATATCTAATGATGATATTGTCCAGTAAGTTACCAACATAAAGAAAACCATGATAAAACTTTGAGGACGAAAACCTTATAGCAGTTGTTTCCTATGATGTCTTAAGATAACTAGATAATAGATATAATTCTAGGGTGTTCTACTTCATAGAAAGACAACAATAAGTACCTTCACCAGTTCCGAATTTCTTCCTTTTATGATCTGCAGGGCTTTCTTGACAGAAATATCCCAAGATGTTCTTGTCGGAACATGATTAAAGCCAATAATGGCTGTTCTTGGGACCAGCTTCCTTAATCCACCGAAACAGGGGGTGATCTGCATAACTATTGGTAAGTTAAAAGGCATAGCCAAATTTCTTCTGCAACAGATAAGGAGACTCAAAAAGAGCTCCACAAAGGAACATTCATTACGCAAATATATACCTGGTGCATTGTAGCTTGAACCCCATTAATTGCTTTTTTCCATGTCCAAAGAAGAGTGTTATCCCATGCAATATTCAGAGCAAGCATTGAACTTTCTTCAAGCTCATCAAACTCAACCTGTCATTCAATTTCTTCGATAGCAAGTGGTTAAGTACTAACAAGCAGGTTGTGGGCACACATCTATATGTATGCTATCTCAACAGTGACGACTTTAAAGTAGATATTCAATTGGAGGCACTTAGAGTGAGGAAAGGAAAGGTACAACATACCAGCGGAACAATAAAGTAAAATGAACTGAAATTCTTCCATTCAGGAGAAACATTTGTTCTCGCATCAAAACGAATACCACCATATGCACGAATCGAAGGACAATCCTTTGAGAGGAATCTTCATAAAATAAGGTGAAGGACAATGTATTAGGAACAGATATAAAAATTATTCAAGACATCCACAAACTTATGGGCATAATACCCGCATATAGCATGATATAACTGGCATCTTGCTTTGTTTCTAAGAGATTAATAAGTCATATCCCTCATCACCGAAGTAAGGTGTATCCAGCTCCATAACCAAAATCATGAGCTTAGTAACTTCTCCATTCTCTTTAAAGGCATGAGGATCGGTCATACTCCTTCCATATAGGCAATCTGACAAATACCCTTATGCTATGACACTGAATCTGAGAGGAACAGCCCTTCAACCAATGCAAACAGTTCCATTTTCAGTACCCAAGGGCCATATGATCATATCCGCACAATGCTGAGCAGTGAGCACTGTTTTGATATTGCACACCTTCAACTTATCAGAAGAAATAAAAAAAATAACAGAAATTATCTTCAGACATCTATTTGAGTTGATTTCTTCTATCCGGCCAACTCACTTGTATATGTTGTTACAGGTTCTTCGAGACAAGGAGAGCACAATTTTACAAGAAAGAATAACAAGATGCTAGCGACAGTGTGTCAAAAAAATCAAATAGCTTTGTCTTGTTTTACTAAGTTTAGCTCACTAGATTATTGAATCATAAGTGAAAAGAATAAAAATTTTGTAACAAACTGAAAGGAATGTTGCTTGTATTCTGATGGAACAGTGGCATCTACAATCCATGCTTCATTTATTGGGTAACTCCTTCCTTTTGGGGGCAGTCAATAGTATATGTTTCATAGATTTATATATGACTGATTAGTGCTATAACCCAACCAACATATCTAAACTTATATTCACAACCTGGCTTCTTGAGGATGAGACTTAAACAAATTATGTACGGAAGCCAAACCAAAATATCAATTTGTTTCGAGATTACCTAAATCCTTGCAGGTCCCCAACCACTTAAAGAGCAAATAATGCATGTGCAGAACTTGAATAAAGAGAAAGAAATCTTTCACGGAATTCATACCATTGACACATGCTCTTCTTGTTTAGGCATATCTCAGTAAAATCCTTTTACAGCGGAAGAACTCCTATTGATTAGGTTTGATATGTCAAGAAAAAGCTAAAAGCAGGATCAAAGATAGCGAAGGAAAGAAAAGATCGTGATTCAAGAATTTGCAACAAAATGGAAAATTCCGTGGATCGTGATTCCAAAAGCAAAACATGTAGCGGTTGATTGACGATTGTGAGACAAAATAGATAGATCCAAGAACGAAACCTTTTGATGCAGCGCCAGTCGTCCAAGGAGAAAGGATCGGAACCTTGAAAGAAGACCGCGGATCCCACACCGGCGACGCTGACGATGTCCTCGTCCTCCGAGCTTGGGAGCCGCCCTCCATTGCTGTCCCCAAAGGACAAGGGCAAGGAGACGCTCGGGTGAGATCTGGCGGAGAAGTAGCAGCGAGGGAGAGGGTGCTGCGCGTGGAGCCAAACGATGCCATCCGCCCTCTGCCGGATTGGGACCTACATTGTATTAACAGAGAAGAAGCGATCAAGAACGACGTCCAAAGACCTAAGAGAATTTGGAAGGCAAGGGCAAGGAGTGGATAATAACCCTAGAACCAGAAAGAAACCCTAGCGCCGGCGAAGGACGGAGAACCGACCACCCGCCTCCTCTCTCTCTCTCTCTCTCTGGGTGTGGGCGTGGGTGTGGTTGTGGGTGTGTGTAACGAGAGGAAACGGAGCATGGGGCTGTTCATTTCGTTGCCTATCGGAGAGCTGACCACTCACAGGATGGAATGAAGTGGACGGTGTGGATCAAGCATCCGCGCTTTTTTATTTTTTTAAAATTTTTTGCATAAATACCCTTCTCAAAATCGAATTTTACATGAATATCCTTTCAAAATTGATATTTGCTTGTATACCATCGTCAAACTCTGTTATTGTACAAATACCCCTAATATAACGGATATTCTAACGGTGTTAAAAAAAAATTATATTTATATTAATTAAAAATAAAATTAAAATTAAAATGATGTTATCCTTACTCTTTCCTCCCCATCCCGTTCGGTGCCTTACTCTCCCCTCCCCTTCCCTCCCCACCC
>JAOXJJ010000595.1:9076-36316 GCA_025769935.1 Phoenix roebelenii
CTCTAAGCTCGGCCGCCCTCGATCATGTGCCCCGCAACGTGCTCACGTGCCTTGGGGTGGTTCGTATTACCCCAACAAGTATAAATACGAGTAAGTTAGATAACATTTTATTTGATTTAAAGAGAAAACTAGATTATGGTTCTATGATTTTGTAACATTATAATAAGTTCCATTAATGAAGTAGAAGTGATTTCGGATATATTCTTATTTGAGGGCCAGTTACTTGTGCTTCTACATTTCATTGCCTCTTCCAATACTCAAAACTCACATACCCTATTGTATTGGCAATCCATATCCTAAAACTAAAATCAGTATAACATTATCAGGGAAATAGATTTTTTTAATAAAAAAAGATTTGATTTTTAAACTGCTGATTGACCGGGATTAATGTAGTATGAAAATCAACATAACATTTTTAACCATTACTTGTTAATAACTATTGATGGATTACCATCTAAGATGCACGAGTTTGTCTCATGCCAGGGTGGTGGGAATGGAGCAGTGAAGATGAACATCTATGTTTCATTGTGCCGAGGAGCCTACTTAAATTGGAAATCTGTGTTTGGACACCTACAGCTTCTTGAGTGCTAATGTGATGTAGCTATTTGGACTATAGGATTTATTATAAGAAGTGATGAGCAGGTATTGAGTTTATAAAGGTTAAAATTTATGTGATTACGGTGCTCTCTTTCTAGAAAATCTGTGTTGAAATCGAAGGCCAGCATGCATTAAAATTGGAAAAAGAGTAGTACAGGAGGATTCTTAGGATTTCTAAATTTGGAGAATGAGAGGATACATAATTAGGACCGTGGGAGAAAGGGTGATGGGTCTCTTAGGTCTGGTAACAGATCGGGTACAGTTTGTACTTTGAAAAAGGAAAAATAAATGAAGAAATAGGTGCAAAGGCTTGAGAGCCTAAAGTCTGCAGGGTAGTTTATATCTACAGTTTATACCTACAGTTTCTACTAATTCCAAAGAATGGTTTGATGGTCTTATGGCTGGTCGGTTGATAAAATTGTGATAAGTTGGGCATGAGTCTATGCAGATGGTTAGTTTTGATGTTGTTGAACGGAAGGAGGAGAAGAAAAAGGAAGAGGAGGATGATTGAAGTTAGATAGGAGGGGGAAAATTTTTCACTGAACCTTTGAAAAATGGTAGAAAAATTTCTTTCTCAATTCAAATATGTTTACATCATAGCTAGCTTTTATGCAAAGGAAAAAAATAGATAATAAAAAAGGTTATATTGCATCACTTTAATCTCCTGCAAATCCTACTGAATTGAAAAGGAAAAAAATGATCAATCATTTTGTGTTAAAATCACCTAGATCTAAAGAAATGGAAACTCAAAAGAAACAACTAGTTTTAGTTTCCAAATGTTTATTTATTTTATGTAGATGTTCAATCATCTTCCAAATGACTCAAACCAGTGACCTAATGCCTTTTTGGACTTGTTTTGGTATTCCCCCCTGATTGTGATTGATGCTCTTGTGAATCTTAGAACTTCTTCCAGCTGCTGGCTGCATCTTTTAGCTATGTTCTCAACTTTTGTTTATCACGGTTAGATATTATGATGCAACCATGGGTTATCAAGCAACATGTTTTGTTTTACAAAGACTCGCCGCTATTTGAATTTTTTTGGTACCACTCAAAGGGGAAACTCTTTCTTTAAATTGTTTATAGGCTGTATTAGGAATATTTTTTCATAGGGGAGGTTTGTGATTAATGTTATAGCTTCTCTTAAATGTGGCTTGCTCTGTTGCACCTACCGTATTCTGGAAGTCAAGGCTTGCATTTGAAGTCCCTCCTCATAGCACTGACTTTGTCAGTAGTCATTTATTTTTCATGGTAATATGGAAGGTACTCAATGTCTTAGAAAACAACAGCCATTGTTGTAAGCCTTTACAACTTGAAGAGGATGCAAGTCATAAAAGTGAAGGATATCTTTGTTGACCCCCTTGGTAGCCAACTAGTCGGCTGGTTAGTTTACCTTTATATAACTATGAGTGGGCATGATATAGTTGAAGTCCTTCGGTTAGTCTCAAGGTATCTTGAAGAAATGGGATTATACTGCAGACAAGTCTCCTGCAGGTGGTTGATCTTAAGATTTTAAACTCTGAGATCAGTTTTCCCATGGAATGGGATGCCCCGGTAGCCATCCCAGTCTTAATAATTTTCTGAAATATTATAATTCTATTAAAGATATAAGGGTATATTAAAAAAATAAAATTGCAGTCTTGTAACTTGATCCTTTTTCTGCAATATATCATAATTTCATGCCAATAAAAAAAAGGGCATTATTTCCCCCACGTTCAGAACCAAGCATAGGACGACATATTTACATTTCTCCATACTTATGCAATTGATGGAGATCCTAATACTGACATGCCACGATGTCAGATGCACATTCATTGTACCATAGCTACAATTGCTGCATTAGTATGTTCTTAAGGTTTGGATATTTTTGAGATCTTCATCTGCCAATTTTACGAACTTTCTGTGTTTAGTAAGTGTGATTTTATAGCCGTTTCAGCAAAAGTATAAATGCTGTGCTTTTTTATATTAATGTTAAATAATGGCCTGTTTCTTATTTTAAGTTGCACATTGTCTCCCTTGTTTTAAATTCAATTTCTGTATTTGTTAGCTCTTCACCTTGCGCACCAGTTAATTTATTTTCTTCAGTTAGTTGATTGATGTTGGACTTAAGCATGACATTACAATTCGTCAACTTTCTCATGTTTTGTTCATTTGATGACTTCAAAGGCAATGTAATATGTTGTCAGACCCTATCAATTTGTTTTCTGCACCTCTCGTCATGGGAAGATTTGGACTGCTGCAGTTTTCCTCTTTGCTTATCAAGTCCCCTCATTACAGTAGAACCAGACTAGAACTCTTATGATTTTCCTCTAGCTCTAATAAGTTTTGCTTTTTGTTTTTTTGTTATGTTTTTTTTTTTTTTTTGCTAAGAATTTTTGTCAGTAGTTTTGCTATTCAGTTAAGCTGTTGCTCAATGAACATTTTCCATTTTTCTGAAAGAATGTAGCAAGTTACAAATTTCCAACCAGGAAATAAACGAATAAGGTCAGATCTATTATGAAAAATTGAAAAAAATGAAGATAATCATGTGAGGCAAGATAAAACATATATAATATATTCTGGAGATCTTCCAATACCAGTGTTTATGAACTTTCTGGGCTTAGTGAGATTGAAATTAGTGTGGTTGTTCTAATAGTCTAGCTACTGTAGTTTTCTAATCCTGAGTAAAATAATTTTTCATTTCTTCCATTAAGTTGCAAATTTGGGTCCCTGCTTTGTAAATCCAAATTCTCCAGTTTTTATTGTTCAACTTGCATCAATTGTTCTTTGTTGTTCAGTTAATTGGTTGATGTTGCCATGCTATAAAAATTCTTTTCAACCATGATACTACCATCTATTGGTTCAACTTTCTTATATTTGGATCATTGATAACTTCAAAGGCAATATTTATGTGTTGCCTACCCTTGCTAAATTTTCTTTCACACTCACAAATTGGGAAACTCTGAACTTCGATGATTGATTCTTCTCAATGCAGTGGAGTCGCACTAGAAATCTATGGTTCTACCACTAGCTCTGATCAGTTTTTCAGACTTATTTTTAGGGCTAAGTTTTGCCATATAGTTGTATTTTATTCCTTTTGTTTTTTTTGGAGAAAACAGAAATATTCAAACATCATCTAGTCAATACTTCTTGTTTAAGTTAGCAAATTTAAAAATCTACACACATTGAGGAGACAGTAATATTGAGAAAGGAAAATAGGGGGAACAAAAGAGATTTAATCAAATACTTATTTAAGTTTGGTAATTCCGACCAAGAAATAAACGTACAGGGTCATAGATATGACAAAAAACTAAAAATATTGACAAAAAACTAAAAGCATTAGTCATAGTCCTTTACAGCCACCCTCTATATTAGCCCTGAAAAGATATTTGTGACCTATTGCATCGTAGACTTTCTATCTTCAACCTATGAAGAGTAAAACTTGAACTTAGCAAATAATTGTCACTATTTTCATTTTTGAAGGTGATAGGAATGAGAAGGAGATGATTTTCTAGAATAGTGTCCTAACATGATCGCTCAACCAGCTTCCTTTCTACTAAATTGAACCTTATTCAAGAGATCTCCAATTAGGTCATGTACCTACTGTTAATGATCATGAAATGCTTCCTATGTCTTATCAGAGACTCATCTCTTACTGAAGTATGATAATTCAATTTTTTATTAGTAATTTTGAATTTTTAATTCGATAATAGATTTGATACATTACTAATGGAGTGGTTGTGAGGAACAGGTTTTGGTACCAAGGGAAATTTAGATAAGAGTTTTTTTATTTGCCATGAATCAGTATTAATAGTCTGTAGAGGAATTCGGTCTGGCTTCTATAGTGCTCCCACAGATGATTGTTTTCTTATAAGATCTCTGGTAAACAAAAATTCTACTAACAAATAATTGATATCCATTTGCATATTTGATATCAAGAAAAGCAGTTACCTAATAATTGTAACCCTCAACTACTTCTATATATTTAATATATAATAGCTAATAGCCAAAAGTTCCCCTCAAAATATGAACACTTCTTTTAGAAATTATTTGGTTGAAAAAAGTTAGACTTGAAATAGGAATAGGAATGAGTGATCCCCGCTCCAACTATTTGGTTGAGGACGAGGGGGGGGGGATTCCATTCTCCAATCCTTCAAAATCCAAACCCTCCTCCCTATTTTCAAATTCCATAATGCTGGTTTAACTTTAAAAAAATTGATTTTCCAAAAAACTTCTCTGTTTAATTGATTTTTCAAAAATAGACTAATTGACCATTTTAATTTCAATTTTGTTTTCAGTCACGAACCAAATATGTTAGGAAATATGATCATTCCGATCTGTATTCCAATCCATTTCGATTTCTATCTTAGTGATGTACCAAACACACTCTTAGAATAATGGTTTTGATTAGGGCTACCAGTATGCCTACTAGAACTTATGCAGGCAATGTCTTCAATGTGTCCAGGAGAGATCCAGTGATAAAAGAAACAATTTGAGAGCTGGGGAGAGAGTAAGGTCAACGTTTGAGAACATGTTCAGTCGCATAGAGCTCTCTTTTTTGGTACAGAAAGCATTTTGGTATTGTTTGCACATCATTTAAAGACACATCAGGTGGTAGGTTAAACAGGTTGACAAGTGGCGTTAATTTAGAAGTGACTAATACATGATGTTAAAAAAGAGGACGATATGACTGAAGTGTTTAAGAACGGATAAATGGGAGGCCGAATATAAGTTTGAAGAAGATATCAGCCTGAGCAATTATTTTACGAAGAGGGCTGAACTCAGTTGAAGCCAAGGAGCCCAGCTCATAGACATAATTGTGTTTGGCTTTGTATTAAACCTGCATGAAATTAAGATATTATGTGTACATGGTACGATTGGCAAATGGATGGTAGCCCTGTCTATATATACTTTGCAATACATGCCATATAAATCAGTGAAAGGCCAATTGTTAGTCGATTTCTTAGCAAATTACCCTTGTTTACTGAGGTTGGTATTCTGCAACAGTTAGAAACTAGTTTCGGAAGAATCGAGCTATGGAAGTTAATATTTGATGGCTCAAAACTGATAAAGTCTGGCGCAGGGATCCTTATTGTGTCCCACTACTACTGGAAAAATGGATGCAACGTTCATTTCAACTAGGCTTGGCCTGCTCAAACAACCATGCTGCATGTGAAGCTTTAACAATAGGCAGACTGGAATCTCGATGGTCAAAATAATTGAGGATTCCTCGATTGCATTAAAGCAATTGAGCCGCGAATGAGCATTAATAAAGTATCACATGAGACCATCAAATTAATAAAATATTTCTTTCTGTGTTGGAAGGACGTGTTAAATTGCGATTCGAGGTGTGTGCGTTGTACCTAAGTCCGAGCAATTAATGCTATCTAATCATTCAATATTTTAAAGATCCGACTGTGAAGACTACAATAGCAAAGTGAAACTTCAGGCCATGAATTATGCTATAATTGGAGACGAACTACACAAAAGGCGGTCGGGCGAACTCCTACTGAGATGCATCGGAGAACAAGAGTCTGTGCTAGTTGTAAAAGAGGTCTATGAAGGAATATACGGTATTTTGACCAAGCCAGACCGAAGATGTGTTGGTTGATATATTCTTGGCCGACAATGTAAGAAGATTGTATTAAGTATGCTGGAGGATGTCAGGAATGCCAATGGCATTAGCTGGTACAAAGAGTTCGAGTGGCCGATATTAGTTTTGTGATAAAGCCATAACTAGTTAGTGGGTGGACTTTGGTTTTGATGGGCCAATGCATCGGGCATCTTCAGCAGGTCCGAGCTTGTCACCGTGGCTAGCGATTATTTTACCAAATATGCTATTATATTCAATTCCACCTGGAACAGTTATTGGATTGGCCAGAACCAGTTCTTTATGGATTAGAACCGGTCGAAACTGACTGTTTTGGTGCCGACTTGGTGCGAACTAGGTTAGCACCGAGTCAACCCGATTTCGAACCGGATTGAGTATGATATTATTGTCATTGCCACCTAATGCCTTTTAATTAGGTTTCCAACTGGGTTTTGCCCAAGACGGCCTTCCTAACGCTATTTGAAAGCGGCTCCGCCACTTCTTCTTTCCAAAAAATCACAAACAATACCAATTCAAGCTATCAAAAAGAGAATCCAAGGCTAAATAAGATGTGCTTCTTTTTCTTTATATCTTTTCCTCTTTTTTTTGGGACATAAAAGTAGAGCTCAAAAATTACGAAATAAGGAGAGATCATATCAAAATTTTCGATTTAGGCCTGATTTTTTTATATGTTGTAGACCTGTAAATGATGTACATGCTGATATAAAAAATTTTAATTTTCAGATTATACATAATTTTTAAAAATCAAAATATATTTTTGGATTAAAAAATAAATAAAAATTAAAAAAAGGTAAATATATTTAGGGGCATGCAAGTCACAGGCATATGCAGCCTATTATCCATACGGATACAGATATGAATATAGTACGTCTGAGGCATCTTTCGGTGGCTGCTACCTTACGTAATCCGAAGCATCTTACGGATCAAATTTTACTATCGGCATATTTGGATGGGGTCCTTCACAGCCTTATTATCAGCTAGAGAACACCTTTCAAAGCTACAGCTTCAACGAGAAATCCGAAAGTGCTTTTAGGAACGTATAAAACTACAATGCCTCTTAGTTAAAGGAGTGGATCGATGTGCTTCTAGACTATATTGATGATTTGGATAGCTACGAGAGGCATCGCCACTCGATCCGATTATAGATATCGGTATGTATGTTGAACTTTAAAAAGTATATAATTGATTGTATTATTTTTAATTTTCGCGTCACTACTTAATTTTAGAATATTTTATGTTGTTCATTTTATAATTTATATCATTTTAAAGCAATAAAATATATAATCTAGTTTAAATGGGAATCATAGACACATCAAAAAATATCAAGAAAATATCAAACAAATATCAAATTAGATTTAAATTCATAGAAAAAGTTTGAAAAGAGTGATTAGCAATTAAATTTTTTTGTGAACTCTAAAAAAAATCAGAAGTATCGATCTGTGAATCGGCACGTCTTACCGGTTCGGTTCGGTACCGAACTAGTACCGAACCATATCAGGCATCAACTAGTACGGATTTCAATATCAGTTCGGTGGACTTTGATGTTGAAGCAGTCCATGTGAGGTTGATCAATCAAACAATAGTCATAAACTTTATAGCATATTGTCAATAGGTTCGACCTATTAGAATTAATAATAGCAGATGAAGGGTCTGTTTCTACAGGATAACTACTAGCTCTTTTAGAGGATGGGATTTTACATAATTCACTTAACTTCGTACTGTACGTAAGGAGACAGACAGGCCGAATTGACGAACACGATTTTGGTCAATAATATGTGCAATGTTGTGGGCAAAAGATCAAGAGTCTGGCACGAAATGCTGTCAGAGAAGTTTTTTTGGGGATATCCAACCTCCAAAAGGGCTTCCATAGAGACCACCCATTTTTTGACGTACAGTCAAAATGCCGTTTTGCCAATGGAAATAATGGTACAATTAAGTCAGGCAATGCATCAAAAATACACTATCAATATAAGACTGCACATATGCCATGCTGGTTGAGTTAACAGGGCTGGATGAAAATAAGTTAGCTGCTTTAGATTACTTGCGGGTTAGTTGCTTTAGATCACTTGCGGGCTTAGAAATTAAAGATTGCTCGGGTATATAACAAAAAAGTTTGGACTAAGACTTTTGAAATAGGAGACTTAGTTTGAAAAACTTTACTTCCTATCAACTTAAAAGAGCAAAGATTCAGGGAGTGGTCCTCTTAACTTGGAAGGACCTTATGTCATTCACTAGGTGCAACCAGGAGGTGTGTACAAACTAAGAAGTTTAAATGAGAAAATTCACAGCTGGTCAATTAATGGTAAATATCTGAAAAGGCGTTACTTGATTTGAGAAATAAAAAATAATGATATTCATTAAAATAAAAGATAGTCTGATAAAGGTTTATAAACCAATATAGAGCAAAAGAAGGGTAGCCTTTCAGCCAATGTACTAGCTAAAGAGAAGCATAAAAGGCTGAAGAAAATACATATTGACAAAAATAATATAAAGATTCTTGAGAAAAGAAGGAATTGGATCCCAATGCTTTGGCATGAGTTGTCCGGTTCTCTTCATCTCAACTGCCCTTTTTTGGGAGCTTGGAAAGTCTAACATTGTATTCGTCCAAGTGTTGTATTTTCTCCGGTGCTTGAATTTTTGCACCATAGAAACAGTCATGCTCGGATCGGTATTCTATTAAAATCTCTAGCTTAGCATAGATCGTTGGAGCTTTACTTTCTAGTTTGAGGAGTTCTTCTCGTTGGCATAATTAGATTAAAATATTTACAAAATCATCCAAGATAGGTTTCTGATGAGGTCGGAAGGTATCCTCCGAACCCTAGAGCTCAGTCCCCACCAAGCTCAGACAGCGGAAGCGACTGCTTTTCCTCAGAGGTATTATCCGCTTTGAAGGAGGTTTCATAGTCTCTTCCCAACGCATGATTTTTCCCACAAAAGGCACCTCTGAAGAGAAAGGGATAGTCCCCCTCCATTTAAGGAACAGACCTCTCCGCTATCTAGTCGATGTGAGACTAAGTTCGGATCCTTTATTTCCACAATATAGCCTGCCCAGTGGAGGGGTCTATGCCGGGGTCAAGAGATCTCAATGAAAGCACCATTGATGAGGTCGGAGGGTATCCTTCCGAACTATAGAGCTCCTAACCTCTATTTAAGGAACATACCTCTCCACTATCTAATCGATGTGGGACTAAGTTCGGATTCTTTATTCCTACAACAGTTTCAATTAATCCAAGTTAGATTTCTTTTGCTCTAACTCTAGTGTTTGGAATATTATCGCTTCAAACTTATCTGATGAGGAAAGCAAAGATTGGTGAGTATCGGCTAGACTAAGAAGGTCCTCTTTAATATATGGTAGATTTATGATTAGGCCTATTAAAAGATCGGAAGCTTGCAGAAGGACACCAGTTGCCTATAGAGTATAGAGTCTAGGGAAATCTTGAAGAACTAACGAGGTCATCCAAAATGACCCTAGTTAGGCTCCGAAGTGTCTAATGAGTTTGTAGAGCATCTGTAGATAATTAGATCAAGGCTGATCGTTTGAAGAAATCGATCAAGCAGAAGCAGCCAACTTAGCCTTCATGCTGGTGATGTTAGTGAGAAAAGACCGCAAAGGATTTGCAACGACCTGCAATTAAAATATAAGTGAGAATACTGCTAAGCAAAAAAACTAGGATTGCTTACCTTCTAATTGGTTGCAGAACTAGGAGACAACTTAGCAGTTGTAGAAGGAACTTCAAGTTCGACAGTTGGATGAGAGACCAGTGTTATAATTTCAAATATGAAAATATATCAAGAAGATCTTAGATTATCATGTTAATCATGTTGATCTAGCAAGATGCTTCATAAAATAGCAAGTCACCATGGTGATCTCAAGTCTGAGGGATACTTATATCCATATCCACTCGGAATATCTCTTGACAGTAGAGCATTCCGGAGCTGGTCACGTTCAGTAAAATGTACTCCTACACTTCACCTGTGTGGCATATTAGTGTCTCTACACTCTTTGGTTAAGAAGATAACAAACGTATATGGCACACAACGATCTATTCTTGATAATACTATTGTCCTAGTGATAGCATACCGTTTGGTCGCGAACTAGTTTAAGGACTTGTAGATAAATCTTTCTTCATGAAGATACAAAATATGTAATGAAACATTGCCAAATAACTTTTATTAATTTCATTAATTCATATACAATTCAATCATCAATAGGCTGACGATTGACTTTCAGGATACAATTCAATAATTGTAAAGGTCTTCGATCCATTGTCCTTTAGACCGATCGAGTTGGCTTTAAGTTCTTGAAGGATGGTCCGATTTGTCACCTCCGTTTCTTCATTAGTTTGGAGATGAGCGATCGAGGTGAAACGATGGTCAATGCGGAGCTCGGAGCAGAACTCTTTGAAGCGGGCATTATCAAACTAATGGCTGTTGTCGGATAAGATGACACGGGGGAGCCCAAACCTATGGATTATCGATTTCCAGAGGAATTCTCATATCTTTGGTTTGGTGATTTAGGCCACTGGTTTAGCTTCGACCCACTTGGTGAAATAATCAAGGAAGACGATGAGAAACTTTCTTTGTTCAGTAGCTTGGGGGAACGGTCCCAAGATGTCGATCTTCCATTGGGCAAATGGCCAAGGAACACTGATTGAGGTCAGTGGAACTGAGGGTCGGTGTTGAATGTTAGCATTCCTCTAGTATCGGTCACATCTTTGAACAAAGCTTGCGGTGTCTTTTTTAAATGTAGGCCAATAATATCCTTGGCACAGAATTTTGTAGGTCAAGGCCCGACTTCCTAAGTGGTTCCCGCAAATTTTCTCATGAACTTTTCGCATGGCATAATCCGCCTCCGAAAGGCGGAGGCAGCTGAGGAGAGGAGACGTGAAGGACCTGTGATAGAGCTTGCCTTCATACAGGAGGTATCGGAAAGCCTGGCGCTTGACTCGGCGGGCCTCGAGCTCATCATCAGGGAGGACTTCATTCTGTAGGAAGTTGACAAATGGATCTATCCAGCTCGGTTTAGTTTGATGTAGAGGGCTGACTCAGGCTCCTCGGTGCATGGTGTTTGAAGATACTCGAGTGTCGTGGTTCTCAGAAGCTCGCTCATGCAGGAAGTTGCTAGCTTTGATAGCAGGTCAGCCCTCACGTTCTCGGTTCTAGGGATGTGCTGAATATCAAAAGTGTTTAGCGTGGAGGTGATATCCCATACCTTCTGGAGATACTTTTGCATTGATGGCTCCCTTGCTTCAAAGTCTTCTAAGATTTAGCTCACGACTAGTTGGGAATCACTGAAGACTTTTAGGTTGCCGACCTTGAGCTCCTTCGCCAATTTCAGTCCGGTAATGAGCGCCTCGTATTCCACTTCGTTGTTCGAGGCTGGAAATTCAAGGCGTAAAGCTTGCTCCACGACCACTCCATCCGGGCTGGTAAGAATGAGGCCTGCCCCACTACCCCTTGAGGTTGAGGAACCGTCCACATGTAGGACCCATGGCCGCTTTTGAGGTATCTTCCTTTAATGTGAGCTTGGTCTTAGGGTTGTCTGGCAGGGTACATTCCACTATGAAGTCGGCAAGCACTTGTTCCTTAAATGCTGGCCTCGGACAGTACTCAAGGTCGAATTCCTCGAGCTCGACTGCTCATCTTGCAATTCTTTCCGCACGATCCGATCATTGCAGAACTTGTTTTATGGGTTGATAAGTTAATACGGTTACGGTATGAGCTTGGAAGCACGGTCGGAGCCTTTAGGCCGAGATGAGTAGCGCATAGACCGTTTTCTCTAATTTGAAGTATCGGATCTCTGCATCTTGCAGGATTCGACTGGTGTAGTATATTGGTTTTTGAGATTTGTCTTCTTCCCGAACTAGGACCGAGCTTATTGCTACCGGGGACACAACAAGGTATAGGTAGAGGAGCTCGCCTTGCTAAGATTTTGTGAGCAATAGAGGGGAGGCGAGATGACACCTGAGTTCTTCGAAGGCTTGCTAGTACTCTTCAGTCCACACGAAGTTTTTTGGCCATTTGAGAATCTTAAAGGAAGGGAGACATCGCTCTGCCGACCTCGAGATAAACCTTCCCAAGGCCGCAACTCGTCCAGCGAGCCGTTGTACTTCCTTAACCGTCCTTGGTGGTGCCATCTCCTGCAGTGCTCAAATTTTTTCTGAGTTCGCTTCGATGTCGCATTGAGTTGCCACGAAACCGAGGAACTTGCCCGAGGTGACTCAGAAGACACACTTCGTGGGTTTGAGCTTCATTTGATACTTTCTGAGAGTAGAGAATGCTTCGTCGAGGTTAGCTATGTGATGATCGACCGTCTGATTTTTCACCAACATGTCGCCAACATAAACCTCCGTGTTCTGGCCTATCTGGTCCTTGAAGACTTTGCTGACCAGTCTTTGGTAAGTTGCCCCAGCATTCTTCAACTTGAATGGCATCACCTTGTAGCAATAGAGGCTTTTGTCAGTGACAAAGGCTGTCTTTTCCTCATCCTCGAGCGTCATTCGGATCTGATTGTACCCCGAGAAGGCATCCATGAACGTCAGCAGCTGGTGTCCCGAGGTAGAATCAACAAGCTGGTCGATCCTGAGGAGTGGAAAACTATCTTTCGAGCAGACCTTGTTCAGGTCGGTGTAGTCCACACACATACGCCGCTTCCCATTAGTTTTCTTCACGAGGACCACATTGGCGAGCCAGTCCGGGTAGGTGACTCTCTGATAAAGCCGGCGTCGAGGAGTTTGTCTACCTCCCTAGCCGCCGCTTGCTGTCGTTCTGGTGCGAAGCTCCATTTTTTCTGCCTGATGGGCTTGTAAGTTGGGCTCATCTGGAGTCGGTGAACCTTAACTTCAGGATTTATTCTGGCATGCTAGTGGGCGACCAGGCGAATACGTCGGTATTGGCTTGGAGAAATTCGATCATGCGGTCTCGCTCATGAGGGCTCAGGCTGGAGCTGATCTATATGGTTTGATCCGGGCAGTCCTCTCTTAAGGGGATTTGAAGTAGGAGCTCCCCGGAGGGCGTTGAGCCCAGGTCGGTCGAGAATAGTATTGTAGCCTGAAGCCACCCAGACTACTAAGAAGTTCATCTACATGGTACTCTCTCTAGGGGCAAGCCCGACCGTAACAGGTAGGCTAACTACTCCTTCAACTGGGACTGAATCCTCAGTGAATCCGACCAGTAGAACGTTCATTCTCCGAAACTGGTCCTCTATCATTTCCATTTTTTGGAAAGCATTATAGAATAATATGTTTGCAGAGCTTTCATTATCAACTAGAACATATTTTACATCAAACTTATTTATGACAAGGGAGATGATCACATCATCATGGGGAGTTTCAACTCCTTTTAAGTCTTCATCCAAGAACGAGATGGCTTCTATCGTGCGCTGACGCTTCAAGGGGGCTTCCTTCCCAGCAGGTTCATTAGCCGAGCTTCCTTTGGCAGAGCCCCCTCCTATGTCGTTGATGGTGTCGGTAGTGGGTCTATTATTATTTCGATCTTCAAGTGGCGCGACGTTCTCCACTGGTTCTCCTTCATTGCGCCGGTTTCGTACAAACCAGTTGAGTATCCCGCGACAGATAAGTGCTTCAATCTCGTCTCGGAGTCGGAAGCACTCCTCTATGTCGTGGCGATGATCTCGATGGAAGTGACAGTACTTTCTAGAGCGTTGTCGAGCTTCCGACTCTCGCATCGGTGGTGGAGGTTGGAGATAGCCTTGACCTTCTATTTTCATGAGGATCTCGGCCCGAGTAGTGGTGAGGAGAGTATAGTTTCCGTACCTCCCTAGTGGCGTTCTCGGCTAAGGCGTTGATCTCGATCGAGGCCGTGACCTCAAACGAGGTGGGCTCCTCAATCGAGGCAAGTTCTTCTCTCGACGGAGTGATCGACTTCTTGGGCAACCATGCTCCTCGCGATGCCTTTTCTGCCCCTTTGAGGGTCGTTCAGCGGGGTCTCGCCGAGAAGCTATGGCCTCTTCAGCTTTTGCATATTTTTGAGCTCGGGCCAGCATCTCCGTGAAATTGGTAGGAAAATTCTTGTCATGGAGAAGAGGAACTTATGGGACCGAGCTTCCATTTTCAATGCTGACATGGCAATTGATTGGTCAAGCTCACAGACCTCCCAAGTAACAGGGTGAAGCGATCGATGTAGTCTTTCAGAGATACTCATTCCTTTTGTTTTATGTCGAGGAGAGAATCCGATGTTTGCTATTGGCACCGGCTGGCGGTAAAATTGGCAGCAAACTGCCTACCTACCTGCTCAAAAGAGAACACGATGCTCGGCTTTAGCCTAGAGAACCAAAGCCAGGCCGTTCCTCGGAGGGTTGCGGGGAAGGCCTTGCATAGTAGAGCCTCTGAGGATCCTTGCAGTGCCATAAGGGCTTTGTAACTCTTCAGATGATCCAGTGGATAAGTTGTCCCATTATACGGTTCTATTTAGGGCATCTTGAATATCGGTGGGATTGGCTCGTCCTCGATCAAGCAGGAAAAAGGTGACTTGGTGGTAAAATTGGGATCACCCTCACGCCTTACTCTTTGTTCCCGAAGCACTTCGATTTGCCGCTCGAGTTCTTCGACCTTCTTGTCGAGTTTTCCGCCTTAAGAAATCGCCATGGTGGTCCGTCCCGGTAGTGACTGACCCGGGGTCGACCAAGCTTCAGAAGGCTGCGGCCTTCTATCCTGGCAACTCCTTGCCAGCTCCTCCCGAGGAGATGCTCGGGAAGAACTCGAGTGATGGCGCTGTTCCCCATTATTGATCCTCGAAGAGCAATGGGGATTACGACCTAGGGACACAGGCCCATCTGGAGGGAGTGCCGATCGAATGTGAACTCGTGGAGGCGGCACAAGAGGGGCCTCCACTTGTTGCAGACTTTGGACTACAGTGGCTAGCGCTTGGACTTGCTGCACCAGCACATCGAACTGTTCAGGTTGGATTTGCGGAACTTGATCTGCCGGAGGCCACGGTGGTGGATTCTGGACCGAGTGGCCAGAGCTTGGTGCGCGATGTCTGGAGGCATTAGAAGCCCCTCTACTCCTTAGTCTTATTATCACGACTCGGGCCCTCCTCTAGCACCAACTGTTGCTGGAAAACAGACGGAGGTGACCGCAAACCGAGGAGGAGGAGCTTCTGCTATAGCACGGTAGCGGACGACTGTTTCGGGCGGACCTGCAAGAAGCCTGGGCTGGGGGATCCGGCGAAGGCCCTCCAATGCTTAAGTCAAAGAGGGATTTGGAGATATTTTTATGGGAAGATATTTTCTGGTGAGGGAAGACGATGCCCCTCTCCTCGGAGTCCCCCCTTCTTTATAGGAGGGGGTGTAGCGGTTAAATGCAATCGGATGTGATTGCGTAAATCTTGGTTTAAATGAATTACCTTAGATGTCACGAGATTTTAGGCTAGTTAGTGATCGGTTGAGATTGCGAGGATTCAAATATTGATAGCCGTTGTGGCGGAGACTGCGGAATTTGATTCCGCATATGGAGGATTTGGTGATCCCTTCTTTAGGCGGACCGGCTTGACTGTTGGTGATGTCGGGGTCGATCTCAACTTCTGACTAGGTCTTCCTTGACCTCGAGATCAATCGAGCTTTGCTCAACCGAGACCATGCGTGCCGAGGTCATGCCTGCCGAGGTCCTGTCTGCCAATCAAATATTAACAGCCATTGTGGCGGAGACCGCGGGATTTGATTCCGGATATGGAGGATTTGGTGATCCCTTTTTTAGGCGGACTGGCTTGACTGTTGGTGATGTCGGGGTCGGTCTCAGCTTCTGACTAGGTTTTCCTTGATCTCGAGGTCAATCGGGCTTTGCTCAGCCGAGACCATGCCTGCCGAGGTCATGCCTGCCGAGGCTACACTTATCGAGATTATGCCTGCCGTCTAATTTTGATGCTTTAATTGTATGTATGGGATGGTCCACTTTTCCTCCAATCATAATCTATTTTTTATTTTCTGAAGAATCCTCTCCATTTCGCTATCCGTTCCCATAACGGACGATGTCCACTTTGCGGCGCGCCGTGTCCCATGAAGGAGAAGCCATACGCCTGACCGCATCCGGGTTCGACCTCAGCCTCTCGATCCAGTCTACGACTTCCACGTGCACTCTTTCCGAACGTGTCGAATGATCTGATGGATATTTCTTTAACGTTTGTTTCTGTGCATAAGATCAGTAAAATAAAATAAGACCAGAAGAAACAAAATCACCAAAGTCGATACTTCTTCCCCATGCTCTCTCGGACTCACCCCCTCCCTTATTTTCCACGTAATTTCTTTTGGGTCCCGACGGGCCCATCCCATAGTAAACCACCCCCTCCCCCCCCACCTCCCCTTGTCCATCTCCTCCTCCAAATGCCTCCCCTTTGACCCTGCTGCGATCTCCCCCGAGAATTCTCCCAACCCTCGCTGATCGGACAAGAATAAGAAAGAGAGAGAGGCGCGGCGGCGGCTGACGACGGGGGGACAGGATGGGGCAGTGCTACGGCAAGAACATCTCCGTCGCGGAGGGCGGCTACGGCGAGCGCCACCGCCGTACCCCCCTGCACCCCGTCAACGGTGGCGCAGCCACCTCCACCCCGGTCCACCCTTCCTCCGCCACGCCGCTCCACCCCTCCTCTGCCACCCCCAGCACCTGGCCCAGTCCGGGCCCCCCGGGCTCCGCCAGCCCGCTCCCCCCCGGGATCGCCCCTTCGCCGGCCAGGTCTACGCCCCGGCGCTTCTTCCGGCGGCCCTTCCCGCCGCCGTCCCCAGCCAAACACATCAAGGCCGCGATCGCCAAGCGCCTGGGCCCGCCCAAGCCCAAGGAGGGCCCCATTCCGGAGGACGGCGGCGAGGAGGTGGAGAGGCCCCTCGATAAGAATTTTGGGTACGGAAAGAACTTTGGGGCTAAGTACGAGCTGGGGAAGGAGGTTGGACGGGGGCATTTCGGGCACACGTGCTTGGCCACGGCGAAGAAAGGGGAAATCAAGGGCCAGGTTGTCGCCGTTAAGATCATCTCCAAAGCTAAGGTGCGGTGGTATGTTCAAAAGGGATTTCTGTCCCCTCCTTTCCAGCTTTTTTTCTTTCTTCTTCTTTCATATCGAAACTTGATTTCTACTGCAAAATCGGTATCCAGGTGGAAATCTTGTTCACTCAGGCTTTAGCGTGTTGTGGGGATTGTTTATGCCATTCTGACCGACTAGTGTAAAAAAAATATCTTCTTTTTTCAGTACAGAAAAAGGTAGCTTTATTTTCAACGTGTTAACATATATTCTTTGTTAAGGGGCTGATGAACCTGAATAAGGGGCTGATATGACAGTATTTATGAAGGCTTTTTGATGCATTATTTCTTTCATAACTGGTAAAGAAAGGAAAACAAAATCGAGAGGTTTCTTTGGTTTGCATGCATATGTTAATGACCCTAGGCTTGTATTAGGCCTCCTCTTCAAATTTATTGTATAACTTAGAGATTGTATGCAGGGAAGCTTACTTTAGATTGATATCTGCTTTACAATCCCATGGGGTTACGAAATTGATGGTCTGCCAGATCTGGTCGGCAAATCGCCAGAGCTCATTGCCATCGGTCAGAGGAGGAGACTACTCTTAAGTTTCTGCACCTCAAAACCCTGGATGTCATATGGGAACTAAAAATAGAGTTTGGAGAACACGTGCGAGAGAGAGAGAGAAAGGATCAAGCAGTGATTCACCATGTGTCCTTTTGTTTCCTAGAGCATCTAGGGTGGAGTCCTAACTTCTACAGGATCAACTACAATTGGAGATAAGGCATAGCCCCAATTACAACTTCAACTGAAACTTCTTTCACTCTGCTACTCAATTTAGGAGCCTATGTAGACGTTAGTCTATGTGGCTTGTGTCTAATCCAACTCAGAGTCTAACAGTAATGAATGATTTTAAGCGCAGGATGGAATTTGACTTGTTTTCCCTTTGCATCTGATATATAATGTAGATAACTTTTGCTTTTTAATTGTATCAATTTGGCACCTACGTTAAATTATTTTGTGAACATGAGCTCAGGTTTGAAATATTCTTTACCTTCAAGAGAATTATACTACTGAATGTGGAAGTTTCAGAAAAACTAAAATTAGAATTTAGAAGGTTTCTTCAATGTTAGTTGGATAAGTGATGTGGGCTGTCAATTGCCCAAGTTTCCTGCAGAATTTGACATGGGAATCTTCTACAAATCGAACATGAAGACACTTTTGTATCTTATACATGGGTGGTAAGATGTACTGACTGATCTATGTGTTTGGTGAATAATAAGCTAGATCTATTTTCCGTAAGATCATAAGATTTGATAAAATGGATGCTAACTTTTATGTTTGAAGTGAAAATGTTCATATAAAAGTTCAAAAAATTCAAAGACCTAATGATGATGGCATCATAATTTGATTTAAGTGTTCGTGACGCCAAAAAAATGAAAAAAAAATGGAGAGTCTAGGTAACACTTTTTTTTTAATATGATGCATTGTGCATGCAAGTGCTCATTTTGGTCTCTAGCATGTACATTGGTCATTGAATCATTAGTGTGTTATATAGTGTATACGTGCTAAAAATACAGGTAAATAGATGCACATTAAACATGTACTTATGTAAATTGCCTAGGCTCTAAGGCTTCTTGGCTTCATAAGTCTCTAACTTGCTTCTTGGTGATTCTTAGGAGTCAGCCTTAGGGATCATATTTTTTGTGTTTAAATCAAGGTTTTTTTGCACTAACCTATGCCGTCCTATACCATGCATACAGTATGGACTCCATAAGGTACCGGTGCAGTACGGAGACTTAATGCAGTATTATATCGACATGTTTAATAGTTGTTGTCTAGACTCCAATAACTTACCATGTGTTGTTATGGGGTGTTCCATAGCCCAACACTACACTCTTATCATATCCTAGCATTGCACCTCTCTCATAGCCCAACGCTACAATCCTACGATAGCCTAGCGCCACACTCCTAGTTAGTTCCATCTCCTTTGAATGATAGTGTGATGGTAGCGAAAGTCCTTGAAGGTTAAGGTACTTGGATCTACACTACTTTTTATTCTCTTTTTAATCCACATCTTACCCCCTAGTCTAACATCGACGGTATGTCCGCATGCATCTCCCCTTGTCCAAACAAGCTTGGGCATGCCCTCTGCTAATGAATCGAGTTCTCTGGGATCAGGATCGGCAGAACTATCTCGAACCGAACGGTTTCGGTCGTACCGAGCTGTCCCGATGGCGGATTGGGATGATTCTGGCCATGAAAACGAAATTCATTGCTGGAGGGAGAGAAGGAAAGAGAAAAAGAGAGAGTGAGCGGGGGAGGGAGGGAGGGAGAGCGATAGGGAAGGAGGCTAGCAGAGGGCCATTAGAGGCCGACGTCTGGGCAAAAGGCAGAGGTTGGTGCCTAGGCAGGAGGCGGGTGCTGCGGCCGGATCTCCTATTTCGTTTGAAACGAAGGTCTAGCAACTAAAATCTCTTGCCGACTTCACTTAAAAATTACGAATTTTTTAGCGACCGGGTCCTCTATTTCGTCCACCGGCCTCTGCGACCCTCTCTCCTCCTCTCTCTCTTATTTTTTCTCACATTTGCTCTTCCCCGCCTCCTCTAATGTGTCGGTACAGGCCTGGTACGGTATGATGACGCTATTCGTGCTGCCGGACAACTGGTTCGGTGTCCTTTACCAACACAACAGACCATGTCTGGAATCTTGAGTTTCTTGGCTCACTCGGAGCGAGATGGAAAGGGTGGCAATAAGCTTGAAATAGCATGCTCGGTAGGACCATTCCATAGCTGCCATTGTACCACCATGGAAGAAGGTAAAAGTTTCAATAGCCAAACAACTAGGCAGTCCATTGTTTCATATCAAGGAGTCTCAATATTCTCAACCAGTGCCGATTGGATTGCCTTTCCGAATCCTGCGGAGAGTTGAAGACCTCGGCAATTGTGTGGATTCTACCCCTCTAAGAAAACTTGCTCAAGAAAGCCATTCCTCCTAAATGGAGATGACTCATTCTCAAGCCGGTTCTCTCCATGACATGGTTGTGTAGGTCAAAGTCCACATTGATGAAGGTCAACGTAACCTTTTGGAGGTGGTCATAGTCAAGTGGCCATAATATTAAGGTCATTCATGGAGTAGAATTAGGCTTTATTGACTTTAGTCTTGAAATAGGCCTATCGACATTTTGAGGTGCTCACTAGTCACTTCCAATTGTCGTAGTTCACTCTGGTGTACGATGTGGCAAATGGGGCTGATCATGCTTTGGCTCATTAATCCTATGCTTGGGTGGACGATGTTCTTACTGTGGGACTATAAGATGGGAGGCAATTCGATCAAGAGAGCTACTTCGGCAGCACAAATACTGCTGATACAAATTCAACAAGTTGGATGTGCAGGACTATTATGAAGCAGGACCTTCTAATGTGGACACTAGAAGCTGACTGTTCAAATCTCGAAGATTGGCTAATAAGAGGAAAACTTTAATCAAGCAGCCAAAGGTGTAAGGGATTCTTGGCCAATCAAGAAAGATTGGTCTAAGAGTTTTAGTATCAAGAGAAGATGCCTCATCTGAGTCTGATTGCGGCTCAGACGAGAAGAGGAGGCCGACGACTCTTGGCTCGACTGTCCAGAAGAAGATGGAAATTTCGAGCATAGAAAAAGCAAATCCGTGATGCAAGAGTTGCAGTCTCCTAGGACACATTGAAGGCTAAAAACTATCAAGCCGCCGGTCACTCCTCCAGGCCGGTAGCCTAGTGCTACATCTTAGGAGTAGATCTAACTTAGATTTTGTACTATAGCTTAGTGCTATACTCTATTGTAACCCCGTGTTGCACCCCTACCATTGCCTAGCACTACACCCCTATCTAGTCTAGTTTCATCTCCTTTGAATGGTGATCTGATAGTGATGAAAATCCTTAAAGGTTAACAGACCTAGATCAATGCTACTCTCTATCCTCCTTTCAATCCATATTTTTTCGGTGTGCACCCTCTACCAATCAACCAAGTTCCCTGGCTCATTTGGAACGGGAAGGAAAGGGTGGCAACAATACCATACATGTATCTAATCGAGATGGTACAGTACCAAATTGAACTGCATCGACATTCAGTATGCATATTAGTTTGGTACTAGTACAGCATTTTTTTTGAGAATTATTATAAGTTGATGATATTATGACTGATAATCTACCTTTTTGTATAATATTGTGGCACTTTATTTTGTGTATGAAGTACCATGCAAGCAGGGAAGAGGAAGAATAGGAAAGAAAGAAAGAAAGGGGAGAAGAAGAAAAGAAAGAAAGAAATGAAGAAAAGAAATAAAGGAAGGGTGAAGAAAACTAAAGAAATGAATGAAAAAGGGAAAGAAAGTAAAAGAAAAAGGAAAAAAAGAAAGGAAGGGGGAAGAAAAAGAAAGGAAGGAAAATAGGAAAAAAGTTAATAGATAAGATGGAAAAGGGAAACGAAAAA
Organism: Phoenix roebelenii; assembly: GCA_025769935.1. NCBI lineage: Eukaryota > Viridiplantae > Streptophyta > Magnoliopsida > Arecales > Arecaceae > Phoenix > Phoenix roebelenii. Next base: position 30,690 of record JAOXJJ010000595.1, read on the forward strand.
GGGTCGAAAGCTTTTTGAATTTAAAAAAGCTGGAACCAAGCAAAACCAAGTGTAGGGTTCGGGTTGGTATGCCCTGAATTGGGCGGCTCGGGTTGATTCGGCTACCTTGATCATAGAGTGGTAATTTAGTCACTGTAAATTCCTACTTTATGCAAACTTTTAGTATTATGTTGAAGAACTTAATACAAGTTTAGCTCATGAAATAAATCCTTGATGGAATGTCGTATTTAACTTTGTCGTGCTCACACAAGGCACATGTGGTGTTGAAAGATACCCTATTTTGTTGATAAGAAACATTATTATCACATAAAGATACAATCTTTCAGGCCTATGATATTGGAATAAGCAAGAAAGTATTTATTCTCCTTTAATCTAGAAAGCTATTCAGCCAAAATGTTTGAGTGGTTTTCACTGGGAGAAATAAGTACTTAAAATGTGCTCTGCGGCTTTTTTGAAATCCTGAAAGTACCCTTCCCTATCCCTTCTTCATTAGGGTGTTGCAAGTATAATGTTCTTATATAGGTTGCTTTAGTTCTTAGTTGGAATATACATGTTTTGATCACTTTGGTATTATTTTTGACCACCTAAAGAAATAGGACAACCAACTAAATTTGAAGAACCTGTGCTGACTATATTAGGTTTATAATGTGTACAATCTCCCTTTCTATTGGCAACTATACGGGTACATTCCAAACCATGCATGAACCCCACAAAGCTTTGCCCCTTTTTTAAAATCACCCCCCTAAGATCCATCCATTATTAAGGAGCAAGGTCTCTTATGGCATAGAAAAAATCCTCATAAATGGAAATTTCATTCAAATCTCATTTAAATTTAAAGTCTTTTGGTTTTTATGAATCTATATAAATAACTTGGTAAATCTAGTATAGGAGATATTACAATAGCTATGTAGGAAATCCCATTTCTTCAACTCATCTCTCATTTCTTTGTGCATGTTCCGACATCCATTTCTTATTTCTTTCTCCTTCATGGCCTAACATGCTTGCAAGTTGAGTGCTTGATCTTGTTAGATTTTTTGTGAGTTCTTTCCTTTAGTTAAAAATTAGATTTTAGGTGCTTTATATTTTGTTTATTTGCATTTTGTCTCTACCTATATTGGGTTTTGAAAATTACTTAGTAAGCTTTAAGTATGGAAAAAAGAATATGGGCTTGTTTTTAGTTAACTATTAGATTTCACTTCTTAAAATTTTCGTTCTTCATCCATATATCGTTTGTTGTTACAAGGACTTGAACTTATTGACATATATCTAAGTGGAAGGAAGTATTCACAAAAGTGCAAGTTAGACCTTACCCAGATTCCTCTCCCTAAGATAATGCATCTGCTTCAGAATCTTCTTGGAACATTGGACCTGAACCTGCTTCCTAAGCACTTCCTTCCTAGAAGTTTTTATAAAGGTTCGCTTCCCTGAACTCACACCCACACCTGCTTCTTGTTGAAGGAACTAAGAATTGGTTGGTCTAGAAGATGTTGACATAACACATCTTGGCTATCAAAAACTAAATAATAGTTAATAGTCATGAGATATTTTTGAACAATCCACCAATTTTCACTTTCATTGAAAAAATATTCTCCTCAGGCACTCGCACTCATGTAGTGGTCTGAAGAGATCTACAAGTAAGGTTAGCAATCTTGGTATTGTACTAGTTCATTCCTTGTTTGGTACAATATAGTTTGTACGGTATAGTAAGCAGCGCATATTGACATAGCTCCTAGCCCCTTCTCTCACTTTGTATCGCGCGAAATAGTATGAGTGGTATTATACGCACCATAGTTTTGGGTGATACTAGGCATTATAGGATAGTTCCACTTGTTTTGGATGGGTATGGACTAGTTCGACTCATATACTAAAGCGAACCTTAGTACTATATGGTACGATATTATCAGTATAGGTCAGTATGGCAGACCTTACCTACAAGCCTTACTCTTCAGAGTAGGGGCATAATGTTCCAATAAAGGCCAATGGTGCGGACACCAGTATTGGACCGCTTGTGACGCGAGTCTACGGTCGTCGCAGAAGGAGGGTCCAACCACTTTCGTTATGGCTGGACTGATTTGATGTTAGCTTATTTTATATTGATTGGGTTTATGTACATATTGTTATGTTAGGATTTTTATGGGATTAGTTTATTTGTAGGGACCTTTTTGTATTTTGTAACCCTATATATGGGTCTATGCATTTGATGACTGGGATGATGATAAATGTTTAAAATTTGCCTTTCTTCTATTTTCTCCCTCTTCTTCCCTTCTCTGTTCTTCTTCATCCTCTTTCCTCCTCTTGCTCTCTTCTTTCTCTCCACTCCACTCTCGTAGCAGTACTGCATCAGTTTTGGTATCAGAGCTCCCGGTTTTGTCTTTGTTGCCAAAACCATCTTCTTTTCTGGGTTGAAGTGGGACAGACCACGAAAAAGAAAAAAAAACCTTCTGTTGCCTCCTCCCTCTCTCTCGGATCTCGCACCAGAAAAAGGGAAACAATTTCTTCGTTGGCTGGCTCTTCCCCGTCGTCGCACTTGAGCCCACCGCTGTCATCAGTCGCCGCTTGCAATGCCCGAACCGCCTCACAACGCCACTACACCACTGATTTCTGCCGGAGAACATCGGGCCCCACAGAAGCTCCACCCTGGTGTATGGCGGAACAGCATCGGATTCCACGATTTAGGTGTCCGCATGAGATCTACGCCGTATCCCGCGCGCCACGAACGCCGGAGCGTGTTGAAAGGCCACGCGCAACTCGCGTTGCTAAAAAGAGGAGCATCACCTCTCTTCTTTCGTCTCTGTCTCTCAGATCCATCGTAGCAGTCGCAGACCACCACTCACAGAGAAGAGATCTGGGAAAAGAGTCGGTGTTCGGAGCGGGTGATCGGTCGCCGGCCACCACCATTGGCCACTGAGATCCGCCTGCAATCGCTGGCGTGAACCTCGGCACGATCGGCCACCGAGAGCCACCTGCAATCGTGGACGTAAATCTCGGCACATATGCTTGAAACCGTCGGAGAGTTTCAAGTTGGCTAACAAGTAAGATCCAGATCTGTTAACCCTTGTTCAGTAACCTGGATCCGTCCCCCCCCCAAAAAATGCAGGGTCACGTGACCTGCACGTGACTCCCGCACGTGTCTTCCGCACGTGACAATCACAGGAGAAAGCACGTGACCTGCACGTGCTGTCCCCAAAAAAAAAGAAAAAAAAGAAAAAAATTTCGTACCTTTCTTCCCGATGAAAAGGAACCTTAGAGCTAGGGTTCCGCCGCTGCCGCCGTCGTCGACGCGTCGCTGCCCACACACGCCGCTTCTCCGCTCTTGCCGCCGCGCCCCTCACTCCTACAACCTCTTCGCGGCTTTCGTCGCCTCCCACCACTGCACCATGAACGCCCCCGTCTTCCTTCCTCCATCTTTCCGACCTCCCACCACCTTTTCCCACCCCTCTTTCCACCCCGCTGATGGGAGGATCGGAGGGTCCTGAACCCTCCTAAGCATTTTCTCCCACCTCATGGCCAGCCGACATCAGGCTGTCCAACCGCCACCGCCTTCACCCGAGCTTCATGACCACCCCTCCCTGCCGTTGAAGAGTCGCCACCTCTTTCGTTTCTTCCGCTGCTGCCCCACCTCCCTTGCTCGCCTCTTCCTCTACCTTGCCTTGGTTGCCGCCCTCCATCTTCCCCAAAATCTCAAACCCATTTCACCTCCTAGGCCCTCCCCCCCTTTCATCATCTTCATTTCCTCCCATTTCTCCTCTTCCCCTCCCCCGTTTCCATAAGCTCTGATGGGCCGCCCTTTCATCAGGCTCGAGCCCAACCACCTTCCCTCCTTCATCAGGCCCGAGCCCGAACGCCTTTGCCTCCCTTTGGACCTCGGCCTAGCGGCCTGACTCGATTTTATCCTCACGGACCAAGCCCACAGGTCTGCCATGTCACTGCAGAGCCCACTGCAGCCTGCCCTTCTCCCTCCTTTCTTCGGACCACGGCCCAGCAGATCAAATTTGCGCCGATTAGCGAGCTGATTTGCCGCACTTGGGTCGTCACCTTCCATTGGATCAGGTTTGTCCTTTCCTGGATATTTTGTTTGCTTTTATTTTGGCATCAAATAGTTGTTTTGTGCTTGGTGGCATACTCTGAATATCCAAAACACACGCTCTCACACACCACCACCAAACACACAGCAACCCTTGTGACAACCCTCTTTACTATTAATTGTAAAGCTAGCCTTCGTTGGGGCCTACAAGGTTCTGTGACACCTGATAATCCACTGGACACCTACACTACTTGTGGTGCGGACACAAGTACTAGACTGATTATTATGCAGGATCATGGTCGCCGCAAGAGGACGGTCCAGCCACTTTCATTGTGGTTGGATTGATTTATGATTATTTTTATTTTATGTCGGTAGGATTAATTTGCATATTGCCATTTAGGGCCTTTTTCCGAATTGTTTTCTTCGTAGGGACCTATTTATTATTTTGTGGCCCTGTATATGTATGGGGCATGCATTTGTTTAGGGGGATGAACAATGAATAGACATTAATCTTCTTTCTTCTTCCTCTTCTCTCTTCTCCTCTCCTCTTCTTCCCCACTGCCTCTTCTTCCCTACCTTCGTTCTATATCAGCTTTGGTATCAGAGCAAGCCCGACTTTGCCTCTGTTGCTGAAATCAAAGGATCCAGTTTATGGATGGACCCCCGCCGATTCCTTTTCGGCCTTTCCCTCATCTGCATTTTGCTGGAGTAATTGTGCCGCGGACGCCGGACCGTACGGAGGATCGCTGCACGGCATGTATTTCGAAGAAGAAGGGGGTTTCCCTTTCTTCCCTGTTTTCTTTCTTTTCCCTCATCTCCTCTCCCATGCAGAAGAAAAGAGCCAAATCCTCCTGTCGGTCGCTTCCCACCCATAACCACTCCACTAGTTTTCCCCACTACTCGCCGTCGTCGTCTCTGTCTCCCATCACCACCGCCGCCGTCTCCTTACCTCTTCCCCTCTCTCTCGGTTCCCGCACAGAAAGGGAAAGCCCCGTCACCGGTGATCCCCACAGCGGCTCGGGAGGCAAATAGGCCGGCCGCTGCGTCGTGGTCCCCTCCAGCCGTCGCCGCGCTTGCACCCACCGTCGCCGCCGCTTCGCTGCGCCGCCGATTCGCCATCGGACACTTCTGTCCGGAAGCTTCGGCCGTATCTTGCGGCCACCGCCCGTGGCCGGATCCAGGACGCCACCGCCCCATTCGACGCCGCCCCACTCCACCGGCGTAACGACTCCCCACAACCACCGCCGCGAAATTCGACGTGATCCGACGGAATCGTCGAAGGAGGAAGACGATCTACAGTGCGGGTAAGGTCCAAACCCGTTAGCCTATCATCCATTAGCCCGAACCATTTCAAAAAAAAAAAATACACGTGATCTGCACGTGCTGGGCTTAACAATTATCGGTGCGGGTTTTAACCGAAACCCGAACCCGATAACCCAAAACCGTTAAGGCTAAAAAAGAAAAAAGAAAAAAGAAAAAACAAACCCTGCTTACCTTTGTTTCTGCTGAAGGGAAACCCAAGGGGTTTCCGCCGCCGACGCCACCGCCGCCGCCTCCACCGTGCCGCCAAGCTCCCTCTGCGTCGCGCCGCCTCCGCCGCTCG
>JAOXJJ010000595.1:38603-66509 GCA_025769935.1 Phoenix roebelenii
AATTAAACTCATTCTCATCTAATGCACAATATAACAGCTTCATAGCTTTTGAATTTTGTTGAGCCATTTTCTTATCATGATTAGTGCTTGTATGTGGCCCATTGACTATAGTGCTCCATAAATCATAGTTATGTGCTTGAATGAAAATGCGCATGCATGCTTTCCAATATGTGTAGTTTATGCCATTAAATAGTGGAGGTCTATCAATTGTCCCTCTCTTAGAAAACTATCTATTTGAGTTGTCATAATCTTTGGCTCTTTGACGGTTAGGTCAAAGTCAGAAGGTAAGAAATTATAGAGCACCTGCTCTGATACCACTTGTTGTCCAAGGTGACAATCCAAGAGGGGGGTGAATTGGGTTTTTCTAAATTTATGGTGCTTTAAAAGTTTTCTTAGTTAAGTGCGGTGGCCCGAGCTTTTTTTGGGGTTGACCCAAGCTGGGGTCGGCCCAAGCTTTTCTGGGGTCGACCCGAGATCTGTGCCATGTGTGTCAGAATGTGCCAAAGTGTGCCAAATTGTGCCAGGGTCGACTCCATCTCTTATGGGGTCGACTCTAATCCTGTTTTTCTGCATCTTTAGGTTAGATTTGCACATTAAACATATAAAAGAAGTAACAACATTGCAAATCATTTCTTTCTCCTTAGGATGCTTGGTACATTAAAGTTTAAGCTCATTAAGCATGTAAATGACAGAGTTAAGCTTCAATCAAAAGAACTTGACTCTAAAGTATATTAAACTCTAAATTAATTCTTTCCTCAAGTTCTTCCAATATAATTTGTTTTAGATGTGTTCTTGAAAGTTCTTTTAAATGTATCAAGCAAAGCGTATCAAGGATGTATCAGATCTTTCTTCCTTACTTATGTATTAGATTAATTGAATTGAAAGCATTAGTACTTCCATTTGACCTCAATGGCTTTGTAAACATCAAAATCACACTAGGATCCTCAGCCACCCACCAGTGCTCCCCCTTTAGGATCCCGACATTCGCTTGGGCCCACGCCTTCTAGACCTATTTCCTCCAACCCTACCTTTAACAGGGACACTAAGGGCAAGGGCATTCTTGGCGAAGCCCCAAAGGCAAGTTTCCGAATCCAATGCTTTTAGTGCCAGGGTTTTGGTCACGTCACTTCTCAATGTGCGAATACCTCTCTTGTCATTGCAGCGCAAGAACAAGAGGATCATACCGGCGAATTGGAAGAACAAATCTATGAATCAAATTCAGACGACATTCACGACGTCGATGATGACCAAGAAGAACGTACCGACAATTTAGGATGCATCCGAACTACAACTCCATCGGTTGTGACCGCCTGTGATGCGAGTCTACAGTCATCGTAGGGGAAGGGTCCAGCCACTTTCGTTATGGCTGGACTGATTTGATGTTAGTTTATTTTATATTGATTGGGTTTATGTACATATTGTTATGTTAGGGTTTTCATGGGATTAGTTTATTTGTAGGGACCTTTTTGTATTTTGTAACCCTATATATGGGTCTATGCATTTGATGACTGGGATGATGATGAATGTTTAAAATTTGCCTCACTTCTATTTTCTCCCTCTTCTTCCCTTCTCTGTTCTTCTTCATCCTCTTTCCTCCTCTTCCTCTCTTCTCCTTCTTTCTCTCCACTCCACTCTCGTAGCAGTACTGCATTAGCCAAGATGGATTGTTACAATAGACATGTTTCTGCAAAGGGTAAAAGTTAGTGGTTTTCATGCATAATGCGTTTATTACAATAACAATAATATGTAACCCATCAAGAGTGCTGGATTATCTAACAATTCTCAGTTCATCAATCAATGTTTTCTTTTGCTTCTCCATAAAAATTTCTTCTCTGAGCTTATGCTGTACAATATCAAAAGAAACATATCATGTAAAGTAATATCAATCACAATTACATAATTGTGATTAAAGAATAATAGAGGAAATTAGCTTAGTTCTTAAGGTAAATGCTACAATGAAATCTATAATTACTTCATATCAGTAGATATATATAAATAGAGAATTTCTTTGATGACCTAGAAATGAGCTTTGAAAAGGACAACCTCCATCACAAAAAATAGGGAGATCTTGGCTACTAGTCATATAATCCATCTGTGAGTGGGATGTTTCTTTTGGGATCTTATGCATGGGTCGTAGCTGTTTCAAAGATACTGATCGCCTCCCTTAACCAACCTCCACCATACCAAAAGGGGAAAAAAAGGGAAAAAAGGTTCTTTTGCTTACCCTAATGGATGAGTATTCATTAGTTACATGCAATTTATCATGATTTAGGTGGAGCCCCCATTCCTACCAAAATTATTGGCTGGATTCATGTATAGATATTTGTGGTCATAATTGTCACCTTTTCTTCAAGTGATACAATAAATTGATTCCATGTATACGACACTAGAAAACTGGCATAAGAGCATGGAGAGATGTTGGGACATGATAAAGGATTTGTATACCCATCTAATCGCTAAGATATCACTTGACAGAGATGAGAACCTTATGCACCAAAAAGGAAAAGGAGATGAGAACCTTAGTCCATAGCTCAGTTTTTATGTACTTTAGCAACTTTGAAGTCTAGGGTTGAATTTATCTTGGCTATAAAACAAGAGAAAAGGGTTCCCCAACATTGTGTTATATGTTTGGAGCACTTGATCAATGTCTGAACTTTTTAAGATTTCACAGTGAAATCACACTAAGTTTGCTTATTTATGCTCAGTGCTTCTTTATCAAATAGTGTGTGTGGGTTCTCAGGTTGACTTTTTGATTTTCTTCTGCAGATGACAACAACAATATCAATCGAAGATGTTCGTAGGGAGGTGAAAATCCTGAAAGCTTTGTCTGGGCATAAACATCTTGTCAAATTGTATGATGCATGTGAGGATGCCCTTAACGTCTACATAATTATGGAGTATGTCTTATTGGTTATCTTTCCAGTTTGATGCTTCTTTAACTGTACTAATTTATAATGATGTAACTATGTATATATTTCTACTTTTTCTGCTAATTTCCAATTAAATGTGCATCTGTATCACAGTTTTGTAGTTTCTTTTTTTTTTCTAGATTTGGTCAATACAAGTTTGTTTTTGACATGAATAACCTAAGAAATAGTTTGTATAGGCTGATGATTTTGTTATCATTTAGTGCTTTGTTGCATGTTGGTTCATCCATTTTGTATTTCCTTGATGTTCTCTTCATTTTTTATCAGATTATGTGAAGGTGGGGAATTATTAGATAGAATTCTATCCAGGTAAGTAAATATAGCTTCTTCCAATGTAAGTCTTCCATTTAAGTATTTTTATATCTAATTTTTTAATCAGGCATGCTCTTACCTTAAAATCCTGATTTCCTATTCTTCTAAAGGGGTGGAAAGTACACAGAGGAAGATGCAAAAGCAATTGTTGTGCAAATATTAAGTGTAGTTGCCTTTTGTCATCTTCAAGGTGTTGTGCATCGTGATCTAAAGCCAGAGGTCTCTACATATCTGTTGTTTCCTGCATGGAAGTAATTTATTTGTTTCTCAAGTTATTATTCTTTTCCAAAATATCAAACTTGTCTTAGCTGCTGATTTTTTTCACTTTTTGATGCATATTGACAGAATTTTCTCTTCACCAATAGAGGCGAAAATGGTACCATGAAGTTAATTGATTTTGGGCTTTCTGATTTTATCAGACCAGGTGAAAGTTGATTAATTGCGACATTAATTTTCATCACGTTATTGATTTTATAAAGCAGAGCGGCAAAGTTAAATTGGTTCCTTCTATTTTACTATATACATTGATGGGTTCTTTGTTGTCTCTATCTTGTTTGCCTGTTTACTCCATACTGCTGTTTTTCTTTAGGTTTTTGGAATCTGGAAATTTTCAAGTATGAAATACAAATATTAGACTTTCTTGCAGCATTTGTTACATGGAATCTTCTATTGAGTGCTGTACCAGTATCTGTTTCACTTTGACACCCTAAGTTTTACCAGAAATTTCGTATTTTATCCTGAAATTAAGTGCACTTGATTTTTTTCCTAAGCTATGTATATTCCACAATACCTACAATTTGAAAGTCATGTATTCTGGAAAAAAATAACCATGCATCAGTGCACTAAATGATTGGCAGTTTTAATGCTCAAACATGTTGACCTTTGGTTCATATATGTTTTTAAGATATGTAGATCATAAGCACATGATTGGATCGAAAATTTACATGTCCTACTGTGCATTTAACATATTATCACTTATACCGTCCACTTTTGTATCCACTTGATGCACAGGTAAATGACTTTCGAACTACATAATTCTTCATGCATAGGTACTTTAGATGTCTTAGATTATTATCAATAGCTTGCATCATTATTCTGAGATGCCATGGTTGATTTTGCATCAAGTGTACTAATGTCTCGATACACTCGAGTTTGTATTACTAAACCCTCTCTCTCTCTCTCTCTCTTTCTCTCTGCGTGTGCGTGCGCGCACCATGGAGCAAGAATGCGAGAAATAATATGACATGAAGATGTAGGCCATGAGGTTTGTTCCACAAGGTTACTTGTGAGAAACTACTCTGCAGTGGTTTCCTGCCTGTTTCTCTATAATGATTTGAAAAAAAATTCCTCTAGGTTCCTCTGCTTTCCTTTTTGTGTTTCCCATCAATTTCACTTGATTTAGTTTGCAATGCATGTTTACATGGAAACTCTAAGTTGTATAGGGAACTCCTTTCGTAGATATTATGAGGAATAGTACTAATTTATTAACTTATTAATTTGTGATAGTACAAATATAAGATACTCTTGTAAATTAATAGAGTCAGGCAGGATTTTGGTGGGTGACCAATAAAGCTGAACTTTTGAGTACCAAAGCATGTTGTACTTGAACTCCAGAAATTTTGATGATTATTCTGATGTCAGTCTGCTGAACTAGTCTTGAATTCATAGCTAAAGCTACGTTTGACAAGAGAGGGTTCTGCCATGAAATCTGAATTGTCAGTTGAATGGAAGGGTAATTTACCTTCTTCGTTGCAACTTCCAGCTTAAGCAACTGTGGAGCAACATTTTAAATTTTCCTAGACTTGGAAAGAGTCTAGATGAAGGGGAAAGATTTCAATTTATGTTGCGGCAATTGAAATGCTTGAATCATTATTCTTGAATATTAGTTTTCTTATGTGGAATACTCATGTTATAACTTCTGCATTTGTTGAACCATTTTACTTTGTCTTCTGTAAGTTTTCTGGAACTATTAAAATATGGGAACACAAACACATTTTAATTCGTGCTTCTTGTTAATTTTGTTTTTTGTACTTTTGCGTCACTTGTTTGTCAAAAGTGCCTGCATGCTCGTGCAGATTTAACATTAAAAATAAAAATAAAAGCTTCTCATTAACTAAAATTGATTCTTAATTGTTTAAATATTCTTTCATTGGTAATTTCAATACCATAATCTTCATCGACTACGTGATGCTGGGTAATCAGATATTCTACTTATTACTATTATTTTACTTTGTTCCTTTCTTTTTTCACTGCATGATGCTCGTGTTTTGTTTATTATTATTATTATTATCATCATTTTTTGGATTGTTCAGATGAAAGGCTAAATGACATTGTTGGAAGTGCATACTATGTTGCACCTGAGGTCCTACATAGATCATATAGTGTGGAAGCAGATATGTGGAGTATTGGTGTCATCACATATATCTTGTTATGTGGCAGTAGACCTTTCTGGGCTCGAACTGAGTCAGGAATCTTTCGTTCTGTGCTTAGAGCCAATCCTAACTTTGATGATTCACCTTGGCCTGCTGTATCACCAGAAGCTAAAGATTTTGTGAAAAGGCTATTGAATAAGGACTACAGGAAAAGAATGACTGCTGCTCAGGCTCTGAGTAAGATTCCAGTTCTCATTACTGATTCATAATTTTATATTACGCAGGTTGCTCATCATCTAATAAATTTGTACTTAGTCCATTATTTTCCTGGTTTCTGAATTTCCTCGACTACTGCTAGATGTAAGACTAAGAAGTTCAAATTCAGTCTCCATTTTGTGAGACTTTATTTATGGTTACTTGTGGAAACTAATGTGTTTCCATGATGACAGCTCACCCATGGTTGCAAGATGAACAGAGACAAATCCCTTTAGATGTACTAATATATAAGTTAGTCAAATCATTCCTTCGTGCCACACCTCTCAAACGTGCTGCATTGAAGGTATGGTTTTAACAAGTCTTAAAATTCTTGTTTCGTTGTTATTTATTTGACATGATGGTTCCACATTTTACTATCAATCTCAATGATATGAAATGTTCGTTATACATGCATTAACTTGTGTGATTTTGTTTATTTGCTTGATGAAAGAAATTGGTATTTAAGTCAAAAGATCAATTCTAATTAGAAATGCATTGACATGATGCTGTTGCTTAGTCATGTTACTAGATTTTATCTACTTAATTCATGTTTGTAAATATAATTATATGCCTTATCATCTTTGTCAGTTCTGTCTACTACGGATTAAGATTGTGAGAAGAAGGAATCTTAAGCTCATGAAATGTCTTAAGCAGGACATATGCTTTTCTAGTAGATTCAGTTGAAACACAACCTACAGCGAGCATGAACGTGAACTTTTTAATTTGGATTTATTTAAATGCTAGAGGTACAACTTGAACATAAATTGGCCTGGTTTACTCAAAAGAAAGGATGTATGTAAACAGGATGGGGTTACAAGTTGGAGAGAGATCACATGGTGGTCGAAGTTATGGGGAAGAAGTGATAGGGACTCTTGAAAATACAATTGCCATTGTTGCATTCTCAAATATACCTTTTTGAGATCCCTTGATAACCACAAGTTCTCTCCTAATATTTTCAAAGAAAAAAATATTTAAAACTTAAAAGAGCTATGCATAAATGTAGAATATATGTAAAAATTCATGCAAAATAATATTGTAACATATGCATGTTAGGACATTTTCATGATTTAAGTTGATTATTTCTTCAATGAAACTATATAGTTTTACATGTTGAATTTCAAACTTATATACTAAAAGCAAAACAAGTTAAGAATTTAGTAATATAAAAATTTTAAAGGATGGATGGTAACTAGCAAAGCTAGTTTCATCTGTATAGCTATTAAATATGTCTTATTTTGCATGTTTCAGCTGTGATCAGCCTAGTTTCACTTGAAGACAAGTTTACTAGATGAAAATTGATGAACTTTGGAAGAGTTTGAATTAAGTCTGCAAAAGATATATAACTATATGATATTATGTTTTGACTTGATTTGTCAGAGAAATAAAATATTTTTTCATGCTAGTTATGAACTAAAAAGGAATTGGAGAAGGAATGATCACACTAGAGAGGAAGATATTCTGTTTAACATTGGGGGTGGGCTAGCAGTGAGTCAGAATTGTTGTTGTGCTAAAATGAATTAATTTTCAAATACATATATTACTTTTTTGAATGGTAAGAATGGATTTAAACTAATGCTTTAATATCAGTCGCAAGCACATGCACATGTATGGATAGATACACATGACTTCAAATTTTTTGGCCACTTAGGTGCTGCTTGCTTGCCTGCAGTTGGACAGGCTGCAATTGAATTCCAAGCATCTAAAATGACCATCTGTTGTCTGCAATTGCATCTACAGGTATGATTCAAATTGCAAAAAGCCTAAATCCTGCAATTGGAATGATACAGAAAATTGGCTGCAATTGGAAGCAGCCCTCTGGAGAATCCCCTCACCATTCTCCAACTACTGAAATTTAAGATTATATAATTTTAACATATTAAGTATATATTAGTTATTTGATTAAGTATATTAGATATAAATTTATTACCACAGCAATATATGCAATTATTATAATATTAGACAACTTCTATAAAGTTTTATTATTATGATAGTTGTTGTTATAACGTATAATAACCATTTTATAATATGGCTTTATTATTATGATTGTAATATACTTATTTAATTTTTATTGTATCATATAACTAATTATAATCTATGTAATATAATAATAATAATCAAAATCATTTTAGGTTAAATAATTGAATTGTAATTATTAGTTATTATAATAATATTATGAATATATATATTTATAGTTATAGACTTATAGTGGTATATCTTATTACTATAAAATCTAATTATTATTGTAATATACTTATTTAATTAGTATTGTTACATAATGACTTATCGCAATCTATAGAACAAGTAACTAAATTATACTAGAATAACTATTATGTAATATTTTTAGTTATTATAATATTATTGCAAATATATATTTATAGTTCTAATAGTATGTATTATCATTATAATAACAAATTATTTTGTAGCATTATAATTACTTTAGTAATTATTTTTATAATAATCCAATAATATTTTCATCATAATATTAGTTTTTTATTATAATTATGAAAATAATATGATAATTCTAATATTATAAAAAAAAGAAAATAATTCATTGTTTCCATATGATAACCTTACAAAATTAGGGGTTATCATATCTCTTTCGGCATCAGACAACCAAATTACTTTTCAATTTTCAATTATAGACAATCAAACATGAATATTTTTCTTTTTTGAAACTGCAAATAATTTACAACATATCTGATTGCAACATGGTCAATTATTCAAACGTTGATTAGGATTTTGTTTTAAAAAATTTTGCTTATTATTTTAACTAAAGTATGTAGCACAAGGAAGATGGTGAGCTTTGATGCAATGGTAAGGTTGCTCCATTGTGATCTGGAGATTATCGCTTTAAAACATAGAAACAACTTCTCCGCACATGGAGTAAGGTTGCATGCTTTTGACCCTCCCTTGACTCCGTAATGGCGGCCTCATGTACTAGGACACCCTTTTACGTGGCACATCAAAATTGGTTTTTATAGTTTTTGATATTTTGATGCTTTTGACAGGCTTTATCTAAAGCTCTTCCAGAGGATGCACTCTTATATCTTAGGTTGCAGTTCAAGCTACTAGAACCAAGCGAAGATGGACTTATCTCTCTCGAAAATTTTCGGATGGTTAGTGTTGGGCATTTGACTTTCTATAACATGCAGTAGGATATGGTAATCGTAGAAGAGACTACTATTACAGTAAATTAAAATTTTATACATTATTAGTGTTTGTTTGATCTATTAATTTTTTTTCATGATTGTACTTATGTGATCTTATGCCATTGTGATTTAGGCTCTTATGCGAAATGCAACTGAAGCAATGAAGCAGTCCAAGGTTCCTGATATTTTGAAATTGGTGCGGCATATATTCCTTTAATAGTTATAATAGTGGCCTAAATCCCTTTTTGTGCAAGCCTTTATCGTTAAAACATTATTTTCATCTAGTATCTATAATTTGTTTTTGGTTATATGCTCTTGATTGTTTTGTGCTAAAACTCTTTTTGATAACAAGGTTTGCTATACCAATTTGTATCGCTCAATACCGACCATATTTACTGTGTAAATAAGATAATATAGTGTCGAGGTTCAGTTTGATATATGAGTCAAACTGGTCCATACAAGTTTGAACCGAGCAGAACTGCTTGTATTGCTCGGTACCAACTCGTACCATTTGGTTTTGCGTAGTGCCATAACGGAGAGTGAGAAAATAGTGCAGGAGCCTATATTGGTAGGGATATGTACTGTACTAATTGTACTATACCGTACCGAACCACTAATATATCAGTGTGATTCGTAGTACTAGTTTTGTGGACCTTGCTTTTTAATGTGGTCAAGGATTTAAAATGTTGTATCATACTAGTTTTAGCATACTGTACGCCTTAGTGATATTAGTGATAGATCAATACTTGGTACACCCATTGTTATCATTTTGCTACTAACGTGACAGTTAGTGTCACGCTTATTGTGCTAGCGCCAACTATTGTATCATGTATCAGTACAATGTGGTATGCACATGTACTATATCATGCTAGCACCTGATTAGTGTGGATCCCTTTATTGAGAATTTAAACCTTCAGTCAAATAGATTTTGAACAAATTATTATAGTTCCATGAACACATCTAGATATAAAACATTATCTATACATTTAGAGTGTATAGAATCTGAATTTAAGTAATCGCTGTTTATGCATCATTTTTTAAAGTTGTTTAGGTATTCCATTATTTAAATATAGGGTGTATAGAATCTGCAAGGTAAGGCTGCTTTCATATGACCCTCCTAAGACCTTGCAATGATGGTACAAGGTCGCCCTTATTTTTTTATTTAGCTATAAACTTAAGTCAAAAATTAGGATTAGGAGGTCTCAAAAGAGGGAGGTTTTCTTCTTTCTTCATCTCTCTCTCTCTCTCTCTCTCTCTCGATTGAAGAGCCTAGATACCTTTGATCCCCAAAATGTTAGTTAGTGAAGGTGGGATTTGATCTCAAGTTGCTTGGTCCAACAGCTGGGAACTTTACCAACTTGATAAGCTATCACCATCAGGCGATCTGGTTTTTTATGTAAACGGATTTGATAATGAAATTATGAAGTTATTGATTTATCTTCCATGTGCCTCTTTTGGTGTAATTTTGTAACATAGATGTGGGACCTTCAAACTTTAGGTGCAAAGCCTAGATTGTTAATGTTGAAGGCCATAAGTTATTATCTTTTACTTTTCCCCTTTTTTTCTTTTTCTTTTTTTTCCTCCTTCCTTTTAATCCTAAGTTATTGGATGGAGGATGTTGGCAGCAGCCATTGAAGACCTATAAAAGGCATCCTATTGCTAGTTCTAATTCTCAAGCCTTAATTTGGAATATGCCAGATGATACGGGGCCCTCCTGGAATCTTGCTTATGGTCAACTAGCCATTATTAAAAATTTTATGCTTTTCAGTAGTACGATAATGTCGGTTTAGTTTTATGAACAATTTCTTAAGTTTTTAGAGTCAGGAGTATTTTTGTAATTTTTCAGATTTTTTGGACATGGGCTGTCATAGGTCTCATGGTTTGTATTTTAGATCTATTCATGTTTTGGAGCTTTATTTATGGTCATTAGTGGGGTCTTATTAGTCAAAATTGTAGATTTATTATTTGGAGTCCAAGTCCTAGTAGGAGTAGGAGTATTAGAACTCTATAAATAGGGCTGTAATCTCTTGTTATGAAGGCAATCAAAAATTTTGGAGATGTTCTCAGAAATTATGTTTTATTTTAGAGTTGTGTGACGAAATTCCAACCCTATGTGTGATGCCTATAGAATTCTAGAAGTGATTTCTAGAAAATCTCTCTTTTCATTAATTACTGCACCCTAAACCCTCAAATTCAGATCTGATTGAATCCCTACTAAACTCTAGCAACTAAAGTGGAGAAAGAAGATTGGAGTCATACTTCAATTTTTCAGATGCTAGTTTGTTGTGGAAGACAAGCTAGGAAGCTTATTAGTGATGGAGAAAGCTGTATGAATATTGTTTCAGCATCCACAGTTGAGCACCTCTAGCTTCTGAGGGAACCACACCCTCAACCACACAAGGTTACTTCAATCGACAACACTATTCCTGTAAATCAAATATGTCTTTTCTCATTCTCTACTGGCTATTACAAAGATTTTATATGGTGTGATGTGATTCCTATGAATGTTACTCATATTATTCTTGGTCGACCTTGGCTTTATCATTGAGAAGTGCAACGTTCTAGTAAAGAAAAGGAAGAAACTCACTATACATTCACTTATACATTCTCGTTTGATAAGGGAACAATTGTTTTGAAGAGACTATAGTTGAGATAGAAAAATTTAAGAAACCAAGTTCCCAGACTGCTGAAAGGAAGAAAGCTACTCCCCAAAAGGCTAAAGTTGTTTCTGAAAATAAGAAAATGCACCTCACTATCCTACCCATGAAGCGCTTTCATGCTGAGGGCAAGAAATTATGTATTATTTGTGCTGTAGTAGTTCAAGAAGTGAAAGAAATTGCTACTGGTTGTGACTCAAATATGCCTTCGGAAGTGACTAAGTTGCTGTTTGAGTTTTCTGATGTAGCACCCGAAGAGTTGCCTAATAAACTCCCACCTTTGCGTAATATTCAGTCTTCTATAGCTTTTATACCGAGGTCTCAATTGCCTAACCTTCCCACCTATCACATGAATCCAAGTGGCAACTCAAAAGGCAAGTAGAGGAGTTGTTGTCTAAGGGACATATTCACGAAGTTTGAGTCCGTGTTGTTCCTGCTTTAGCTACACCAAAGAAGGAAGGTTCTTGGCATATGTGTGCTGATAGCAGGCTATTAACAAGGTTTCTGTCATGTATGGGTTTTCTATTCCTCATCTTGATAATATGTTGGATGTTATGGGTGTTTTACTATCTTTTCAAAGATAGATTTGAAGAGTGGCTTTTGTCAAATTGTATAAAGCCTGGAGATGAATGGAAGAAGCTTTTACGACTAAGGATGACCTCTATGAGTGGCTGGTCATGCCTTTTGGCCTTACTAATGCCCCTAGCACATTTATGTGCTTCACAAGTCATATATTACAACCCTTTATCGGACACTTTGTGGTTGTTATTTTGATGATATTTTGATATATAGTGAGACCAAAGAAGAGCACATCTGTCATTTACAAAAAGTTATGAGATTTCTTTTCCAAGAGAAGCTTTACATAAATTTGAAGAAGTGTACATTCATGACTTTAAGTGTTGTCTTTTTGGGCTTTGTTGTTTCTTCTAAAGGAGTGGAGATTGATCTGGAAAAGATCTAAGCTAGTGGGGTCTTATTAGTCAAAATTGCAGATTTGTTATTTGGAGTCCAAGTCCAAGTAGTAGTAGGAATATTAGAACTCTATAAATAAGGCTGTAATCTCTTGTTATGAAGGAAATAAAAAATTTCAGAGATTTTCTCATTAATTATGTTTTTTTTTTGGAGTTGTGTGATGAAATTTCAACCCTAAGTGTGATGCCTATAGAATTCTAGAAGTGATTTTTGGAAAATCTCTCTTTTCTTTAATTACTGCACCATAAACTCTCAAATTCAGATCTGATTCCATCCCTATTAAACTCTAGCAACCAAAAGCAACAAACCTGGGGGCATCCATCAATTAGCCTTTAGATTCATAAACCAAACAAGATTTTTATTCTAGGTAGCAGAGTATATACAAAAGTTTGATGAATTGAAGACTAGGAGCCATGTTGTGGAAGATCCCTGCCAAATACTTGCGCGATTTAAGGGTTGTTTAAGGGCTGATATAAGGAGAGAATTAATTTAACAGCCAATTTATGGTGTGGTACATGCATTTCAAGTGGCTCTAGACATGGAAGAGCATTTGATATTCTTATCACTAGAAAAATTTGGGTCTTAAGCTGGGGAGACTGCAGCTAAGAGACCTAATGATGCAAATCGTAGAATGAAATCATCACCTTCACAGTCTTTTAGTTGTTCTAGTGGGTCTGAGCCTTCTTCTTATGGGGCTGATTCCAAAGGGAGGGCAGTTGCAGCTAATAGACCAAATGGGAGGGATAACTAGAACATCTGTTTTAAGGGGGGAGAACCTGGTAACACGAGGTGTCAATGACCAAGAAAGAATAACCTACATGTTGGGGTGGAACAACAACAAGAAGATGAGCAAATGCAAGAGGAAGAAAATGAGGATTGCGGGATTTCTATGGGGACTTATGCAGCTGACAATTTGGAAGAGGGTAAAGTGGACACTTCCCTCCCATTATTCAAAGGATATTTGCAGTACTCATATTCGTTTGCTGTGAGGAGCCGGTATACCAAAAAAAAAAAAAAACAAAAGGATATTTGCAGCCCCTAAAGTGGAGAAAGAAGATTGGAGGCATGCTTCAATTTTTCCGATGGAGGCATACTTCAATTTTTCAAATGCTAGTTTGTTGCGGAAGACAAGCTAAGAAGCTTATTATTGATGGAGAAAGCTGTATGAATATTGTTTCAGCATCCACAGTTGAGCACCTCTAGCTACCGTGGGAACCACACCCTCAACCATACAAGGTTACTTCAATCGACAACACTATTCCGGTAACTCAAAGATGTCGTCTCCTTCTCTACTGGCTATTACAAAGATTCTATATGGTGTGATGTGATTCCTATGAATGTTACTCATATTATTCTTGGTCATCCTTGGCTTTATGATTGAAAAGTGCAATGTTCTAGTAAAGAAAACACTTATACTTTCTCTTTTGATAACAAAATAATGTTTTGAAGTGACTATAGTTGAGATGGAAAAATTTAAGAAACCAAGTTTTTAGGTTCCTGAAAAGAAGAAAGCTAGTGACCCAAAGGCTAAAGTTGTTGCTGAAAATAAGAAAATGCACCTCACTATGAAGCGCTTCCTTGCTGAGGGCAAGAAATTATGTATTATTTGTGTTGTATTAACTTGAGAAGTGAAAGAAATTGCTACTGGTTGACTCAAATATGCCTTCGGAAGTGACTAAGTTGTTGTTTGAGTTTTCTGATATAACACCTGAAAAGTTGCCTGATGAACTCTGCATAATATTCAGCATTCTATAGATCTTATATCGGGATCTCAATTGCCTAACCTTCCCCCCATCACATGAATCGAAGTGGCAACTCAAAAGGCAAGTAGAAAAGCTATTGTCTAAGGGACATATTCATGAAAGTTTGAGTCCGTGTGCTGTTCCTGCTTTAGTTACACCAAAGAAGGAAAGCTCTTGGCAATTGTGTTGATAGCAAGCTATTAAGAAAATTACTGTCAAGTATTGGTTTCCTACTCGTCTTGATAAATATGTTTGATTTTATGGGTGGTTTTACTATCTTTTCAAAGATAGATTTGAAGAGTAGCTATCATCAAATTGTATAAAGCTTAGAGATGAATGGAAGATAGCTTTTGCGACAAAGAATGACCTTTATGAGTGGTTGGTCATGCCTTTTGGCCTTACTAACGCCCCTAGCACGTTCATGCGCTTCACGACTGATATATTACAAACCTTTATCGTCCACTTTGTGGTGTTATTTTGATGATATATTGATATATAGTGAGATTAAGGTCTGTTGAACCAGCCCGTATCGGCGGGTTCAGTCCGTACCGTATCGGTACTGCTCCTGACTGGTCCAGTACTGCCTTAAAAATGGTTTTGACCCGAAAGGGACCGGAACCGAGTGGTTCCACCTTCGTACCGGTGCGAACCGGTCCGGTTGGCACCGGTACAAGCCCGTTATCGGTGTGAACCGGGCTGGTATCGGGCTCATCTTCTTCCTCTTCAGTGGAGGGGAGGCGGAGGTGGCGCGGTGACCGTAGCAGCACGAGGGCCTGAATCCCTCCTCCCTTTGGGACGGCGCTCGCACGGTCATCCCTTGCCGGCGACGGGGGAGAGAGGGTAGCTCCGAGAATGGTGAGCGGCTTGCTGCTCGGGCCCTCGGCGACCGCGCCTCCTTCGGCGGCTGGGGAGGCGGCCCACCACCGGCGAACAAGGGCCCGGATGGAGTGGACGCTTTGGAGGAGATGAACTGGGGTAGGAGAGGTGATGATGCGGAAGGACAAGGGAAGATGATGCAGTTCCCAGCGCTAGGAATTGCCCCCGCACGGGCAGCACGTCCGCGCGGGGGGGAGAGCGCCCGCGCGCGGGGCAACACGCCTGTGCGAGCGCGAACGGGGAATCGCGCACCCAGCTCGCACCTGTGTGCGAATTTCCATGCTGGGAACCGCGCTAGCGGTCGGTTCCCTTCGCAGGGAATCACGCCCGTGCACGGTTCTTCGAGGCCGTGCACCCACGCGGGGTAGCCTGCATGGGCCATTTAATGCTGCCACTCTGTGGCATTTAACGCGGATGCGCGCGCATCCGTACATTTTTTTCTGCTTCTGGACTTCGCTGCTCCGTTGGCTCGGTATAGTACCGGCTCGGTTTGGTACCGGTGCCCACTGGTACGTCAGTACGATCGGTACGGCAGACCTTGAGTAAGACCAAAGAAGAGCACATCTTTCATCTACAACAAGTTATGAGATTTCTTCGCCAAGAGAAGCTTTACATAAATTTGAAAAAGTGTTCATTCATGACTTCAAGTGGTCTTTTTGGGTTGTTTCTTCTAAAGGAGTGGGTTGATCTGGAAAAGATGAAAGCTATTCGAAAGGGGCTATTCCTTGTACTTTGCATGAAGTTCGAAGTTTTCATAGGTTAGCTTCATTTTATAAGTGTTTTATCAGAAATTTCAGCACTATAATGGCTCCAACCACTAATTGCATGAAAAAGGGATTGGCTGGACCAAGGTCGCAACATGGGCATTTGAAGAAGTTAAGAAAAAGATGACTGAAGCACCTGTTTTGCACCTTCTAAAATTTTCGAAGGTGTTTGAGATGTATTGTGATGCATCACATGTTGGTGTAGGAGGTGTGCTTAGTCAAAAAAGCCATTCTATAGCTCATTTTAGCGAGAAGCTGAATGAAGCTAAGCAAAAGTATTCAACTTATGATAAAAAATTCTATACTGTATTTTAGGCACTTGGTTATTAACGACATTATCTTATTCCTAAGGCGTTTGTGTTGTATTCCAACCATGAAGCTCTCAAATATATCAACTCTTAAAGGAAATTGTGCTATTGCTATGGCAAGTTGGTTTTCTTTTTACAAGAATATGCTTTTGTTATTAAGCATAAGGCTGGAACTGAGAACAAACCAGCTGATGCTCTCAGCCATGTGGTTGATTGAGTAGCACGTATTCTTTCTTCTATGGCTGTCCAAGCTTTGGGTTTTGATTTGCTTATGAAAGAATATTTTCTTGCAAGGATTTTAGTATCATATATGCTGATCTGATGGCTGGACAGCATGCTAACTATTCAGATTTCCCTTTGCGGGGTATCTTTTCAAAGGAACTCGCTTCTATTTGCCTAATACTTACATGAAGTCATTACAGAACTACATTCCGGTGGGATGGATGGTCTTTTTGGAAAGATGAAACCATTGCAATGGTTGAGGACCGTTTCTATTAGCTTAGTTTGTTGAGAGATGTTGCTAGAATTGTCTCACGAAATCGGCCTTGTCAAATTTCAAAAGTAAAAAGGAAAAATATAGG
This sequence comes from Phoenix roebelenii, assembly GCA_025769935.1. Taxonomy (NCBI): domain Eukaryota; kingdom Viridiplantae; phylum Streptophyta; class Magnoliopsida; order Arecales; family Arecaceae; genus Phoenix; species Phoenix roebelenii. The sequence continues at coordinate 55,519 of JAOXJJ010000595.1, forward strand.
TCTGTGCACAACATTACCTTTTCCATATAAGCCTTGGCAAGATCTAAGCATGGACTTTGCTCTAAGGTTTCCAAAGACCCTTAGGGTTCATGATTGTATCTGTATGGTCGTAGATCGCTATTCTAAGATGGCTCATTTTGTTCCTTCTTCGAAAACTTCTGATGCTTTCCATATTGCTAGAGTCTTCTTTAAAGAAGTTGTTCGTCTTTGTGGGTTGCCTAAAACTATAGTGTTTGATTGTGATGCGAAATTCATGAGTTTTATTTGGTGCACTTTATGGAAGATGCTGAAAACAAAGCTACAATTTTCTTCTTCATTTCATCCACAAATAGTTTGGTTGATTTGCTTTGTTATTGTATTGTTGGTCATGTGGGATCAAGTTCTTCCTATAGCTGAATTTGCTTATAATAGTTTGGTAAATCGAACTACAGGTCACAGCCCCTTTGAGATTGTAACAGGTTCAATTCCAAGGAAGCTAGTTTATTTGGTATCTTGTTGAGCATGTTGTAGTGTTAAAGCTGAAGCTTTTGCCAAGTATATTCATGAGCCACATGATGAAATTCGAAAAAAGATTGCTTTGAGCAATGAAGGCTATAAAGTACATGCTGATTTGAGGAGATGGTTTGTTGATTTCAAAGGAGACATGGGTATCGTGTGAATGAGACTTGAATGTTAAGGGTGTATGCAAGAAACTTCATTCAAAAAGTGCTGATCCCTATAAGATTCTCAGGAAAATCAGCTTTAATGCTTATGTTAACCCGCTCGAAGAAATGGGGATTAGTAATGTCTTTAATGTTGAAGATCTCACTTTGTATAAATGCTATGACAATAATGCACAACATGACACCCCTGTTGCTAGACTTCCACCAGCTTGATGTTTGGAGGAGATTGAAGACATTATTGACCATCAAGTGATTTCTACAAGAGGTGGTGGCTACCAAATGTATCTTGTCAAATGGAGAGGGCATTTGCTTTTGGAGTGTAATTGGATCATTGATGAATAGCTCCAAAAGCTTGATCATGATCTTTATGTAGATTCCATGCTTATATACTCGCTGGAGTCGAGTTATCTCAAGCCGGGAAGAGATGATGGAGGATTGTGCCAGCAACCATTGAAAACCTATAGAAGGCACCCTAAGATTGGTTCTGAATTCTGATAGTCAAGCCTTGATTTGGAATGTGTAGGATGATATGGGGCCCTTTTGGGTACTTGCTTTGGGGCAACTATTCATTATGGAATCTTAATTTTATGTTTTTCAGCAATACTATAATGTTTGTTCAGGTTTATGAACATTGTCTTCAGTTTTAAAGTGAGGAGTATTTTTATAATTTTTCAGATTTTCTGGACAAGGACAGCCATAGAGCTCATGGGTTGTATTTTAGGTCTATTTATTTTTCGGGGTTTTATTTATGGTCCTTAGTGGGGTCTTATTAGTCAAAATTACCGATTTGTCATTTAGAGTCCAAGTGCTAGTAGGAGCAGGTGTATTAGAACTATATAAATTGGGCTATAATCTCTCATTGTGAAGGCAATAAAAAGTTTGAGATTTTTTCTAAGCAATTATGCTTTCTTTTAGAGTTGTGATGCAATTCTAACCCTAGGGTGTGATGCCTATAGGATTCTAGGTGTGATGTCTGGAAAATCTATCTTTTTTCTACTTCTTTTTCTTTAATTACAGCACCCTATGCCCTCAAATTCAGATCTTATTCCATCCCCATTAAAACCCTAGCAACCAAAAGCGACAAACCTGTAGCTACCATCCATCAATTAGCCTTCAGATTCACAAAACAAGCAAATTTTTATTCCCGTTTTCCTTTTCCAGCTCACCTAAAATCCTCAAAATTTCATCTTTTTTACCCTATTTTGCAACCAAATTGCATCCCATCCATATACCAACATAAATCCTAGAAACTTATACAAATTTGCTACCTTTTTAAGCCCAAAAGGACCCATTAAGCATCCCTGAGTTTTCCCTAATCAAGGCTGTCCTATACATCTCTTTTAGTTTTTGGTTAAAAATATTGGTCTTCTTAGTTCATACATATTTTATTTCCCATAGGTTTTTATCTCATATAGAATATCAGATTTGTCCTGCAGAATTCTTCCATCTGGTGCTCGATCTTAATTGCTCAATTGCATATGATCTTAGGACTCCAATGTAGACCCTAGAACCCTAAACGGTGGATCAGATAATAGTTATCCATTACTTATTTTCTTCAAGAACATTTACTTTCTGGTAAGTTCATTTTTATTGAAAATTCAGGTTGAATCTAAACTTTCGGCAAATCATTTAAGTAGCCTTAGCATCCTAAAACCATATCAACCCTTATTTCTCCCAGGCAGTCCTTATCAATCTGCTTAAATATGTGAAGTTTCTATTCATATCTAATAACGATGTGTCACTTGTGCAAGTCATTATCCATTTTTGAATGGGTTATGAGTTTAACTTTGCCATACTTAACCAAATCCAATGTACTTATCAGTTTTAGGATCCCAACTTGCTTATTCTTACAGTAGTTAGAGTCAGTCGGATTAGTGGATATCAATTACAGCCCCTAAGCCAAGGTATATATTTAAGTAAAGCATTGCAAGTACATGATCCAGAATCACCACCACTAGAGGTATTAAGCACTGACTAATTTCAGTGAAAAGTTAATCAAATCTAGATGTGTTCTGCTCACTGTCTATGATTTTCTTGAACTATGGTCTTCATGCCCTTGCACTAGAATTTGCTTTCTTTCTTTCTCTAACCTTTAAGTAAATTCCAGATGCAGGTTTATCTTTTTTCTCACATGGTTCCTTATGAGGGATCTAACCCACTTCATCTATTTCAATTATTCTTTTTGTTTGGAAAATAGCAGAGTTCAGAATTTGAAATAATGCATTAGCTTTTGAAATAGATGAACAGTCAAATCTGGGGCGGCAAACCTTTCTGGATCAGCTGATGCCGCAGTTGTCATATATTTGGCCAAAATGAAGTTGGCAAAATTTCTGAAAGAAAAGCTCGTTTGAGAGCTAGATTTCTAGTTCTTACCAAAATGAAACACAATGAATTCTAACAACTGTTGACTTTTAAGTTAAGTATCCATTTATAGTCACTGTCTCGTACTTTCAAGTCTAGTAGAACTCAATGTGGATGGAGCTGATCAGCTGATAGTTCTGGCTAACAGCAGGATATTTCAAGACAGCGACTGTCTTAGGCTGTTTGCCCAGCAGAACAATCTAATCAACTTATCCAGTCAGGACCCTCTTAGTCTGCTTGATTATGGAGGATTGATCTTTTTTCATTTGAACTGTTTCACCAGAGAACTTAAGGTCATTCACCTGGCAGCTGATTGGCCTTCAAAGGAAATTCCATGAGAAACATATTCTTGTGCCTGTATGGGATGGTTTGCTGTGTCTTCAGAGCACACTTATGGAGAATAAGGATGGTCATAAAATTGCATATTGATGCTGCAACCTGTTGGGCATGACCAAGCTGTACATATCCCTAAATAGCATTATAGTTATTCATAGTGAAATAATATTAGTAGGGGATGTTAAATCAAAATTTTGAAGCTTTGCATGTTTTGGTATGAGAGGTGAATGACTTCTGCTGTTGTAATGTGGGGCAGGCGTCATTGCTGTTACATTTTAAGCTCATCATTTGCTTGCTCACAATTTGATCTTCAGTAAATCATGCTCATCTTTATTCCTTTGTATAATTCCATGATGCTATTTATGACATTCTTATTTTGATGTCTCATCCTATCCTGCATATTTTAGAATCTTTATATGGCAAAATAACAGGCACACTTACTGCTATTCAGTTTAAATCCCAGATGGAGCCGCTCTTGCACAGAAGGATGGACTTTGAAGAGTTCTGTGCTGCTGCAATCAGCCCTTACCAGCTTGAGTCTTTGGAGGGATGGGAACGGATTGCAAGTATAGCTTTTGAGGACTTCGAAAAGGAGGGAAATCGAGTCATCTCTGTCGAGGAACTGGTGCAGGTACCAATATGATGTTCTGGCATTTTATGCAAAAGCAACAATCTATTTGAACCTGATGAACTTCTGTTTGCAGGAGCTGAACCTTCCTACTGCCCGTTCCATTGTGCAAGACTGGATCAGACAATCAGATGGCAAGCTCAGTTTTCTTGGATTCACCAAGTTTTTGCATGGTGTCACAACTCGTAGCTCGAATATGAGATGTCATTAATGTAATTGCTTCTAATATTAAAATTATTCAATATAGGGCCTGCAATTTTCGTCACTCCATTTCATTTGCCTGAAAATTTATTTTTTTTCTTTTTCTTGTTTATGTTTGTCATATCTGTTGTAGAGAATGCCTGTAAAGATAAAATTTGTAATGAAGCGCAACGAATGTTCATCTGGCAATGTAGTTGTGGACTTTAATCATATCCTTCCATAGCTGCCTTGTATTGTCTTTAGTAGTAGCACTTTGATCATGTGGTTGGCCTGTATTTTATTGCCTATCTGGTAGGAGTTTCAACAACTACGTTTCCTCATTCATCTTGAAGGTGCTGCAACTGGAATTGATTCTGGGGGTTGCTAATATCATTTCATGTGGGAAATCACAATGGAGCGAAGATGCCTTATTACCCTGAAACATTATTGTTTGCTTGTTCACAATAAGTTTTGTTTACATCAAAACGACTATAAAAGTTCTGTTAATGTGTATATCCATTCTGTCTTGCGAGTAGCCCTGTTCACTGGCCAGGCTGGGTTTTACCCAAGGCATAACTTAATTTAGTCAGGCCTTCGAGTGGCCCGGCCTTGCCTTCGGGCGTAATTCCTAGTCCTGAGCTGATTACTTAATCGGGCTGCTTTAGTTTGGTCTCAGGCTTGCTGATTTTTTTTTCTAGTTTAAAAAATACAAAAAAACACTTCATGATTGTTCTTCATCACCCCAAGCTCGTCGACCAGGCCATAGAGATCGCAATGGGTGAACCTGCCCTCTTCCTCGCAGCCTTGCCCTTCCCAAGGTTGCCCTTGTTGGCCCCTCCCATCAATATCAACGGCAGGCTGGACCTTTAGCTCGTGGTTCTCTAACTCATCCTATGCCTTTAACCCCAGCATCCAAGCCCATCATCCTCTCCAGCTCAGTCTAGTTCTACATTAGATACATCGTCTTGGTGATAAAATTTTGCCCATACTGGTGCTAGAAAGGCTTCATTGGCTCGAATCCAAGGGAAGGCAAATTCTTTTCAAGCAAATGCAAGGAATGGATAATGTTCTGGTTGTCTTCTAGCATTTCATGAAAGGTGTCTCAGTGGATAGAGATAGGGAATGGCCGATAGAGGTCGGGTTGATTAGAGGAGAGGTCATGGACTACCCAGTTGAGGCCGATTACGCTCTCTTTGTCGATGGGATGTCAAGAAAATGGCGGAAGTTGAAGCCGATGAAGAGAAGGTAGAGCAATACAACATCCGAGGGATTTAGTACTTCTTAACCTCGTCATTGCCTTCGGTTCCTGTCCACCACCATTCGCTCGCCTCCTTGCTGTATGGAACCTTTCGATGTTCTAGAGGAGGAGATTAGAGGAGTCCCATTCCCCTATTAGCCATTCCCAGAAGTGGCAGACCAAGAGTACAAAATCCCTAGATGCCTTACTCTTTCAAGTGAACCCGCTTCCCCTCAAAAAGAGTCAAGTGAATAGTGGATTGAGGACTCATCAATCTGGTTTAGTTTAAACCTAGGTCACCCGGTATAATAGGATAGGCTATGGGTCTATTGCGTACATATATAGTATATAAAATCCAAGTCGACTCATATTAGCTTTCAAGACCTAAACCCGAGCTCGGCCCATTTATCATGCGAGCTTATATTTCAAGCCCAACTTGGCCCATTAGGCTTAAATTAACCTGTCCAAAAGACTTCGAGCTTGAGCAAGCTGGACAGGTTGTTTGGCCCGATAGTAGGTCTACTTGTGAGACTTTATCTAGACCTAGTGTTGGATGCTAGATTCTCCGCTAGGGAAACAATGGTGCATGTCCTTGGCAAGTTCATACAAGTGCAGGGGTAAAAAAGATAGGGTAAAAAGTTGGTAGCATGGATCCTAATACCTTAACTTTCAAGAACTTTTATTACTATAATATTGTCCACCCAAAAAAGAAGGTAAGTTGTAGCTAGGGCTACAGTTCTACTTGATGGTTTAAGGATAAACTAGAATAACTAAAGTAGATAAATTAAAGGTAAATGCAAGGAAAAAGTAAAGATAAAGATAACAACTGGTGATTGATTATACAAAGGTTTTTATTTGAGCTACATATTCCTTTGTTATACAATACAACCTTAAACAGTTAACTAACTATACATCTTCTATCCTCATAATGTTAGGAATTGTCTCCTAAAAGTCAATCATCAGCCTATTGATGTATGAATTGTATATGAATTAATGAATTAATAAAAGGTTATTTGGCATTACTCATCGCATATATTTTGTACATCTTCTTGAACTCTTGTAATGTGATGAAGTTCTTAGGATTCTTTTAAAAAGGTAAAAGAGGATTTATCTATGAGTCTTTAAACTTATTCGCGATCAAACGATATGCTATTACTAGGACAATAGCATTATCAAGAATAGGTCGTTGTGTGCCATATCGTTGGTTGTCATCTTAACCAAGGAGTGTAGAGACACTGATATACCATGCTAGTAAAGTGTAAGAGTATATTTCACTGAACATGATCAGTTCTGGAATGCTCTGCTGTCAAGAGATGTTCCGAGTGGATATGGGTATAAGTATTCCTTAGACCTGAGATTACCACAGTGATTTACAAGCAACTCACTGTACTATGGTATCAGACTATTTGAATTTCTAATTCAGTGATGGAAAGCTACTGGGTGTAATCAAGTACTTGCGAAGTCGGTGCGTGAGTCAAGATGGAATTGACCCCTCCTGATGACAGGAGATAATGCCCTTATGTTCAATTTAGCAAAACTTTGGCTAGGTTAATCCTTGTGAGGAGTCACATAATTTATAAAGTTGAAACTCTGAAATCATTCTAGGCATTTGGAGTCATAGGGATTAATTATACGGTAACCATAGTCCAAGGGTTCTTAAATGTTGCTTTGCAATCATTCGGCCTATCCGGACGTCGGGTACCATTGCTAGATGGTCATTTTGATTAGTACAGAAAGTTATTCTTTTGCTACCGGCTTAGGTTCGAACCTATGGGTCATACGCATAGAAGTTTTTAGATTGATCAAATGGTTGATCGATGATTAAGAATCGTCCAAAGGTACATCGATCAATTCGATTGACAAATTATCCTAAGCAAAAGTTGCAGTAAAATAATTATTGAATTATTGAAGGATTAATTAGCAATTAGATTGCTAACGAACTCAATTTGATTGAATGATTGAGCTTAGGTTGAGCTAAATTGAATAAGATTCAATTTGGGCTTTATTAGGGTTTGATTTAATTGGATTGGGTTCGACCCGAGTAGATTGGGCTTGATTCAATTGATGGAACTTGACCCAATTAGACTGGGCTTAACCCGAGTCTATTAGAAGCCCTTATTTAATAAGAATTCTAAGTTCAAAAATTCAGAAATTGATAAGAAAAAAATTTCTAAATTTTAGGACCCTAGCTTTCCTTTTTGGAGAAAGAAATTGACATCTTGACTTATCCCTTAAATTTATGGCGTCTCCCTCTTTATTTTTGGCCAAATTTTTGGCGTGAGGAAAGAGGAGGTGTGGGGCAGGTTTTCCCATGAATTTGTGCCTCAAATATTCCTAAAAAGATTGGAATCAAATCCCTAATTTATAGGGAATACATGGCGCATGAAGAAAGGTGGCGTGCGGCTGAATTTTGGGCACATGATCCCTAATTTTTAGGGATTCAAAATACGCAAAAAAGAGGCATGATCTTCTCCTCTTAGCTGCCAGTTCACCATGATTTTTTGGGATTTAATCAGCCAAGCAATTTGGCTAAAATAGGTGTGAGGCTTTGGGGGTCTTTTTATAGCAAAAAGACCCCCACGCCTAGGGTTAAAGAGAGAAAATCTTTGAGAGGCCTAGGAACTCTAAAAAATTTTGAAACCTGCCGCCCCCTCTCTTCATCTCCTCCTTCATCTTCATCCTTCATCCTCTTGAAGAAGAATTAAAAGTTGAGTGCTTCGAAGGAGAAAAGTTTAGCCACTGCAACATCTCTGCGCGAGCTAGCACTCCTGCAGTTGTGGATCATCCTAGAGCTTCGCGTGGACTATCCATAGAGACCGGACGTGTGTGCGGCTACAGAAGGTAATCAAGGTATCATCAAAGTCCTCAAAGCATAAAGGTATGAAATTTGATCTCATTAGAAATTAGGATTAGAATTCAACTAGATTGCTAAAATCTGCATAATTATATATTAGACATAGAATCATGCATACTTATTTAGGATGGATGTTTAAAATCCTGGATCCATTTTAAAAGTATATGCATGCGACCACTAGGGTTCCCAACAGTGGTATCAGAGCCACAAGTTCAAGGTAGTTTAAATATTTATGCCTAAAACAAGTTTTCTAATCCTAGTAGTCTAGTAATCCGATTGGAATGATCACCAGGTCATCTAGTCATAGGAGAAAGAAGGGTTCATAACCCTCTCTTCCCATTCAATGGGATCTTTTATGGCTTGTATGTTAGGAGTATGCCCTAAAAGCCAATTTGGCAGACGCATTGTAATTATTCTGGAGGCATGAAATTTGTATTTCATTTTTTTATTAATTAATAAAATCAGGCATTTTGTTCATTCATGTTATTATGTGTCTATGAATCGTCCAAGAAATTAATAAAATGATAAGCACATATTCTTAAGAGTTAAAAATTTAAGGCATGTGTAATTAATAGTTAATTTCTGAATAGCTCTTGATCAATGGATCATCACGAAGGACGGTGATTGATCCGATAAGATTAGTGCACAGATCAGTTTTCTTGATGGACGAGTCTTAAGTCCATAGTGTGGGGACACTAGGATGATTGTTAGAGAACAAGGGTACTGAACATAACCAAAGCAAGAAGTCACTTGGATGTCTATCCACTCGTCAGTGACTTACTTGATACTGCAGTTGTATGATTAGTACTTAGACCTGCGATGTCTCAGCTAATCACGGTGAAGTTACTGTAGTTTGACGAGCACATAAACATGGGCCCTAAGGGTCTCTGTGGTATAGATTGGCTGCAGTAGATTCACTATTTGATTAGGGCTGCATCTAGATAGGATCTATCAATCTTGATAGATTAGGAGTGATCCTATGTGATTTATGAGACTAAGTTCGAAAGACCTTGGCCAGAGCAATTCTGGAAAAAGAGTTTTTCAACTCGAACTTGAGTCAAATAAATTTGATATAAGACAGACAATGGGATTTGATGAGTTATCCATAACCTCCGTCATGTCGGAATCCATGATAGAGGTACTGTATCATATGCTAACTGCATCTAGAGGTTCATCCATTCCATTCTGCTGGGTTGTCACTATATACTGCTTGGTGTTACTAGTGAATTGTGAGACTCGAAGGCATTCACTTGATTGTCAGTAAACCCTAAAAGTGGAGTTGAAATCATTTCAACCCATTGAAAAGAGTTTCGATGATATTATGATAGAGATTATAATATATCTCACTACCAGTCAGAATATAATCTACGGGGTCACACACTTTAAAGATTTTGATCGTTCCAATGGTTGGATAGTGATTTAGAATCGTAATTGATCTTGATTGCCAATTTGATTGACAATTGGTTTAACCCACTAAGAGTTAGTGAGTTAAAGAAGAAGGATTTGCAATTGGATTGCAATTTAATTGATTTAATTGGACCTAATTAAATTAGGCTTAACCTTATTGGATAAGGATGGAAAAGCCTAATTAATTAGAACTCCTTATTGATACGAAACTTAATTCATGAAGTCCAATTTGGATTCTAATTGGATTAGGATTCGCATAAATCAATTTGGAGGACATATTGGGTTCTAATTAGATTAGAATTCAATTGATCAACTAGGACCATGTAATTCCTATTCAGATTAGGAGACTCATGCATGGAAGGAAGGGAAATACCCCTCCTTTCACATGCACAAAGAAAGGAGGGGCGTTCGCCCCTCCTTTCCTTTCATGGTCCACACGCCAACAGGAGGGGTGAATGCCCCTCCTCTTCCTCCTTGTTCAAACGGATTGCCACATGGCACAAGCACGTCCCTTGGATTCTTTCCAATCACTTTTAAGTAAGGGTTGTGATAGAATTAAGGAGTGTAGTGTAGCTAATTTTAGAGGGATGAATCAAGGAGTGATTGATTCTTAAAATTATTTCTTATTTGTATGGGCATGAGATGCCTATTTAAAGGGCCCTGGCATGAAGCATAGTAGCATGGAAGTCCCCTTGCACCCGGCCACCCTTCCTCCCTTCTCATCCCTAGCGTGAGCAAAGAAAGAAGAAGAGGTGTCTTCTTCCTCTTCCTCCTCATCTTCTTCCTCCTTCCTCTCAAAATAATCAAGGAGTTAATTAAAGGGAGAGAAATTCAGCCATCAAAAAGTGATCTCTACAAGGGAGCTAGCACCCCGGTAAGATCTTGGAGCGATCTGTACCTCGTATGGATAACTGTAGAGGTCGGACGCTTGTGCGGCTTCGAGGGAACCAAAAATCCTACGATCATTAGAGAGCGGTGAAGTTTTATCCACTCAAAGATAAAGATTAAATCTTTATAAATTCTATATAATTAGAAATTATAGTAGATTTAAAATTAATCTAGTCTTTTAATTTTAATCTTTCCTTTAGATTTCATAAATCTGAGTTCGAGAACTCTAGAAAATTTTTTAAATCTATGTTTCCTAGAACGTTCATGAGATGAACAAACCCCGCACGTGTCTTTTTGTTGCGATTATCGCAACGCGTGCGAAGGTAATCCGATAGTGGTATCAGAGCCACAAGATGCCACGAAGGTTGATCACTCCCTTTGATAAGTCAGAATTTTGTATTCTAATCCAAGAACACAAGAGAGCATAGCAAAGCTTGC
>JAOXJJ010000595.1:66936-82918 GCA_025769935.1 Phoenix roebelenii
TCGGAGCCAACTCTTGCTCCTACGTCCACTCCCCAAGCCACATTTGGGAGTTCACTATAATCCCTAGGATTACAGCCAGTTGTTTTGCAAGTTCACAACCCAACTTGTTGTTTTCACGAGATTACAATGAACTCGGTCGGTTTTCTCAGGCTTACCAACTAGAACCACCAAATTGTTTTTTCGGATTTACAATCAAACCTAGTTGGTTTTTCCGGGTTTACCAACCACAACCTTACATCGTTGGTTTTAATTTTGGCTCACCAACTAACCTTACAACTCTTGATTCAATCAGGAAATCCTCTGATTGAATCAAGTAAGAAGAACACAGCTTGGAAAATCACAAAGGAAGCTTCTAAAAAAGCAAATGTGTGAACAATATAAACAAAGTAAAGTTAAAAGCCCTCAAACAGATTTTAGATTGGAAGTAGGGGCTTCTCGATTTCTGAGTCTCCTCTTGATGGCACTAAGAGTTGGAGAACAATAGCAGAGCCTTGAGTGCGAGGGAAGCACTTTTGATTTGAGTGTAATGCACCTCTTCCTTCTTTCGCTTGAATTTACTCTTGAGAAGCTCTTGGTAGTTGAAAAGCTTTAATGCTCAGATGGAATAACTCTCTTGTTGTCTACTACTGTTTACTCTAGCTATTTAAACTGTTCCCTACGGAAAATAGCCGTTAAAGACTGATTTGTAGCCGTTCTGTCTCGTCTGCACATCCTGACAATGTATCCGTTGGGGTCGGAGTTGACTCGCGCGATCTGAAGTTGACTCGACTGTTGCTGGAGTCGACTCTTGCTTTATTGGAGACGACTCGCCCACTGTTCAGAATTTGAATTAAAGTGTTTGTCCCATCCTAGAGTCGACTCGGACCAAACCTGAAGTCGACTCGCCAACATCTGGAGATGACTCGGCACTTAGGAAACAGCTCGTTCTCAGGGTTCCAGAAACCCATCTTTCTGTTTTCTTCCTCGAGTCGACTCGGATTCTCTTGGAGTCGACTCGGCTGTCTTGGAAGGCGACTCGAGATCTTTGGAAGACGACTCGCTCTCAGAGTCCGAAAAGCTGACTCTCTGTCTATTGAACTGATCTGCCTCGGAGTCGACTCATGCTTTGTTGGAGTCGACTCGATCACAGGGTTTCCAAGATTGGTTCACTGCCTTTCAGTCTACTTTCCTCTGGAAGTCGACTCGGGCATAATTAGGAGTCGACTCGCCAAACGTCAGAGTCGACTCGCATCCTTCTGGAGTCGACTCGGTAACAGGGTTAAAATCCATCGTTCTGTCTTTTTGTCTATTACCCTTTGGAGTCGACTCAAAACTGTCGAAAGTCGGCTCGGCAAGCATCTGAGTCGACTCGAAGCCTTTTGGAGTCGACTCGCTGACAGGATCTGAAATCCATCTTTCTATCTTTCTATCTGTTCTCAGTCGGAGTCGACTCGTAGAGTACCGGAGTCGACTCGAGCTCGTGTCAGAAACTTTAAACTACTCGGAGTCGACTCGTAAACTTTCGGAGTCGACTCGAGATGCAGACTTTGGTTCATATTGAGTCCAATACTTATCCGAATTACTTTGAACCATAGCTTGAGGCACTTAACTAGAAATACATAACTATTTGCCTGAAACACTAGATTGAATTCATTAGTATAACATAAAATATACTCAAATGCTTTGAGCTCATTAAAATCAAATAGGGGTTTACTCCACAGTTTGTGTCCAAAATTTCTTTTGACATAAGCTTGACAGTCCCATATCTTAAGGTACTTAAGATTTGGCTTCTTACCTCTCCATATCTCATATGGAGTGTTGATACAGATTTAGACTGTACCATATTCAATACATATGCAGCAGTCTCTAGGGCAAAACCCCAGAAGAAAATAGAAAGGTCTGTAAAGCATATCATAAACCGTACCATATTTAATAGAGTACGATTCTTCCTTTTTGCTACACCATTTAACTATGGCATATATGGAGGTGTCCATTCAGAGAGAATACCTTTTTTTTAAAGATGATTTAAAAACTTACAAGAAACGTATTTACCTCCTCATTGCTGATCGAAGAATTTTAATATCTTTTCAGTTTGTTTTTTAACCATACTTCGATACTCTTTAAACTTAGCAAAGGATTCGGATTTATGTTTCACAAGATACATATATCCGAACCTTGATAAATCATCAGTGAATGTGATGAAGTAAGAGTATTCACCTCTAGCTGGAGTTGTCATAGGACCACATATATCTGTATGCACAAGTTCTAATAACTCACTTGCCCTTTCTCAATGTCCTATGAATGGAGACTTGGTTATTTTTCCCTTAAGATATGATCACAAGTTCCTAATGATTCAAATCATAAGGATCAAAGATCTCTTCTTTGTACAACTTGTTTATTCTTGATTCACTTATGTGACCAAGTCGGCAATGCCAAAGGAGGGTGTTATTTACCTCTTCTCTCTTTCTTTTGTTGCTTTCATCAATATGAAAGACATTGTCATTAAAAGACAGAACTAGAAGACCATTTTCCATAATCCCATTGCAATAAAATTCATTAGAAAAAGAAATAGAGCAATCATTGCTCTTTCCATTAATTTTAAATCCTTTCTTTAATAATAAAGGAATAGAAATTAAATTTCTAATAATTTTTGGCATATAATAACAGTCTTTCAACTCCAAGAGATTACCCGAAGGCAACTCCAATAAGTAGGTTCCAACAGCTTCACCCTGGATGGATTCTCCTCCAGCACCATAAAGCTCGAAGTCACCTTTCTTCAAACTTCTAATTTTCTGTAGTCCATGCAATGATTTACATATATAAAAACCACAGTCGGTATCCAATACCCATAAATTTGAATTTGGAGAACCTAATGACAAACTGGCATGTAACATAAACATACATTTTGATGCAACTCTTGCATCAGGCTTTACATTTGCAAGAAAACTCTTGCAATTCCTTTTCCTGTAGCCTTCCTTGCTGCAATGGAAACAGGTACTAGTTTCGGAGATTTTCTTTTCTTTCTTCCTCTTCATCTTGTTACTTTTAGGTTTCAATCTTTTCTTAGAACCCTTACTGCCTGTCCTCCTTTTATCTATAAGGAGTGGATGCTTATCTTTTTTGATATGGGTTTCAGCTGTCTTGAACATATTTAACAGCTCAGGCGAAGAGGTATTTAGTTTGTTAATGTGATAATTCACAACAAACTGAGAGAAGGATTCAAGGAGTGATTGCAGGATCAAATTCTGACTTAGCTCATCATCCATAGCAAACCTAATTGACTCAATCTAGTGATTAAGTCAATAACCATAAGAACATGGTTTTGCACAGATGTCCCTTCACTCATCCTTGCACAGAATAACTGCTTAGATTGTTAGAAGTATGCCCTAAAAGCGAATTTGGCAGACGCATTATAATTATTCTGAAGGCATGAAATTTGTACTTGATATTTTATTAATTAATAAAATCAGGCATTTTATTTATTTGTGTTATTATGTGTCCATGAATCATCCTATGAATTAATAAAAGTAATAGCACATATTCTCAAGAGTTGAGAATTTAAGGCATGTGTAATTAATAGTTAATTTCTGAATAGCGCTTGATCGATGGATCATCATGAAGGATGGTGATCGATCCGATGAGATTAGTGCACAGATCATTTTCCTTGATGGACGAGTCTTAAGTCCGTAGTGTGGCGACATTGGGGAGATTGTGCAAGTGCTTGTTGGAGAACAAGGGCACTGAGCGTGACTAAAGCAAGAAGTCACTTGGATGTCTATCCACTCGTCAGTGACTTATTTGATGCTGCAGTTGTATGACTAGTACTTAGACTTACGATGCCTCAGCTAATCACGGTGAGGTTGCTGTAGTTTGACGAGCACATAAACATGGGCCCTAAGGGTCCTTGTGGTGTAGATTGGCTGCAGTAGGTTCACCGTTGGATTAAGGTTGCATCTAGATGGGATCTATCGACCTTGATAGATTGGAGTGATCCTATGTGATTTATGAGACTAAGTTTGAAAGACCTTGGCCAGGGCAGTTCTGGAAAAAAGAGTTTTCCAATCTCGAAATTGAGTCAAATAAATCTGACATAAGAGAGACGATGGGATTTGACGAGTTATCCATAACCTCCGTTATGTTAGGATCCATGATAGAGGTACTGTATCATATGCTAACTGGACCTACAAGTTCATCCCTTCCATTCTGCTGGGTTGTCACTATATGCTGCTAGGGGTCACTAGTGGATTTTGAGA
Source organism: Phoenix roebelenii (assembly GCA_025769935.1). NCBI lineage: Eukaryota > Viridiplantae > Streptophyta > Magnoliopsida > Arecales > Arecaceae > Phoenix > Phoenix roebelenii. Next base: position 71,169 of record JAOXJJ010000595.1, read on the forward strand.
CTCGAAGGCATTCTCTTGGTGATCAGTGAACCCTAAGAGTAGAGTTGAAATCGTTTCAACCCATTGAAAAGAGTTTCGATGATATTATGAAAGAGATCATAATATTTCTCACTACCAGTCAGAATAAAACCTACGGGGTCATACACATTAGAGGTTTTGATCGTTCCGACGGTTGGATTATGATTTAACATCACTATTAAAATTGATTGTCAATTGGATTAACCCGCTAAGAGTTAGTGAGTTAAAGAAGAAGGATTTGCAATTGGATTGCAATTTAATTGATTTAATTGGATCTAATTAAATTAAGTTTAACTTTATTGGATAAGGATGAGAATGCCTAATTAATTAGAACTCCTTATTTGATAAGGAACTTCATTCATGAAGTCCAATTCAAGTCCTAATTGGATTAAGATTCATATAAATCAATTTGGAGGACACATTGGGTTCTAATTGGATTAAAATTCAATTGATCAGGTGGAACCATGTAAATCCTAATTGGATTAGGAGACCCACGCATGGAAGGAAGGAAGAGAGCCCTTTCTTCATGCGTATGGAGCAAAGAAGGATAGAAGGAGGGGCGTCCGCCCCTCCTCTTCCTTGTTCATGTGGATTGCCATATGGCATGAGCATGTCCTATGGATTCTCTTCAAACTCTTTTAAGTAAGGGTTGCGATAGAATTAAGTAAAGGGTGTTGCAAATTTTGGGGGGATGATCAAGGAGTGATTGATCTCTGAAATTATTCCTTATTTGTATGGTTATGAGATGCCTATTTAAAGGGTCCTGGCATGAAGCATGAAGGTATTGGAGCCTCCATTCAACAATCACCCTCTCTCTCCTTCTTCCTCCTTGGCGTGAGCAAGAAAAAGGGAAGAAGAGCTGTGCCATCTTCTTCCTCCTCTTCGACGTTCGTCGTCTTCCTTCTTCTTCCTCTCAAAGTAATCAAGAAGTTGATTAAAAGATAGGAATTCAGCCATCAAAGGTGATCTCTGCAAGGGAGCTAGCACCCCGGTGAGATCTTGGGTCGATCTATACCTCGTGTGGATACCTGTAGAGGCCGGACGCTTGTGCGGCTTCAAGAGAACCAGAAATTCTATGATCATCAGATAGCGGTGAAGCTCTACCCGCTCAAAAGTAAAGATTAGATCTTTATAAATTCTATACAATTAGGAATTGTAGTAGATCTGAAATTAATCTAGTCTTTTAATTTTAATCTTTCCTTTAGATTTCATAAATCCGAGTTAGAGAACTCTAGAAAATTTTTGAAATCTACGTTCCCTAGAATGTTCATGAGATAAACGACCTTGTGCGTTTTTCTGCTGCGATTGTCGCAATGCATGTGGGGGTAATCTGATAGTGGTATCAAAGCCACGTTTATGGGATTTAGATTAAAATTGATAGGCATTATTAGGATTTAAGTTAGATCTAAAAAATTTATATACTTGCTGAAATTTCTGCAAGCTAAAATTTCAGATTTCAGCATGCAGATTTTTGTTTGAAAAATCTAGATCTTGCATGATTAATTTTAATTACAATAAGATTGCAATAATTAAAATCATATCTTGCATGATCAGAATTTCACTTGATAGCATATTTAATTAACATTTTCAGATCTGAAATTACAAAAGAAGTATGTGATAAAATTCAATCAAAGATTCATGATCATAAAAGATAAATTTCTATTTATGCTTATGCTTAAAAGAAAATTGATATATGCATGGCATGCATAAGATGCCTATGCTCAAATCATAGAATCATGTTTATTAAAGGATAATTTTGTTTAGGATTGTGCTTAAAAGGAAAATTAATATATGCATGAGATGTATATATATGTTAATCAATTTTTACATGAGATGTGAATAAAAATCCAAATAGGTTAGGACAATTTACATAAGATGAAAACCTAAACTAATATGCCATTTACATAAGATGTAAACACATATGCAAAGGGTTTCATCACATAGGATGTAAACCTAAACAATATGACATTTATATAAGATGTAAACGCGTAACATATGAAAGCAGTTTCATATTTACATAAGATGTAAACCCTATTCGAGACCTAAAACCTCCTTAATCAGTCAAGAATAAACGATACATTGAGCTACCTATATTTAATTAATTGATCTAATTGGTGTCTTGAAAATTGTTAAAGGTGGTTACTTAATTAGGACTTTACTCTCTGAGTAAGGAAAGCCTCCCACCTGCTTATTTGGCCAATTGATTTTGATTACCTTCTATGAATAGCTCAAAGTTGGAATCACTAAGGCTAGATTACCCAATAATAAGTCTAGAGGTCTTCCACTATAGTAGAGTTGCTAAGGTCTTTTCGGCGTTAATTTGTCTCAGCTGGACACAATGGACAAATTGCATCGGGGGGCTTGACATCACTATTAGTATGAGATGTTGTGAGGTAAAGATGGGGTTGGGGATCAATAACTGTTAGGTGAGGACCTAATGACGACTTTACTTCTACAAAAATTATGGTGGGTCTGACTTAACCAAGGAATAGGACCAATAACTGTTAGGTAAGGCCCTTATGACCAAGTAGGTTAGAACTTGCTTAAGAAGCATTGTACAAGGAGTTGTACACTCATCGTTTATGTGTTACCAATAACTGTTAGGTGAGGTGGCTTGTAAATTGGTAGGACCGTAGCACCCCACTTGAAACCTAGAGTCTCGGGTTTCCGTTGTTCTACTAGAGGAGTGTAGGAGATCTGAGAAAATAGTGGGGGATGTTTTATTTTAAAAGTTCTTAAAACAAATAGAAATTCAAATTCAAGTACAAAACTCTAACTAGAATCTTTACTCTCTGCAGATAAAAATGTCAGCCTCTAATTCTTTGATCCGCATCCTTGAGAACAACTGATTGACCGGACCCAATTATAAAGATTGGCTTCGCAACTTAAAAAATATCTTAAGTTGTGAGAAATTAGGGTATGTGCTGGACCATGACGCCCCAATGTTGCCAAATCGTCCGAATGCTGAGCAGGGTGAGACGCATGCTAGGTGGATGGATGGATGATGACAATAAAGTTAGGTGCTATATTTTGGCATCCATATCCAATGAACTACAATGCCAGCATGAGAACATGAGGACTGCCAGGGATATATTAAATCACCTGCAGGAGTTATGGTGAATAGAGTCGCACAACTCGATTTGAAGTGTCCAAGAGGCTCTTTAAGGCTAAAATACGTGAAGGGCAGTCTATCCACGATCATGGTCTGACCATGATAAAGAACTTGGAAGAGCTTGAGAAGCTCGGCATGAACATGCACAATGAATTGCAAATTGATTTGATCCTGCAATCCCTTCCTTCTTCATATGGGCAGTTTATTGAATGCACCAAACTTGAATTGTTAAATATATTGGTAACAACTGAGGGAGCCTTGAAGAGTTCAAGGGGCACAGTTCTTGCTACCGAGTTGGCTTCTACTTCCAAAAGAAAGTCTATCTGAAAGAAGAATAAGTCTGCAAAGAAGTAGAAGACCGAGAAGAAGCCAAAGAAGGATGTTCCAAAGAAAAAGGCCACGGACAAGGGAAAGTGTTTCCATTGCAACGAAGATGGCCATTGAAAGAGAAATTGTCTAATCCACATAGGGAGTATAAAGAGCAAGAAGGGTGACACATCTTCTACAGATATGTCAAATATGCTCATTATTGAAACTAATCTAACAGTTTCTTCTACTTCCAGTTGGGTTATAGATTTTGGTTCTAGTGCTCACTTGTGTACTACTATGCAGGGTCTAAAGAAAAGTAGAAGGCTTACGGAAGGTGCGGTAACCCTTTATGTTGGCAATGGAGCAAGAATTGCTACTGTTGCTGTGGGCACCTACCCTCTGTGATTACCGTCTGGATTTAGTTTGATACTTAGGGACTGTTATTTTGTACCTGCTGCTAGCAAAAACTTAATTTCTGTATCTTGTCTAGCATAGGAAGATTTTGAATTCAATTTCAATAAAAACTACTGTTCTGTTTATTTGAGAAATAAAATGGTTACACGTGGTTTTATGAGTGACAGTCTCTATCACTTACATTTGGATGTGTCTGTAAATGTATTTGAGCAAACAATGAGTACCATAGGATCTAAAAGATCTAAAGATGAGATAAATCAAAAGTATTTATGGCACCTCAGGCTTGGTCATATACGAGAAGACATAATAAAAAATTGGAGAAACATGGGCTTCTAGGCTTATTGATTTTCGAGTCATATTTGATTTGTGAATCCTGCCTTCAAGAAAAAATTACCAAATTACCCTTTGTAGGACACGGGAAGAGGTCCACTGTAATACTTACCCTAGTACACACTGATGTGTGCAGCCCAATCTATTTGCAAGCTAGGGAAGGTTATTCATACTTCATTTCATTTACGGATGATTGTTCTCGGTATGGGTATGTGTATCTTATGAGATACAAGTCTGAAGCTTTTGAGAAGTTCAAAGAGTTTAGATATGAAGTAAAAAAACAAACAGAAAAACTTATTAAGGTTCTTCGATCGGATCGATGAGGCGAATACCTTAGTGGAGAATTTTATGATTATCTTAAAGAAAATGGTATAGTTTGACAATGGATCCCTCCTGAAACACCTCAGCTCAACAGAGTGTCAGAGAGGAGAAATAGGACCCTGTTGGATATGGTCCAGTCCATGATGAGCTTCACTAACTTATGTCACGACACCTCGAATCGGGGATGGACCGGATGAAGATCAAGGTATAAACCAGATCGGATCATTGAACGGGTTCGAGGTCTGACCGTGCTTTCTGGAGATTTGGGCAACTTGGAGACCAAATCTGGGCCCTAGGATCACCTAGGGAAATATGTGCAAGATCTAGGAGGAATACCTACGAGCATGGGGTCGGGGGCACGTGCTCCAAGGTGTGTATTGGCAAGAATACATGCTGGTTCATCATTAGGAGGAAAGCTGCTGCAACGAGTCTGATTCAGTGTTGAGGGCTTATCTCGAGGCATGGGCTGAATCTGGAAAATTGGGATGCATAGAAATATGTGCCACTGATGGAGGTACGTGGCATAAGTCTCCAGAAGACAAAGGATACATTTTAACACTTTTTCATAACTAAAACATGGATGGTTAGAAAACGTGGTTGTAACGCTATTTCCACGCGTTCTCATGTTGAGGGGTATTTCAAGAACTCTATTGAAGTCCGTTCAAAGTAGGAAGGGTGCTATCTTAAATAATTTTTCGTTCCAAATCCAATGAATCTAGTTTTGTTATAATCCGAGTTTGGTTGGGGCACGAACTTGGCCGTTTCATCTGATTGCGCAGAATCCTACGGGAATGGGGGTTTTCCTATCTTAATCTAGAATTCATCCTTATCTTGTACATGGGATGTTGAGTTCGTGAGGGACTTGTAATTGGAGGTTGCTCCTCTATAAGAGGACCCTCAAAGGGGAGGGATTGATATCGGGTAGAGCTCGAGAGACCAGTAGAGCTTATTGTAATCAGTTGAGTGGTTATTCAATAAAGTTCTCTTCCCCCGTATTTCTCTCTCTCTCCTTCGTGGTATTTTCTGGTATCGTGCTTCGCTGCATTATTGTTGTTAGGCATGACCTAAGTTATAGAGACCAGGTTTCCATGCTAGGAAGGCTGATCGGTTATCTTTGGTAGACCGAGCCACACGTTGTTGAGATCCACTCTGGAATCCCTTCATACGTGACACTTACCCTTATTCCTTTGGGGAGATGCCCAACTTACAGCAATTTATATATTGAATAGAGTTCCCTCTAAATTTGCTCCTACCACACCATATGAGATATGGTATGGTAAAAAACCAAGTCTTGGTCATCTCAAGATTTGGGGATGTCTCGGCCACATCAAGTGACAACAGGCGGACAAGTTAGAAGCTAGGACAGTTAGTGCTCATTTTATAGAGTATCCTAAGGAGTCATTAGGATACAATTTTTACGTCCCAGAGGATCACAAAGTGTTTTTGAGCCGACATGCTGTCTTTTTGGAAAAACAGTTTATCCTTGATAAAGGCAGTGGGAGAAAAATTGAGCTTGAAGAGAAAGTCTCTAAAGTACAGCAAGCCACTGTACCTTTGAAACCTATTCACATTGAGTCAATACACGTAGAACCTCCTTCACCTCGTAGATCTAGTATGATTTTCCATCCTCCTGAAAGGTACTTAGGTATGCTTACAGAGGAAGTAGGGGAAGTGTACCTCATGGGAAATAGGGATCATTCTAAGGAATCCAATAGCTATAACGAGTTGACAGAACTCTAAAGTCATCCTAGGCATTCGGTGTCATACGGATGAATTATACGGTAACCATAGTCCAAGGTTTTCAGAATATTGCTTTACAATTATTCGGCCTATCTGAACGTTAGGTACCATTGCTAGATTGTCACTTCAATTAGTACAGGAAGTCATTCTTGTGATACCGGCTTAGGTTCGAACCTACGGGATTACACGTATAGAAGTTTCTAGGTTGATCAAATGGTTGATCGACAATTAAGAATCGTCTAGAGGTACATCGGTCAATTCAATTGATAAATTATCCTAAGCAAAAGTTGCAGTAAAATAATTATTGAATTATTGAAGGATTAATTAGCAATTAGATTGCTAATGAACTTAATTGATTGAATGATTGAGCTTAGGTTGAGCCAAACATCAGGGTTTGACCTAATTTGATTGGGTTCGATCCATGTTGATTAGGCTCGACCTAATTAATTGGACTTGACCCAATTGGATTAGGCTTGATCCGAGCCTATTAAAAGTTCTTATTTAATGAGGATTCTAAGTTCAAAAATTCAGAAATTGATAAGAAGAAGAATCCCTAAATTTTAGGACTCTAGCTTTCTTTCTTGGAGAAGAAAGACATCTCATCCTTATCCCTAAAAGAAGTCGTAACTATCCTCTTTATTTTTTTCCAAATTTTGGCATGAGGAAAGAGGAGGCATGGGGCTATTTTTCAAAAAAATATGGCACCTCAAATCTTCCTAAAAAGATAGGAATTAAATTCTAAATTTGTAAGGACTGCATGGCGCATCAAGCAGGGTGGCGTGCGGCTGAAGTTTGGGGTGCAATAACCCCCCGATTTTTAGGGATTCATGGCACAAGACTAAAAGAGAATTTGTTCATCTCTTAGCTACCGATTCACCAAAATTTTTTGAAAATTTTATCAGCCAAATTTGTTGGCGAAAAGAGGTGTGAGGCATGGGGGGTCTTTTGGCTATAAAAAGACCCCCACGCCTAGGGTTTGCATGAGATGGTCTTTAGAAAGGGTTCTAAATTCTAGAAAAATTCTGAGAGCCAGCCACCTTCTCTCCTCCTTCTTCTCCTTCATTTCCATCCTTCATCCTCTTGAAGAAGAATCAAAAATTGAGTGCTTCGAGGGAGATAAGTTCAGTCACTGCAGTACCTCTACACGAGCTAGCACTCCTACAGTTGTGGATCTTCCTAGAGCTTCACATAGACTATTCGTAGAGGCCGAACGCGTGTGCGGCTACACAAGATAATCAAGGCATCATCAAAGTACTCAAAGTAAAAAGATATGGGATCTGATCTCATTAAAAATTAGGATTAGAAATCAACTAGTTTGCTGAAATTCTGCATGACTACATGTTAGATATAGAATCATGCATACTTGTTTAGGACAAATGTTTAAAGTCCTAGATCTATTTTTGTTGTAGAGATATGATCTCTAGCATGCATAAGAATTAAATAGTTTAATTCATGCTTCCGCTGTAAAATTTTTAAAAATATATGCGTGCAACCACTAGGGTTCCCAACAATGAGTTCTTATGCAATTGTGGTTCGGTAAATTGGAAGAGTTCCAAATAACCGATCATTGCAGATTCTACCATGAAAGCTGAGTACATTGTCGCCTCTAAAGCTGCAAAGAAAGCATTCTAGTACAAAAAATTTGTTGAAGAGTTAGGCGTGATGTCATCAGATGCCATCACACTCTACTGCGACAACAATGGCGCTATAGCACTGGCTAAGGAGCCGAGGTCTCACCAGAAGTCCAAGCACATAGAGTGACGATATCACCTGATACACGACTACCTTGAAAAGAAGTATGTAGAGGTGCATAGAGTAGACTCCATAGATAATGTGGCAGACCCATTTACTAAGCAATTGTGTTAGCAAAAGACAGAAGCATATCTTGAGAAGATGGGGGTTAGATATATATCTGATTGGCTTTAGTGCAAGTGGGAGATTGTTAGGATACGCCCTAGAAGCCAATTTGGCAGACACATTGTAATTATTCTGGAGGCATGAAATTTGTACTTGATCTTTTATTAATTAATAAAATCAGGCATTTTGTTCATTTGTGTTATTATGTATCCATGAATTGTCCTAGGAATTAATAAAAGTAATAACACATATTCTTAAGAGTTGAGAATTTAAGGCATATGTAATTAATAGTTAATTTCTGAATAGCTCCTAATCAATGGATCATCACGAAGGATAGTGATCGATCCGATGAGATTAGTGCACAGATCATTTTTCTTAATAGATGAGTCTAGATGGGATTAGGATTGGCTGCAAAAGGTTCATTGTTGGATTAAGATTGCATCTATATGGGACCTATCGATCTTGATAAATTAGGAGTGATCCTATGTGATCTATGAGACTAAGTTCGAAAGACCCTGGCCAGGGCAGTTCTAAAAAAAGAGTTTTCTAATCTCGAACTTGAGTCAAATAAATCTGACATAAGACAAACGATGGGGTTTGACGAGTCATGTCAGAATCCATGATAAAGGTAATGTATCATACGCTAACTGCACCTAGAGGTTTATCCCTTCCATTCTACTGGATTGTCACTATATGCTGCTAAATGTCACTAGTGGATTGTGAGACTCGAAGGCATCACTTCGTGATCAGTGAAACCTAAGAGTAGAGTTGAAATCGTTTCAACCTATTGAAAAGAGTTTCGATGATATTATGATAGAGATCATAATATATCTCACTACCAGTCAAAATAGAACCTATGGTGTCACATATATTAGAGGTTTTGATCATTCCGATGGTTGGATTGCGATTTAAGATCACAATTAAAATTGATTGTCAATTGAATTAACCCGCTAAGAGTTGGTGAGTTAAAGAAGAAGGATTTGCAATTGGATTGAAATTTAATTGATTTAATTGGACCTAATTAAATTAGGCTTAACCTTATTGGATAAGGATGAGAAAGCCTAATTAATTAGAACTCCTTATTGGATAAGGAACTTGATTCATGAAGTCCAATTCAAGTCCTAATTGGATTAGGATTCATATAAATCAATTTAGAGGATACATTGGGTTCTAATTAGATTAGAATTCAATTGATCAGGTGGAACCATGTAACCCTAATTGGATTAGGAGACCCACGCATGGAAGGAAGGGAGAGAGCCTTTCCTTCATGCATATGGTGCAAAGAAGGAGAGGAGGGGCATCTGCCCCTCCTCCTCACACACACAAAGAAAGGAGGGGCGTCCGCCCTCATTTCCTATAATGGCCTCACGCCATGTGGAGGGGCAGTTGCCCCTCCTCCTCCTCCTTGTTCATGCATCTGCCCCTCCTCCTCCTCCTTGTTCATGTGGATTGCCACATGGCATGAGCACATATCCCTTGGATTCTCTTCAAACTCTTTTAAGTAAAAGTTGCAATAGAATTAAGTAAGGGGCGTTGTAGATTTTGGAGGGATGAATCAAGGAGTGATTGATCTATGAAATTATTCCTTGTTTGTATGGGCATGAGATGCCTTAGTGCGTGGGGGGTAATCCAACATAGACATCTGATATCTAACAGTTCTACTCTGCTCTGCATACAACACCTTTATATTGAGAAGTATAGAGAGAGTATCCATGCTATCATGCTGCCTTTGCAATTTAGTGCTCATGGAGGCTAGCATGATACATTTGACAGTCAAACTGTCATTCTTCCACATCTTGTATGTGGCAACCTCTTTTTCAGTAGCATCATCCCCTATTGATCCAAGATCGGGAGTTTCGAGGATGTAAAAATTTTTTTCTTGAGTGAGAACAATCTTAAGATTCCTCAACCAGTCCTTATAATTCAGACTGGTCAACTTGTTGGCATCCAAGATGCCTCTCAATGATAGTGAAGAAGCCATTTAATACAGAATTAATTCTGCATAAGTAAAGAACAAAACTAACATAAGCAGACCAATCATGATGACATATATACAATTAGATAAGGACTTTTATTTAATTGTTACTCCCACTATTTTTATCGAATATCATAGCCCTCTCCTATGATAAATGAGAAAACCTTAATTGATTTTTCTCAGTGTGGTTGAGATTCTAATTCTTCGTAAAGGCCTTATGTTAGCACAACAAACCTATGAGTTCAGAGGTAGGAAACTCTTTCCAATTGCATCTCATTCAATTCTCAACATTACCTTATCCTCTAAAATACTTATAGTCTTGTGTTAGCGCAACAAACTATAATATTTTAGTTAAGTCAGACCCTTCATTTCCATACAGTCATATTTGAATAATGCTGCCCTCGTGTTAGCTAGTGTCGAGGCAAGAAGGAAGGCTAGTAGTAGTGTTTTTCAACAATAAGCTATCTATAAAAGATAATTAACCAAATTGGCCAGGTAAGTAGGTGGGAGGCTCCCCATGGTTTCGCAACGGTCCTAATTATGTAATCACCTTTGACACTTTCCTAGACACCAATTGATCAATCGATCAAGAATGGGTCAGCTTAAAAGTATCTTGCACTACGACTTAATATAATTTTCATAAGGGCTTTCTGGTCTCTTGCACATTCTATAAATGTAACATATACATACAAAGCATTTCTATAGACATACTATAACATATAACATTACTATCTCATAGCATATAACAGTCATATAATATTGCTATCTTATAGCAAATATGAATCCTACATCATGAATGTTCATTTGATTGAACCAATAAAGGTTGGCTCTGATACCACTGAAGGGTTTCATAGTGATCTAGGGCACAGTGAAAGTGCGGAATTTATTTCTTAATAAAATTCCATTACATCAAATCCTAATAAGCCAAGATCACCTTAATGGTAACAATCAAATAAATACATATAAATATAAGAATAAAGAAATACCTGCAACGCTATATCCAATATGCAGAATTTTGACAAGGTGCCTTAGTGTTCACCCTCCAACATTGATCCACATGGAAACTTGCTTTAAGATTCTAACTCCGAAAGATCTTGATCCTTGATGCGGAATTCTTTCAAAGAATCAATTGGCTTCTAGGCAAAATAACACTTCTCAAGTGCTTTTGCCTTTCTCTCCTTCCTCTTGGCTTCCTTCTTCCTTTTTCTAATTTTTCTTATCTTTCCTAATTCTTCTCCTAAGTCTTTTATCCTAAAGAAGACCTTTTGTCTTAATTTAGAACAACTTTGGAGAGAGATGTTAATGCAAACCTCAAAGAACCTGGCGTGAGACCCAACAACAATAGATTGAAAAATCAATTCTCAGATCATCTAAAAAAGTTAAAAGGAAAGAAATATAGACCCCACTGCAATAAAGAGCAAGAAACCTATATTATCAAAGGATTAGGAATATTGACCCCTTGACTATAGAGAGTCAGAAACCAATATTATCAAGGGTTGGAAGTTCGAGTGGTTGCACTTGAAACTACCGTAAGTTCTACACAAAAATAATAGAGAGAAAATTCTCACAAAAAGATTATATTTCGAAAATTGCCTCCTTACAAGTGAAAACACCAAGTATTTATAGGCAAAACAAGCCTTGGGTGCATTGAACCAACTAGAAAAAATATTAAAT
>JAOXJJ010000596.1:0-18639 GCA_025769935.1 Phoenix roebelenii
CACGCATCTCAGAGTTTAATTCAAGATGGATTTAGCGAGTGAAGGTATGGTTTATGATTCATTAAGATTAATCATTCCATCAATTAAGTCCAAAAAATCTCAAGTTATTGATACCAAAAAATCACAGTTAATAAGCAATACATAATCTACAAGTAATGATACTTGGAAGTTGTTCCTTTTCAAGAATTCGGAATGAAAAGTTTGTTAAACATTGTTTGCGACTCCTAGAAATAAAATAATTAAAGCTTTAAAGAGAACTCCAGAAGGCTACCGGCCGTGTGCCTTATTTTGCCCACTATTTTACTTCTCTAAAACGTTGTCTTCACTTCTGGTTCACCACCCCATCTCTTTATCCTTATCCCAGCCATTGAAACCTGCGATGCAATATCATTTTTCATGATACGTATAGCTGGTAAACATGAGATTCTACAAAACCTGATATCTTAGTGAGAAATGGTAATGAAATATGAACATAAATAGAACAATTTAATGATTACTTTGTATTAATTATGCAAGAAACCAGACATTGCTGGCTTAGAGGGCCAAACTAAATCACCTAGGTTTGAATAAACTTTATGAGTTTTTTTTCTTCTTATTACTGGATCTGCTACTAGGATAAGATCTCAAATTGCATATTTCTTGACAGGATGTTAAAGAACACCCGTCGTGTGAATACTTTTTTTAAGTATTGATAATACAAAAAAACATATAACCTATATACCTCTTTGTTCCAATTTGTCCGATAAGTCATCCAGAATAGGATTAGTGTTTGTACCATAGTGCCTGATAACATTCCATACCAAATGCCCTGAAATTGAAGTTAATCAAAGGCAAAAATAAGAAAATACAGGTATATGCCTCAAAATTAAAGTGATGTGAATAAGGTGTAAATATGGAAACTCTTTGCGGTAACAATCATTAGTTTTCTTTCATGTCTCAGAAACTTTGAGCTAGAGGCTCAACCGTGCACATAGCTAATATGTTCAATCCTGAAATCTACTAATGCTGATTGTGACAGCTAATAGCCATTTGCATCAATCAGAGCAAGAGAAGAGTACTTACCCGAACTCCCATTTCAAGCTTATAACCCATTATAAGGCCTAGGGGAATACCAAATATATAATAGCAACCAATGTTCACATATGCAACCAACGCTTGCCATCCTGCTCCAATGGCCACACCTGTTATGATCGGTCATTGCTATCATTAGGTAATTATATGAATATTTTTTAATGAATAAAGGAAAACATGGATGATATCTACATAAGAAACTCAACAAATTTGTGAATACTATTGTTTTAAAACAAATGTTCATTAGAGAACTACATGGTTTGAACAGTTCTATAAATAGCTCAATCTGATAGTAAAGAGATTAATCAATATGTCAAGAAATGAGTTAGATTGTCAAAGTATTACAAGAAATACTCTCATGCACAATAAGTTTGCAAGAGACAAAGGTGCATCCATGTGATGCAAAGAAAAGGTCAATAATATTGGTTCAACATAGGCTAGATAATCTTGTTAAGTACTTGTTTGAAGCTCTTTTAACATATCACATCTATCATGCAGTCTCATCAGTTAGCCATTTATATCTTGTTTCCTGACCAACTGCTACAATACTTATTTATTAATGCAAATATAGCAGCCAATGAAATAACCCTTCAAGATCTCTTGGGATAGTTTGTATGATGTTATTTTGTTCCCAAAACACATTTCACTACAATTCAATCATTACCGATCCTAGTATTTCTAAAGCCATTTATCTATATTCAGATCTTTGAAGGAAAACTGCTAGCAACCATTAACTTTCTATCTAAGCAAACCTCCCATGTATTTGCACGTTCATCTATATCCCCATCAAAATATTTTTACTACCAGATAATATTGTTTAACCAATTCACCATGTCATTTTAATCCATTTTGTTCAGCAAAGCTCTCCAACATTTGCTTGGTGACTATAACATCTTGGTCCTCTTGGATTTGATAGGATTAGAATAAAGCTGGAAAATCAGTTTTGTGCGTCGTCTGAATATCTTTTTATTTCACTCTTACCTATATGTACTAAAATTCTTCATCCCAAATAAAATAAGATAAAAAGATTAATTTGGAGTTTCCTTGTATTTTAATTTTCTTCTGATGAATGATTTTCCTAGTTGGATATCACCTGCATATCAAAGTACGAAAAACATGAAGATCAAAACAGCGATTTGCAAATTGCTTTTGAAGATTTTAGCAATAAAATTCATTGAAAAAGGGTTATGAGGCTCCCTACATGAGTGGCATCAGATTTGACATAACAAAGTGTAATACTGTAAATTCAATCTTCTACTGCTTACTTTAAATAACTAACAGTGTAATAATCTAATCTAGGAGAATCATATTATTTTCAATCCATTAGTATACATCATTCGTATTCAGATCAGGTCCAAAAGCAAGGTAGCACATCAATCCCTTTATCACTAGTGCATATTTCGGAAACCATTACTTTATTACACGACATCTGATTTTGACATCCTAGGTATCAATTAGTGACCTCAATGAGCAACATGACAGCATCAATTCTGCAAACCTGTTGGTGCTATTTTCATCACAATTGGGTTAGATTGTTGTCGTAAAATGCTGATCAAAGCTCAACTCATTATACATTCTTAAGTTTGATTGGAACACAGTTCCTAATTTAGAAGGGATTCAAGGATAGTACAAAAATGAAAGTGGACAAAAATGTCATATAGCTACCCTAGCTGATTTCACCTAAAAGCGCACCCTTTTACTGCATATAGTAAATCCATCCTTCTATTTATACCTACTGGATTGAATCTACTAGGAAAGGTGCTGCACTTGCTTTGCAATTTCCTAGAAATCTCACTTCATACAATCGCATACCCCGAAGTTTCCTAAAGTGTCACTTCTTTTCACCCATATCCTTTCCCACACTCACTCCCAATGTGGATGACTAAAATATGTAGTTGAACCAATCTTTGTTAACTAAAAGAGAATCTGACTCTAGTTAGGACTGAATAAATATGGTATATAACAAAGGCTATTAGCATCCAGGTCGAGCTGCTCCAAAATTTTTATAAAGATGGATGAAACTTACAGTTTCTTAACCTTCTTCTATTTTTTTATTTTTTTCAGATGGTTGATAGAGCTTCTATATGAACTAAATGACTTGCAGCCAATTATTTTGATTATGGACTACCATTTTTTTTCAAGATGCTTTGTTCTATTCTTGGTTCAAGACAACCATAGTTTGCGCTTTGTAAAGGTAGAGGTGACCCTACCATCACTTTGCTATCCATTTCTATATCAATTTGTTATATTCTATTGGATCTCTACAGTGTTATTTGAACAGGGGCTCGCCACCTAATGAATTGCATACCGCTAAATATTTCTACCAAGGACTTATCAATTTACCTTGCATATAAGGTTCCTAATTATGTTGTGTCAAGGGTATAGGTATACATACATATAAATACATATATTATGTATGTATAGGTATGTATCTATATATATAATTTTTTGACATGTTAATGCAAGATCAATGATGCTAGAACCTATACCTTTCAACCAGTGTAAGATTAGTTTCAATTTTCTTACCATTACATTGGTGACAAATATCATGTTGAGATTTATTAATATCTATCATTATGACAACAAAAAATCCGTTATATTGCCTAAATTTCTCTAGCGACCAATGTTATCATCCAATGAAAATTTTCCTCCAGCAACTCTTAACTTTCTTTGTCTTATTTTAACACACCTGGGCAAAGAAAATGCATTAATCAATAAGTTTTACAACTCCATAAAATTATCATTGTCAACAAATTATGTCTAGTCAAGGAGACTAGTTTTTATCATCCATCCATAAATTCTTCCTAAACTTGATGTACTTAAATAAGTGTCAAGTAAAGGCATTATTTTAAGATCTCAATAATGTCTTGTTTTATCCTCAAAATAATGTTGTTTCAATCATGAACTTGCTTAACTCTTTGATTATGCTAACCACATTATTAATACTATAAGTACTTAAGCAATTCTTACCAATTATTTTCAGATTTGCTGCAAGAAAATTTTTTGAGCGAATAACTAAATAAATTTATTGAAGATATACTTAGATAAGGAAAATGGAATTTAGTATACATCATAGGCTATAAAGAATTTGACAAGCAAAACATTGACCACAGGGGTTGCAAAAAACTCATAATAGTTATGCAAGAGGTTAAAAATTTCTAGAGCTTGCAATATATGTTATGCAACAATGTTATAGTTTAATACAGCCAACTGAGCATTGTTTTGGAAATGCTTAAATAGAGCAACATAATAGTAATATATGGGCATCTGATAAAAAGTAGTAGATCAAAATCTAGTGGCTTCCAAAAACAATCATTAGTATAAGAAAATCAAGAAGAAATATTATGATGTCTACACACACTAGGGGAGTTAATCGGGTCAGGAAGGATTTGATATGGATCAAGTCAAATATAAGATAGATCAGACATCTATCAACCCAAACCCGGCTTATCTATTAAACGGCTCAAAAATCAAGACTTAAACCTGACCATTTTATTAAACAATTAACCTAATCCAACTTACAATGGATCGAATCAAGTTATATGGGTTAGATGGTTAAGCATTGGCAACCCTGACACACACATATTAGAAGGTCTTATACTCAAATTGAACACTCGAATAAGTCGTTTAAATATGCAAATTCCAGTTTTATATCCTAACCAAATCTAAAGGTAGTTATTTTTTAGTGTAAGATTTGAATTTATCACTAAAAGGTGAATTACTATGTGTTAGAAATATTTTTTCTGTTACTTATTACATTTTGATGATCGAAAATAGTTGGAGACATATGAAAAAGCAAACTCTACATTTGGATTATTATATTTTATTTCCTTTTAGTCCATGGCATTAATCAAATCAAAGTAAAGCAATTTTGGTAATTTACATTTCTCTAGTTTTTTTATTAACAATATTTATCTTGCAATGATTATAATAGTGATGTTAAAATTTGATCATTCAAATGGAATCATGATAGAAGATGAATATAGTGATAAATTTTAATGATGATAGATTAGTGTTCCATGCACATAGAAAGAATTTCACTTATATTCTTTTTTCCTCACCTTCGTCACCAATGGGCATTGCACTTGCCTTACAACTTATCTAGAACTTGAATATTTATTAATAAACTCAAACACTACTGAGGGCCTTTCATGTTCCTAGCAAACTGTTCACTTGATTGAACATAGTTTAAGAAAAAGTGTCAAGTAATTTTATGATTCTTTACTATGAACATGTTGTACATCCTACTTACTTCTCATATTTTTGGATTTTGGTATGTTTACGGATATGGTTCATACTATCTTTCAAAGATGCTTTTATTGCAAAGTCTAAGGTTAATATTAGTAAAAACTTGATGGCATAAGCATAAGAAATTGTCACATAATTTGCAAGTAAAAGGAAGCTAAGAAATTTTGCAATTGAGAAAGTGAGTTAAATACCTGAGAGAACAGGTTGAACATTATTCACTACTATAGATATTGCAAGCAATGGAGTGAGAGCATAAACCACTCTTTTCACATCATTACTATTTGTAAATGCAGATGGATATTGCTTCCTTGTAATTATCAAAATAAGAGAAAGGAGAACACCTATTGAGAATGAAGTTATAACAACTACAACAACAGAAAATTTTGCTGTCCTTGGATGACCTGCCCCAAGTTCATTAGACACCCTAACACTGCAAAAGAAAAAAAAAATTGTCCGCATAATTAAATTAATTATAAATTTTATAAAATAATTTGATTTACAAATCATAGTTAGATTCAAGCCTTGTTGCCGCATTAGCTCCCATAGCAACCATAATTGTCCATCCAAGAATATTCATACTGTTGACAAACAAAAGTTTCAAATAATATAAAATTAGGTAAGTCAATTTGATATCATGGTAAACAATTCAAAAACTTTGTTTTCAACTATTATTTTAAACTTAGATTTAGAAACCTTTGATAAATTAAACATAAATTTCTTAAAAGAAGTCCACGCATACACCATTATAGAAAATGTAACAAATATTAGAGGTTGATAATAGCAACATGTTGAAGCTTATTTAGCCTTAGGTTTTTGTTTGTTCCTTTTATTGTTTATGTAAGGAAAAAATAAAGTTTTGGTAAAACAATTGGTGAACCTTCTTTTTCTCTTCATTCTTCTCCTTTCATTTTTACCCTTCTATTCTTTTTATTCTTTACAATGTCCTTTCCTGCTATTATTTTCCTCTATAAAAATTATGGATATATCACAACATTTTATAGATCAGCAAGGTTATTTTCTCTATTAAAGAAAAGAAATAGAGTTATTCATCTTAGCAAAGTAAACTTGGATATCCAAGCATCTCATATGATGTCTGTTTATAAAAAAAGTTTTGTGACATTTTTTTGGTTATTGCACCTCTTAAGAGGAGTTATAGGCATTGCATAATTTAAGAACAAAGTAAACATGTATCAATTAAGATGGTAGGCCACGTATAACAAACTTATGAAGAGGCTCTAATAATAAAAAGTACTTTAAGTTGGGTTGAAGGATATATAAAATAGAAAGAAAGGACTAAGTTAGCCTAGATGGAGGTTATGAAAATAATATGGATAGGGTTGAATAACATATGATAATGTATTTAATAGGATTGCTTAGTTAATGAGAATCCATAAATTTGAACTCAAATAGTTATGATTTGATGGTTAAATGTGATACCTCCCTAGAGAAACTATAACTAGTTTAAATGGTGATGAATAAATTATAGATGAGTAAATAAATAAACAAGTAATAGACTTTGTTCCTCTCGGTAGGAGAGAGTACTCTTTTTGAATTCAAAATCAATAATCGGGCATCCAAATTGAAGATCTAAACCATCAATCATAATCCATCCTACTAAAAATGTCTAGAAACCAATATATATATATATTTGATGGTCCCTAGCCTATCCATCATTGGACAAAAAAATATGCAATATGCGTAGGAAAACCATCATGCATTCAGCCCTATATTAGTTGTGCATAGGGGAGGAATCATTACAATTTACTCTAGCACAAGAAGTAGTAGGATAAGCTTGATCTTTATAGATATGATAGCATAATTTAAAATGTGCCTATTTTAAGTGTGGAACTATCTATATCCTTTTCTATGATTTATTATAATAAGAATCCATATATGCAGCCTTGTTACCTAATTTCACCCAACAATACTCAAGAAAATTTAGCAAAATCCAAAAGCAATTCCTCAACCACTAACTATAACATATTATGACTTCTTCATAAATCACTTCAAAATGCCCCTTCTCATCTCTTTCCCAAATAAAATCAGAGTTATTTATTTATTACTTTGAGGCTGATCTGAGATGCCGATACAGACTACCTTTGTGGAACTGCAAGGCAATAGGCAAGGGTTAGACAACTCGTCAGATTGGCTCCGGTTGAGCCCTTTGATGCTTAAGTCAAAGAATTTTTGGTGGAAAGTAAGGAAGAAGAATGAAAAATCAATGAGGTAGAATGCCGCTCCATTAAAGAGAATTTTTGATTGCCTTTCTTAAAGGGGCTTCAGGCCTACTTATAGCTATGATTCTATGCCTTCAACAAATCATATCC
Organism: Phoenix roebelenii; assembly: GCA_025769935.1. Taxonomy (NCBI): domain Eukaryota; kingdom Viridiplantae; phylum Streptophyta; class Magnoliopsida; order Arecales; family Arecaceae; genus Phoenix; species Phoenix roebelenii. The sequence continues at coordinate 7,647 of JAOXJJ010000596.1, forward strand.
TATCAATCTTGGGGTCATACTGTAATAAACTGCTGACATGGAGTAACAACTCAAGGATGTGCCACAACCATCTCACATGTGATGGAATTCTTGGAGCTACATGTGCCATCTAGGTGAAAGGACCAAGTCGACTCTACCGCGTAGTGGTTCTAGTCTGGTTGGGTTGGTCGGCGAGGTCGCTGAACCGATCAAGCTAAGAGACTTCAGCTTTGCAAGTTGCTTGCTTATGGTTTGCTCATCTCAACTTTTAAGTTGACTCAAAGTATCGATCAAAATGCCTTGGAAAATTTCTGTGGGTACCTAGATCACCACATAAATGATCAACTAGATGAATCTGATCATGCCACATCACCTTGATCATTTATTGCCACAACACCAGCCCCCCTCACTTTCAAGTCCGAAGCATCTTTCTTGGTTCAAGTGAAAAAAGTAGCCAATTTTGCCAGCTATTTCGAGAAGCACATTAACTCATAGGTGGTGGTCCCCCGAAGGGCAAGCCTTCACTCTAAGTCTCCTAAGGGGTCATTGATCATCAAGGACAAGGAAAATGTGACACGTGTTTGCTAATCCAGCTAGATGGATTGATCTGAGCTGTCAAAAACTTTATAAAAAGAGAAAGATGGCCTCTTGCGAATCTGCCACTACTATAAAAGTTTTGAGTGCTCTTTCAATTGCTCTGAAAGATTTTCTCAAAGCCAGCTTGCTAAATCATCCTTAACCGTCTTAGTGTGGTGGTTCTATAGCTTTTTCTCCTTCTTCTTCCACAAGGAGGTCGATTCTTTTTACGGATCTTCCTCTTTCTTTATAGGATAACACTCTAATGGATCTTCCATGGGAAGGAGGTCTTCAACATCATGTTGAGGTGCTCTAGCTGGCTTTGCGAAGGGCCATCGAGAAGGTGGTCGAGGATGAGGCCAAATTGGGATTCCTCCAAAGAAGGCTAGCAATTGTGATGGTTCCCTTGGATGCTAATACCAATTGGAAGGTGGATAAGGTGAAGGCCAAGCCAAGAGTTGCTGAGGACCGAGCTAAGGTGACTAAGCTCCAGGCCAATTCATCCAGCTCATCGTTTATGTGGCGACTCAGGCACCTGGATGTGTAGGTCGCTCTAGAAATTCCATAACATGCTAGGCGGTTGTGGCATGTCCTTGGATTGTTACACGACCTCAATAGTTTATTACATCATGATCCTAAGTTTGTTATGATAGGATTCACTGATGATGCGGAATCCCAGCTATAAAGAGGCCTAAAGCCTCTCTAAGAGAGGTATTTTAAAAATTACTCTCTAATGGAGTAGCACTCTACCTCATTGATTCTTCATCCTTTTTCAGTACTTCTCATAAAAAACTCTCTTTGAATTAAACATTGGAGGGCCCGACCAAAGCCAATTTGGTGAGCTCTCTGACCCTGTTGCGTTACAGATCTACAGTGGTGGTTCGCATCAGCACCTAGGATCGGCTGCAACAATTACTATGCAAAGATCTTGTCTAGAATTCTTGCAAGATCAATATAAAGAGTTATATCTGGCAATTAGCAATTTCATCAAATTGCGATCACAAACTAATTCCTAGTTTTGCATGTTCTTATGTTTTTGATTTGCTAATTTACTAATTTGTCAACATCATGGCAAAATGCGTTGAATATTTTACTTTGATCTGATAATTGCTTTCCATAGTTCTTTAGATTGGTCATCTCAAGATACACTAACCATGTCTTCACGCTTTTTTTTTCACCATAATTGCAAGCAATCTATGAGTGATTTCTGAATAATGCATATGGCTTCCAAATATAAAATAGGTTCAAAAACACATTATAATTCTTTTTGTCCATAAAACCTTTGAACCCTATTCCTATCACCAGCTGATAATCCTAAAAATTGTAGGGAGACCTGTTGGCTTTTTTCTAATTTCTCTCGTGTTGTGACCAATTGCAGGCAATCAAGATTTTTGTGCAAGATAGCATATGTGGCCATGATACTTAATATTTTGAATAAATATCAATTACTAAAATACACAAATTAGAAAGAATTTAAGGAACTCATGAACTGGAATCTCAAATCTAGATTAGTTTGACTGAGATAAATTCATCATGCATCTTCAAGTTAAAAGACAAGATTACAAGATAATAGTTTCTTCTATTTTGAGTTCAAGAAAAGACAATGAACTTATATTTACAAGTTAAATACTATAGTTGGGGGGATACTAAGAAAAGGGAAAAAATGAAAATCAGGATATGAAATAAAAATATGGATATGTAAGAAATGTAGAAGTAATAATGAACTGTTTTTAACAATTGATAATAAGAAAAGGAAATCTAAAGTATGCAAAAGTATTACTAGTGTCAACACCTCATGATAATAATGAATGAGATGGGATATGCTAATGGTGGGCTATAAACTCATGATAGTTAAAGACTTGTGAAATAAGGTGGTTGAGAGTAGATTGCAAGGATGCTATTAGATTGTATCTGGTTTGGGTACCATTCAACTTGGATCGGACCCTATAGGGTATTGGGTCCAAGTTTTCAACTAGGAACTATAAGATTTGATGGGTCTACAGGTCTTAGCTTGGATTGGGTATAGATTGGATTAAGCCTAGATCCTGGTACCTAACAGACGTACTTGTCCAAAACTATAGATAATGAGGAGAAGAAAAATGAAATAATAATAAAAGAATATTATTGGTGAGACAATGGTGATCGAAATTAAGTTTTGGTCTACAGGTGGTACAAGTTGGGATGGTGGAAAAACTTAAGTTTATCAATATATTTATGGAGTATGAGTCAGAATAAAATTTATAAACTATATTATGTAATATATGGTAGATTATCAAATCTGAGTCAAGTGTGGTATGTGTTTACTAGACTTGGATCCAGAGTAGCAAAACTTGAGGGAATATCTTAGGACTCATGCCTGATGTAACACCCACATTTTCTAGATCGCGTTCAAGTCATATATAGGTGAGTTGCAGGTCAGGGTCGATCAGGTCTATTGGTCCAACTGACAGCCTTAGTAGGTTGTAGGTCTGCTAGTGAGTTCTTTTGAACTTTCGCAAGATATGGAGTTGGGATGGCAAAAGCTTAAACTTATTCAACGATGCCAGGGACAAGGATTGGGAAGGCAATTGTTCAAAGAATTCAATAAATTGAGGAATTGACTTGACAGATCTCAATTTCTGTGGGAAATTAATTGCGATGAGAAAGACCTAAAGTACTACTACCGATCACCTGTTAATCATCACCGCTTAGTTCACCCAAGACATGGAGTCGGAGATTGATGCCAGACATGGCAGGGTCGGTGGTGTCAATTGACCCCTGCCTGCACTCGACTAACCATCGACTTTTTATCCTGCGGTGAACTCAACAGTGATTAGCTGTGGGTTATCTATGGCTTTTTCCATGATCTCCATGATGTTTAGCCACAACCTCCTCAAGCATTATTCTTATTACTAGATGTTGCCGCCGAATCTCGACTGAGGTTGGAGTATAGCCCAAACGACTCTAAGGTCAGTTGGAGACGAGCTGAGCAAACTGGCCGAAGTGCGCGGGACGGAAAATCCTCCGATGCCTAAGTTAGAATAATGCGGCAACAACATAGAAAAGAGAGAATTTCAGCAGAGTGCGATCTTTGTGAGTAATATTGCATGCGTACCTAAGGTCCCCCAAGCTCCCCCTTTATATAGAAAAGATCATTTTGTCGTTGCCTGACCTGACATAAAGTACAATGATAGCCAAGTAACAACCGGTAGTACGGACAAGGCATGAGTGCCAGTTTGCATAGGCGGTGGAAAGTGCTGGTAGGGTGCAGACCATAATACTATCTGATCGTGGGCTACTAGAGCTGTCGATTATTGGAAACTGTCAACCCTTGTCGACACATACTGATTATTCTTATTGGCTGATCGACTTGTCAGCTAGAGCCAAGATAGCTCACTTTGGTTGGTCAGCTGTTTGATTGGGCTAAGGTTGTTCTTCTCGGCTTACGTCCAAGATCAAAAGGGTAGACCTAGCCCAAGGTCAAGGTGTCCAGTACTTCTCCTAACACATGCCCCACACTTCTGAGGCCAAACTGCCTTCTGGTTCGAGCAGCGGAAGTCAAATCATCACTTCAATAGAGGTAGAGACTTTTGTCGTGGAAAATAAATGTGTTGATCTATCTTCTCGAAGCAACGCCGAATCTAGAGTTTCTCGAGGCATCATCATTGTGGGGTTCTCTTCGAGGAGTTATTATTGCAACAATCCTGGCAAATCGCCGCTTTGTGTCCTAGGCTAACACGTGGCATGATTTGCCCTAGTAGTCGAACTGACATTTCGATCAAAGCTGCTCACGACTCTATATAAGGGTGTCCCCAACCTTCAACCTCCACTTCTTGCCTCACTTGCTCCTTCGCCCGAGTGCTCGAGTGTCCAAGCTCTCGGATGGTGCTTTGGCGAAGTCTTTCGTTCCTCCGGCACCAGCATCTTTTGTGTTTCTCCATTTTTTATGGATTTTCACTCCTTGGCTGCATGGCCCTTCTCTTTGTCTTCTCCCTCGCTGCCTTGTTCTCTTCTTCATCTTTTTCTTTATTTTCTTTTTTCTTTTCCCCCATGATCGATGGTGAGATTTAACACCTCGGATGGCAGTCGGTCACTAGACCATTCTCCCGAAACTCGGCATCCAATCGGGCCTGGACCACGAGGCAACCGTCCTCACACAAGAGAAGATAGACCTCGTCCAAGCCCGGAATTTTGTTCCTCCTAAGTTCATCTTCAAGCTCACCGGTACCCGACCCCCTCCTTCTCAGCTCGTCCTGTATGGGGAGACCCCGTGGGCCAAGTTGAGGCTATCTTTCCACCCCTTTTTTGTCAAGCTGATGAGGGCCTATAAACCTGTCTCGACCAATTTGTTCTGATTTTCTGACGGGTTCCGGTCGGCTTCCTCTCTCTTTATTTTCTCGAGGGCATCCAAGCCTCAAATTTTCTCTTCTGGAGTGCTTCACTCTGAGGAAGCATCCTTGGGACAGCAGCTAGTGGCACTTTTCTCCCCCAAAAGATTGCCAACTGACCGGAGGTACTTTCTCTTCCATTCATGGATGGAAAGAAAGATTTTTCTTTGTTCACTCTGAACAACTGTGGAGGTTCGAGACAGTGTGGAGGGCACCTCAGACAAACCTAAATCGGCCCCTAAGGTTGTTTGGTGATGATTAAAGGGCCTTATACAGGTTTCTAGAATCTCAATCCAAGATTTCTGCTTTGGAGGAGCTGTTGTTCGAGGGGTCCCCAGAAGTCCGAGGGGGGAGTCTTCTTCGATCGCTGCTATCGAGGTTGCCCCCACGGTCGCCACCATGGCTTTAGCCCCCGAAGTCTGTGGCTTGGCAGAATCCTATCAAGAGTCGGACTATGCTCTAACAAACCCTATGGTGGCAATGCAATTGGTCAAAGCCATGCAGCTTCCGGCCGACCTAGAGGTTATGCGCTCTGTTAGTGTCACCAAGTTCTTCGACTGGGCTTTCACCAGGGTCATTCAAGTAGGTCTCCGACTCACAAACTACCATGTAGTCTTTTTCTTTTGTTACTAACTCTTGTTCTCCTTTCCAGCATGCCCTTGTGATCAGCGAGATAGTAAATGGTCGCGAGGTTCTCGAGGCGTTGCCTAGTGCTCGGGTGAAATAAAAAACTGCTGAAGAGCGAGCCGAGGTAAAGGCCAAGTTAGCCTCGGATGAGATCAAGTTGGCGAAAGCTCGTGCCTCGGCCACATAGGCCCGCGCGAAAATGATGGAATCCAACTGTGCATAGCTAGGGTAGCCCTCATAGCCGTCGATTTGAGGGAAATGGAGCTTTCTGCAAGGCTAGGCTAGGACAAGTAGAGGGCCAACAAGGTCGAGCGGTGAGCTGCCGAGGCTAGGGTGCAAGACCTCCATACCGAGGCAAAGGTCACAGAGGCAATCAAGGAGTATCGCACCTCTGAGGAGTTCAAAGAGGAGGCCTTGGAGAGCATGACCGATGCCTTCGGGAATGGCTTCCAAGAATTCTGAGCTTGGGCTCAGCAGCTCTTCTTAGGAATGGACTCTCCGGTCTCAATGATGACGACGATGAGAACGGTGTAGGTGGGGGCGGCGGAGGCAACAACCCTGTTGACAGTGAAGTTGGCAACATCAGCCGTGCTGAAGGTGTTGATGGGGGTGAGGGCAAAGGATGACGTCTTTCGCCACACTATTTTTGCTTCTTTGCTTAGATTAGTTAAGATCTATGTACTTTCCTTTTGTTCAGCCTCTACTGAGGTTAGTGTAAAGATTCGCAACATTAATGAAAATGAAGAATTTCCAAAGTAATTAGGTTCAATTTTGTTCTCGTTGTTTTTCTTTTCTTCGAGTTTAGGTCGTCGCCCCAAGCTCTTTTTGCTCAGCTTCTGCCGAGGTCAATGCATATATCGAAAGATAAAATAACAGTAAAGGAATTCCTAAAGTACCTGACTTCGATCTTTAATTGTGTTGAACCACTTCTTGATTTGAGCTTGGGTCATCTAATCGAGCTCTTCCCCTTGGTGGCTTCAGCCTATCTTGGGCTCCTCGGTCGATCACCTTGGGGTTCAGCTCCTAAGGAATTCTAATTGAGATCGATTGAAGGAGATCCCAAGTTGGCCTGGGGTGTTTCCTTTCATCTCTAGACTACAATTCTAGAGGCATCCCTAGATTGACATCCGAGAGAGATTTCAAGTGGGCTCAGCCGAGTGGTGTGTCAAGCCTTCGACATCAGGCTCGGTGTCCTATTTGGGCCATTAATGACCTGATGAGGTTGAGTGGCACGTTAAGCCTTCGGGGTGGTGGCCAATCTCCTGCTTGGGCCATTTATGATTTGAAGAGGTCAAGTAGCATGCCAAACTTTTAGCACAGGAGCCGGTCTCCTACTTGGGCCATTTATGGCCTAAAGAGGTCAAGTGGCGCGCTAAGCCTTCATCGCGAGGGATGGTCTTCTGCTTGGGCCATTTACAACTTGAAGAAGTCAGGTAGCATGCCAATCCTTCGGCATAGGGGCTGGTCTCCAACTTGGGCCATTTACAATCTGAAGAAGTTGAGTAGCATGCCAAATCTTTAGCGTGGGGGGCAGTCTTCTGTTTGGGTCATGTACGACTTAAAGAGGTCTAGTGGCAAGCTAAGCCTTTGGCGTGGGGGCTGGTCTCATTGTCTCTAGATTGCATTTCCGGAGGAATTTCAAGTGGGCTCGATCTTGAGGAGGACCTAAGCGTCCCTAGGGTGTCACCTTTGTTGGGGCCCAAGCATCTCCGAGGTGACCCAAGTCGAATACGTTTGTTGCAATCATCCAATCTAAAAGACAGAAAAATGGCACAAAGATTTTTTATTACAGATAAGTTTGGGCTATAATGGACCTCACTAATAATCAGCACAAGGGTTGTTGGAGTTCCAAGCCTGTGGGATCGGGGTGCCGTTGAGGTGCCCCAACCTACATGCCGAAGACCTTTAGTTGCTGGATCTTGAGCTCCTTTAAAGGCTTCAATCCGGTGATGACCACCTCGTACATAGTTTCATTGTTCAAGGTGGAGAATTCAAACCGAAGAGCATACTCCGTGATTACTCCGTCAGAACTGGTGAGTATGGGATCGGCCCGGCTGCCCCCCAGTCTAAACAACTCATCCACGTGCAAGATTCATGGTCGCTCGATGGTCATCTTGTTAGATGTATACCCTAGAAGCCAATCTGGCTGACACATTATAAATTCTGGAACATAGTTTTGTACTTGACTTTATTATTATTGAATAATAAATGGGCATCTTTTTCATTCATATTGTTTATGTATCTATGAATCGTCCAAGAAATTAATAAGATGATGATACATATTCTCAAGAGTTGAAAATTTGAGTCATGTATCATTGGTGATTAATTTCTAATGCTTCTGATCAATGGATCATCACGAGGACGGTGATCGATTCGATGAGATCAGTGCACAGATTGTTTTCCTTATGGATGGACGAGACTCGAGTCCACAGTGTAGGGATACTGAGGTGATAGTGCAGGTGCTTGTTAGAGAACAAGGATACTGAGCGTGACCAATATGAGAAGTCACTTGGATGTCTATCCACTCATCAGTGACTTGCTTGATGTTGCAGTAGTGTGACTAGTCCTTTGATCTGCGATGCTTTAGCTACTCACAGTGAGGTTATTGTAGTTTGACTGCACATATACATGGTCTCTAGTCATATGGATCCTTGTAGTATAGATTGGCTACAGAAGGTTCACTATAGGAGTAGGGTATGCACTTACAAGGAATCTATCGATCCTGATAGACGAGGAATGATCTTATGTGATTTATGAGACTGAGTTCGTAAGACCTTGGCCAGGGCAGTACGTACAGTGAAGAAAGAATTTTTCACTCTCGAACTTAAGTCGAATAAATCTAGACATATGACAGACGACAGGGATTGATGAGTTATCCATGACCTCCGATCTGTAGGGATCCACGATAGAAAGACTGTATCATACGATAACTGCACCTAGAGGTTCATCATTCTATTCTGCTGGATAGCCACTACATGCTGCTAGGTGTCACTGGTGGATGGTGAGACTCACAAGGACCATCTTGATGGTCGATGATCCCTGGTGAGTTGAGTTGGAATTGTTCCAACCCATTGAAAGGAGTTTTCAATGATATTGTGATAGAGATCGCAATATATCTCACTACCAAATACAATAGAACCTATGGGGTCACACATATTAGAGGTATTGACCGATCCGATGGTTGAATTATGATTAGGAATTACAAATAATTAATTTGATTGATAATTGGTTAACCCACCAAGAGTTAGTGAGTTGAAGAATGAATAATTGCAATCGGATTGCAATTTAATTTAATTAATTAGATTTAATTAATTAGACTTGATCATGAGTCCTACTTGGAGTAGGATTCTTCGAGTCCTAATTGAATTAGGATTTCAAATTAAATTAGAGTCCTACTTGAAGTACGATTTCTAAAGTCCTAACTGGATTAGGACTAAAATTTCAGTGGTCCTAATTAGATTAGAAGTTCTGAAGTTCTAATTAATTTTAATCTAATTAATCTAATGACTCCTAATTTGATTAGAATTGAAGAGTTCAATTGAGCCATGGTTCAATTAAATCCTAATTGGATTAGGTTTTGGAAGAAATTAAAATGGGTGCACATTGAATAGGATTGGACCCATCCTTTAAACCCAACCCTCCCCACTTAATTTGATTAAGTGGATGCATGAGGGAAAAAGGAGGGGTAGACGCCCCTCCACTTTTGAATTCAAAAGGGGATAAAGATGAGCACCTAAAATTTAGGAGCTCATCTCTATCCATTAAAAGAAGGGGTTCAAAGGGGGCTGTGAAATCAAAGTTTTCCCTTCTCCTTCCAGCCGTGAACACCTCCTCCCCTCTCCTCCTTTGAGCAGCAAGCAACAAGGAAAAAGAAGAGCCTTGGCGGCCCTCCTACTTCCTCCATTTGGTTCCAATACGGAGAAAATAGAAAATGGATCTTCTTCATTGAACCATCCTTCTTCTTCCTCCTCCCTTAGGCATTCAAGAGTTGATTTAAAGGGAGGATATCAGCCATCCATAGTCATCTCTGCAAGGGAGCTAGCACCCCGGAGAGATACGAAGGCTTCGATCGGTTCACTACTTCATGTGGATATCCGTAGAGGCCGGATGCATGTGCGGCTTCCATCGAACCTTCAACAAATCCACGAATATCAAATTTGCGGAGACCATCTATCCGCACAAGGTAAAGATCTGATCTTCCTAATGATGTAAAATGGTTTAAAAAAATTTAATCATAATCTATCTACAAACGATGTTTTAAAATATGTTCATGCGATGAACGGGATCTCGCGCATGCCTTCCGCTGCAATCTGAAAAAATTTTAAAATTTTCTACGGCGTGCCAGGAATCCTAACACATCTTTTTTAGGAGCTCAATTACCAAGGCACTTGAGGCCTCGAGAGGCTTGCTAGTGATGGTATTGATAACATCTATTGTTCGGTGATTGTCGATTGGCTCTAGCGGCAGTGGATTAGAGGCTGAAGCGGGCGCTTCTCGGTCCCATCGAGGGCACACGTATCATTCTAGCCGCCCGCCTCGAATGAGTGCTTCAATTTCATCCTTGAGCTAAACCCACTCCTCGATGTCGTGGCCGCAGTCTCAGTGGTAGCAATGGTACTTCTTCTAGCCTCTCTTGGTTATCAGGCCCGTTATCGGATGTGGAGGGCATAGATAGCCTCGATCTTCAACTTCTATGAGGATCTGGTGCTCAGATAATGAGAGGGGTGTACTTTTCAAACTTTTGAGGAGGGCTCTTGGGTTGTCGCGAACCCCTCTCGTGCCAAGGTAAGGCACTTCTTGTTTCTTTATGCTCCTCGCATCCCCACTTTCCTCCTTAGGGATGGGGGAGGGGGTTCCCTCCAATAGGCTCGCGACAAGAGACCATGGCTTCCTCTATGGTGGCATAGTTGATGGCCCAAGCCAGCATTTCGATGAAGTCGATAGGAATGCACTTTTTCAAGAAAAAAAGGAAGCTCGATGATTGCAAGCCGCTCTTTATTGATGACATTGTAATCGATTGATCTAGGTTGCGAACCTCTAGGGATGCCGCATTAAAGTAGCTAACATAGTCTCTGAGGGACTCTTGCCCTTCTGTTTGATGTCGAGCAACATATCTGAGCCACGACGCCATTTTCGAGACAAAGTGGGTCACAAAGAGGCAAGTGAGCTACTTGAAGGAGTGAATGAAATTGGGTTGAAGCATGGAGAGCCAGAACCAAGCCACCTTATGAAAGGTTGTGGGGAACGCCTTATAAAGTACAGCATCGATGGCTTTATGCAACCTCATGAGAGACTTGAAGCTCTCAAGGTGATCCAGGAGATCCGAGGTGCCATTATACGGCCCTACTTGGGGCATCTTGAATTGAGGTTGATGACCCAAAGATTGATTTAAAGATTAATTTTGATGATCACAAAACCTTGAAGTATAATTACTAATGCTTGTG
>JAOXJJ010000597.1:0-39633 GCA_025769935.1 Phoenix roebelenii
GAGGGGTGGGGGGGGGGAAGGCGGTGAGGGATGAAACTAATTTCTCTGCTAGGACGGTCCATCTTTGATGAGTTCCACAATTTGGCATGCTGGTCAGAGGAAGATGTTGATGTAGGAGAAGTTTTATGTTAAGATGGAAAATATAGCCCGCTGTAATTAGATGGGATTAATAGGTAACATATAAGATGAGCATAGACAAGAGAAATGAGGAGTGGTTGTCCATGGAATTGCAGGGATCATGTAGGATGTTAATCAATAAGAGAGGAGTCATGCCCTTTTAGTCCATCTTGCAACCTCTCCATCCCCCTTCTCTTGTGCATGAAGAATATTATTACAGAACAATGTTGACATTAAATTGTAAAACACGTAATGCTGGATTTTATTTGGACCTGAAAGTTGGATCTGATTGGATTTCTTGCTAAAAAAAGAAAAGGGAAATAAGAAACCTAGCACATAGACCAACAATCTTTTATGGAGTTTAGGATATTTTGGGAACAAATATTGACAATCAGGAATTCAAGATATTTGCAGAATATTCCTAAAATTTAATTTCCTTTAAATATTGTAAAAAATATATAGAATGTAATATACATTACATGTCCATGACAAAAAAGCTATAACTATCTATCGCCGGCATAAAACATTGGCATCTGTTTCATCATTGTTTGAGAACATTATATGATCGGTTCTTGACAACAACTATTTGAATTGGTGTAGTAATTCCAACTAATGCATCTTTGGGTGATAAAATGGCTTGTCATGAGTTCAAATGTTTGTAACATTTCCTGGATCGATTTCAGTTCCTCAATGATCAGATTCTTGGATACTTGGAAGTTGGAACACTTAATGAACTCCTTGATATCAACATTATTTGATGTACTTTGGCAATGTTAAATAAAATTTTCAAGTCTGATGCAGCATGGAGCTAGGGTGTTATCAATCAACATCACTTCATGTACTTTGGCATTGTTCGATAAATTTTCAAGTCTAACACAATATGAAGCTAGGATTTTATCAGCCTTACAAAATTAAGGAGCAACTCATCTAATGGATGTAATTTTACCAGACCAATTAGATCTTTGATCAGACAGATGAAGAAAGTTCTATGCTCTCATGAATTACTAGCTGTTCATAAATTCATCTTGCACTAAGACTTACTGGCCAGGAACTGGAGGATTTTTTAGGAAAGTCCATTGCTGAATTGTCTTGAAACTTTTTTTTTTTGTTTTGAGAGAAGAATTGGCTCGAAACTTAAACCCCCAAGATGGTTTCTAGACCTCAATAAGATTTTCATATCATTGATTTCTGTGGATCTTATTCCAAGTTACTGTAATGATGATCAAGTGATTACCTCATCGCATGCGAGGGATAAGGTTGTGTCCATCCAACCCTGCCTAGACCCCATAGTGGTAGGAGCCTTATGCATTGTGCGATCTTTCTTACGGAGACTTGTTACCTCTGCATCAAGTGATCACTTCATGAATGGTTTGCTTCAATCAGTTCAGATCTATCCAAACCACATGAATTTTGCTTCATGTATGATTTAGAATATGGAGAACACTATTAACTTCCCAATATAGACACACAAAAAGACCAGTGTTAGTCATGAGCCATGCACATGAGAGAAGGTCAGGATGACCGTGATTTGGTATACATGGAAAGAAGTTTGAGAGAAAAAAGGGACAAGAATTGGTGTGCTTGGTGGTATTGAAGGCGTTTATCTTGTCTTTTTTTTTTATCAAGGAGTCTCCAATATCTAGAATATGCAAAAGAGATAAGATTTATTTATAATTGTACCTTTGAACTTCTCCTATTCCCGCCCTTTTATTTGGGTACTCAAATGAGAGTTGACACAAAAGTCTGTTGAATGTCTGATGGGTGTCACCCATATTTCTTATTATATGAGTATAAATTGAAAATAAATGCATATATAGATCTAAGTATGTAGATCCTAATGTACTCAAACATATTAAGTTAAATTTGAACCTTTTCCAACCACACAATGGGTCATTTTTATTGTAAGTTTGTGATTTATTATTTCTTTGCTAATTTAAATTGTGTCGCAATGACTTCCTCTAATTAAACAAGGATGAGTGATATTGCTTATTGGATGCTCATTGTATTCTACCAATTCTTTTCCTTTGATTGTAGTAGGAATTGCTGTAAGAAGAGAGAATCATGTCATGCTTTGCATGCTGTGGAGAAGATGATGTCCATCGAAAAGCCGATAGCGGAGGTCCCTATATGGGAACCCATTCAGCAGGTACTATGGATTGGATGTAGGATTTTGTATTAACTTCAATATGTCTGAACCATTATAATTACTTGTTAATATCATATTTTCATACATGCCTATAAATTTGAATGGTATGCATTATGTAGGGAATGATGGTACATATCGTGCTGCAGAGCCTGCCCCTAAGGGTGTTCAAACTGTAAAAGTTCAGCCTATTGCAGTTCCAGCCATTATTGTAGAAGAAATAAAGGAAGTTACTAGAAATTTTGGTGATGAGGCGTTAATTGGGGAGGGTTCATTTGGCAGAGTGTATTTTGGTGTGCTTAAAAACGGGAGAAGTGCAGCCATAAAAAAATTAGATGCAAGCAAGCAGCCAGACCAAGAATTTTTGGCACAGGTTTGACAATCATTCCTATTATCTGAATATGCTTTCAACGTGATTATGTGCTCCTTATATAAGATTATACAGGTTTCCATGGTATCAAGGCTAAAACATGAAAATGTTGTGGAGCTGATCGGTTATTGTGTTGATGGGAATCTCCGTGTTCTTGCCTATGAGTTTGCTACTATGGGATCCCTTCATGATATTCTTCATGGTATGGACCATAAAGCTATATTTTATTGGCTTAAATTAGCTCTATAACATATTTCAACTGTTATCTTACAGATCTCTGAACTATATTTCTAACATGGAATACAAACAACTATCTCAATGTTATGCTAGGCATAATTATACATTTAACAATCATGATTAGACTTGTACATAGAGTGGCTGTGATTCCTACGTTTGTGAAGAGAGTAATAGTAGTGGGATAAAAGAGGTAAAAGAGGTCAACAATGTAAAATACATACATACATATGTTCATATGATATCCCAATTGGTTTAAAGTGGAAAAATTCCTTATGAGTAGGAAAATGAAGATTATTTTCTTTTAAATATTTAGTGGCCATGAGTCCTCATGTAAGAGAGTTATAATAGTGATGTGAAAGAGATGAAAGAGGCAAAAAATGGAATAATAGTTTTTCAATTTGTTTCTTTCTAGTCTCTTAAATTAAAGTTTTTGCACTCGTTTTCACTTTTGTCCTTCCTTAGCCTTCCCTCCCCCCCCCCATAGAAGAGAATAGTATCCTACTAAAGATTGAGTTTCCTCCCTCATTATGAGATATTAAGCATTCCATAGGGGTATGATTTCAACCCCTCATCTCTCGGTACATTATCCTTGTGTTGGCAACTTGGTATGGCCCACAAACTTGTGACTTGGCTTACAAATCTCGGTGACCAACACAATCTTGAATGCTAGCAAGATCTGCAAAAGGGGTTGTTTGTGGACATTATAAATTAATAACATTAAATAAATAACACAAATTTTAAGAATAACTCTAGGCATATTTCTTTAGAAAAACTTTCCACCTCTCCAACCTTCAAACATCCTGCTATCAGATTGAGTGGACTAGCCATATGGGGCAAAGTACAGAAGTAAGGACAAGATTGATTTATTTATAGAGATAATCTGATGAGGTTGTAGCCATCATAGACTTTATATGATTATCCTTTTTCTTTTATCTCTTATATGAGAGCATCATTATATATTGGCTCTTATCAAGATGTAAGAGCAATACCTTGTCAAGCCTACGCAATCCAATCCATATATCTATTACAAGATAACATGCGGCTAGGATGCACCTTAACCATAGTTACAACCGTTATTTGGATTAATCTGGTATTTTATAATTCATGTTTCTTGTCAACCTAGTGCAACACTTGTAACCAATGGAAGCCCAAATACATTTTATTAAAATTCTTACAATACTTACCTACCCATTCTAAACCTATTGGGAGAAATTTCACTAAATATAACCTCAGATTTTGATGCAAGGTAATTCTCTATGGAGTGTTTCTATCTTGTGTTCTGGTGACGACATGAAGTCACAAAAGGTTATATTTCTATTTGATTTGTGCCAATGTGATGTTGGAATTGGTTTCCATTTGCCAAATTATGACTTCATGATTCAATATGATGCCATCCATTTCTTGTTGGAGGTCCTTTATGTTTATCTCATTTCTTTGTTTGCAAAGCAGGTTATTTACTTGGGCATTTTATAAATTTCTGATGTGATTGTGCATAACTCAACTGTCAACTTAGGTTGTCTAGGAAAGATATAACTATTAAATAATGTTTTCAATCAACTTGACACATAAGGAGCAAGTAAAAGAAAATTGACATCTGAAGATAGAGGATCCCACAACCAAAGAGTACGATGCAGCAGATTGTCATGCAGGGATATCAAATTGCATGCCATGGAAACAAATATAAGGTGATTGAATTCAAAAAATTATGGTTAGTTTTAGTAACCATCCTGGGGAGATCTGTGGATCATCCCTTTTCAGGGCCTCCATTTCATGTGACACTTTGAAGGGCAGTATGAAATTATATGGTTTTATTAGTTTCATTAATTCTTTGGGATCATATTTTAGGTTTCAAACTATAAGCTAATGAATTGCAGGAAAATGCCAATTCACCCTTGATAAGTCCAATTTGGAAACTTTTTGAATATGGAAGTTAACTACATAATAAGCATATAATGTTCCTCCTAGAATACGATGCTCAAAATGCACAGCACGCTTTGTATCAGTCTTACATGGCCACCTCATTATCTGCTATAGATCCACAAACATCAGTTCTGTAATATGTTCTTGTAAACCGTTAAGCCTAATATATAATGTTGACCCTTTTCCTGTCAGTTTAAGCTTTTGGAATCCAGTGGTTAGTTAACATAAACAATATAGAGTGATATCTTACTTGTGTAATAATCATAGGACCTGATGCATGTCCCTTGGACCTAGCTAACATGTTCTTGATCTGGAGTGCATGTCAAAGGGTGACCAAACAAGTGGAGTGGTTCAGAGCTAAGTTGGTGGTTGGCTAGTTTACTTTGGAAGTTAAATCCTAAATAACTTGATGACATAAGGCATCTGGCCTAAGCTAAAATTGGAAATTGAATATCAAGTGGAGAAAACCTGATATCAGGATAGATTAAAGGTGCTACCAGATCCTAAATGATGGAAGAATCAAATCATGTTGAGGATTCTTTTTTCTCTTTGCTTATATTAATTGTAAAAAATCTCCTTCCTATTTAGGTATGGATGTGGATGTATACAAGGTAAGATTTAGAGGGTTTTACATTGACAAATAGGGGTCATCAACCATGGTAAAGCTCTCTTAAGTTGAACTAAGTCACAATTTTTCTTCTCATTCTCTTTGTAAATTGTTCCTTTTAGTTTGTTTCTTCTTCTTATCTTGCTACTTCGACTTTGTTGGTTGACTTTAGTTGTTCTTCCTTTTCAAGAAGACATTTTCACATCCATTAATATTATATATATATATATATATGCATACATATATAGCTTATTGATCGATACGCCTCTGAGAATTACTTGTGTGAAACAATAGATTTTTGTTCAAATACATCAAACTGCTTTTTAAATGGTAGAAAGTGTGATGTGCCCTGTGTCAGTTGATGTAACTCAAACTGATGCAAGTGAACAAGAGCTCATAACACTATCTCCAAATAGTTGTGATAAGGCTTATCAATCATTCAATGGTTATCTTCACTACTTTAACAGACAATTATCTGACACAGGGCGAAAAGGTGTCAAAGGAGCACAGCCAGGTCCTGTTTTGTCATGGGCGCAACGAGTTAAGATTGCTGTAGGGGCAGCAAAAGGACTCGAATACCTACATGAGAAAGCACAACCTCACATTATTCATCGAGATATCAAGTCCAGCAATGTTCTACTCTTTGATGATGATGTTGCAAAGATAGCTGACTTTGACCTATCAAATCAGGCTCCTGACATGGCTGCTCGACTCCACTCTACTCGAGTTCTTGGTACCTTTGGTTATCATGCACCAGAGTAAGTTCCATCAAGAATCAAGTCGGAGAAAATGTTTCAGTCTTTACTGAATGCGCCTATGTTTTTGCATGAGTGTAGTTTCGCAAATTGAGATTTCTGCATTTAGTTTAACCTGAAATGAAATTCATTTGTGTCCTTGAAATTAAAGTATCTTTAACATGATTTTAACTTGAGCTGGCAGATATGCGATGACTGGACAGCTTAGCTCGAAAAGTGATGTGTACAGCTTCGGCGTTGTTCTTTTGGAGCTCTTGACTGGCCGCAAACCTGTAGATCATACGTTACCACGTGGTCAGCAAAGCCTTGTGACATGGGTAAACAATTCTTCTTTTTTTTTTCAGTTTATAATCTTCTTGCAGTATTTGTTTAAGAAGCGTTTTCAGAGGCACTACATTGCTTTGCTGAGTTTACCTTCATTGTGAGTGAACAATAATATTTTATGCCCTATAGGACTAATTGCCACATGATGCAGGCAACACCGAGGCTTAGTGAAGACAAGGTAAAGCAATGCGTTGACGCAAGACTAAATGGAGCATATCCTCCCAAAGCAGTTGCAAAGGTAATTACTGTGGAACTTACTCTAGTTTTCAGTTCATGGAGTTTGTCCAACCTCCTCTTCATTGTTAGTACAATCTGATGAAGTTTTCTTGCTAGAGTTCGGTTCTCATATTCCAAGCAATTTTTGTGCAAAAATGACGTGTGATTATACAGCACTCTAGTATATTTAAGATGAGGCTTTGTGTGTTATGAAGGATGATTACTCTGGCTCCTCAGTGTGTGCTTAGAAATTTTACTCTCTTAACTCATCGAACCATGCCAAAGTTGCGTCTCATTTCTAGTTTCTGACCCTCTACTTTCATGATGGTTGTACTGTTTTTGTCAGATGATGAGTCAATTAATTAATTGCTCCTTTTCTATTAATGTAGCTATCTTTAACTGACTCAGACATTGAAAACTTGATATACCATTGCTCCTCTTTATGGTGATTGCAGTAAATGCATAATTTTTGGTGAAAACCAGTGACTGCAGTAAAAATGCATAATTTTTGGTGAAAACCAAATGTTCAGTCTGTATGTGTTGCATTTGGATATTCATGACTTGCGTTGATAGTCTGATTTTCAGTAATGCCCTCTTGTTTTAACCTTCTTATGTCTTTATATATATTGGAAACAGTTGGCTGCGGTGGCTGCCTTGTGTGTGCAGTATGAAGCTGATTTCCGACCAAACATGAGCATTGTTGTCAAAGCTCTTCAGCCTTTGCTGAATACCCGATCTGGCCATCCTGGTGAGGCACCGTGATTGTGAATTCCTGCTTCTCCTTCTCGTTCTGTCTTGCTGGGTAAATGCATCATTAAGGTTGTTGGCTGACTGATGTGTGTAGAGGATACCATTTTTCTTGAAGGATTAATGATTCCAGAACCGATAGTATGAGGATTTTTTTTATTTTTTTTTGTAATGAATGATGTTTATTTTTTGTCTGTTAAGTGCATATGATCAAGTTTGAAAATTTCTCCAAGATTAGCAGTTTATTTCTGACTAGATATCATATTTTTGGTTGTTTTTAGAATAAAAGACATGACTGACCGACCCTGTGTAGCTGCTTAGACTGTCAGCAGTTCAGCTACTATTCCACCACATTCACTGAGAGCAGAGAAATAAATATATTATTAGTAAATTATACTGGTAATGTGAAAATGTAATAATCATAAGAGAGATTTAAAAGAAACGTATAAGAGAAATTCTACATTTTTTTACTGTTTTAAGTATAAAATTGCAGGTTTTTTTTTTTAATTTTTTAAGGATAAATATGCATATATATTTTTTTGAGAGCGTAAATGCTAAAATCACAATAAAAATCATTAGCTCTCACCATATCAAAAACTTGGCTAAAATTCTTCAGAGAGGTCCTTCCTAAACTTTACGCCGGTCCACTGTTAGAGCTAATGATTTTAGAAAGTAGTA
Organism: Phoenix roebelenii; assembly: GCA_025769935.1. Taxonomy (NCBI): domain Eukaryota; kingdom Viridiplantae; phylum Streptophyta; class Magnoliopsida; order Arecales; family Arecaceae; genus Phoenix; species Phoenix roebelenii. The sequence continues at coordinate 8,115 of JAOXJJ010000597.1, forward strand.
GTGTATGTAAGCGACATTTGGTGAATACTCCGGGAATGCTCTAAATCCATAATCATAAAAAACAATAAAAGATAGCAATAGACAAATACCAGCCCTTTTTATCTCCATCTGGTCTCGTCTTTCCTGCTTGTGATCCATAGATTTAACATAATATTAGCTTTTTAAGTTTGAACAATGTGAGAAGATTAGAGTTGGAGGCGTCGGGGATTACTTGTAGAGCGGATGTTGAGTCAAGATACTCCCTAGTGTTTAGAGCAGGAGTGAATGTACTTGAGAAGTAAATTGGTTCCGCAGCGATTTATCACATGAAGAGACAGGAAGCCAATCTTGCAAGCTATAAGCCAATAACTTGGTTTAATTTAGACCCCGTTAAAAGATTGCTGTTTAATTTGATGTGATCATCGTTAAAAGATTGCTAATTGAGATTTCTCATCCATTCTAAAAATCATATGGACATGATCTAATTTCCATCTATAAAGCTGTTTAAGCTTCAATAAATAAGATGCTTATGCTCAAGGTTCGCTGTACTGGTACCGGTAGGCGTATCGGTTGCCTACCAGATCGGTACGGTTTCGGTTCGTACCGGCCGGAGTCGGGGAAGAAGAGAACGAGAGAGAGCGCGGAGAAAGAAGGGAGAAGACCTGTGGCCATCATCAGAGAGCCGCGGAGGGGCGGCGGAGCCCCGGGGGGGTGCGAGGGCACGATCGAGGCCGAGGCTGCGGTTTTTTAACTAGCGAATTTTAAGTAAAGTTGGTAAATCGGGTGCCGACTTCACTTAAAAATTTTCGAATGAAAAAATTTAGAAATTTTTAAGTGAAATCGACAACGGATTTGCCGACTTCACTTAAAATTTCTAAATTAAAAAGCCATGGTTGTGCCCCCATGGGTCCCCCTGCGGGATCCGCCGCCTTCCCGGCCACCGCCGCCCCTCCATGGCTCTTCGATGGCGGCTATAGGTCTTTTATCTCATTCTCTTCTACGTGCTCTCTCTTATTCTCTTCGTCTTCTTTGTCTCCAGCACAGAGCTAGCCCGTACCAGTTTTTACTGCTCTGATATAACGGTTATAGGTCGGACCAGTCCGAACTGGCCGGTACGAGCTGTCGTGCTTATGCCCATAGGACTTGACAGTTAAAAGTCTTGGAATATTCAGAAGCATTCCACTTTGTTTTCTCCAGAAATTATTGACAGCCTCAGAAGAACAGCAGTTTCTAGAGGAAGTTGGAAGAACCACGTGGTATAGGGAAATAAAAAAAGCTGGAAAGGTGAATCTTAAGGAACTCAATAGTTCTATTACCAGTAATCCAAATAATTAGAGGATAAATGAATTTTCTTGTCCTAAGGTAAGCTTCTTTCGGCGGCGTGCTAAACGAAAGAGAATTCCTTGCAAGTCCCTGCTATCCTCCTCCTAGCTGCTGAGCTCAAATCATCTGTTGTGATCTATGGAGATGAGGAGGACATCAATCATGTCCTAGTCACCTTTCCCTTAGCAAAATTTGTGGGCTTGTTTTGCTGCTTAACTTAATGTGGATGCTAGATGATCCCTTTGAAATGTGTTCCTTTGAGGCTATATTGGTTTAGAATAGATCGACATTACTCTATATTGGTTTGTTGCTATGGTCTCTTAAGGAATCAGAGGGTTTTCCAGGGGCAAAATGTGTTCCTTTGAGGCCTTATCTGTTAAAACTTGTTATATAGCAAATGATTTGCTCTCAGCCAAGTCTTTGGATTCTCTCAGCATGACAGCAGGGTACCAAGATGATTGTATCTTATTTCAGTTAGATGGATCTCACCTCCCTCCTGGAGTGCTTGAAGTTTAATATTGATACTGTGGCTCCAAGTGACTCACCGGATCCAAGGCCACAGCACATTTGGTTCTAAACTGCATCCTCTTAAAGGTATGACTGCTGAAGAAAATGTTGCATGTTTTAAAGGGCTCATATCTTCAAAGAGGGGAAAGAATCAGCAAATTGGTTGGCAAGTGAAGGATTAAAAGGGCACTTAGACTACATGGAGAATGATTTGCTTCTCCTGTGTATACCGTATCCTGATCTCGGGCATGTGATAAATGGCCGCACGTCCCATAGGGTTCAGCCTCACAAGACATGCAAAATCTGCCAAATAATTTCAAAAGTTCTAAATAGATTTCTATGTACAATATTGAATAGGTAGTGGCATTTAGGGCATTTCAACATCCTCCCATTAAATAAAAAAAAACAAACTTTAATATTTCAAAAATCTTTTAAAACAACTTCTAGAATTTTATGTAACAACCTATGACCTCACCCAAAAAGGCTATCCGAAAGGTATTATTTGGGTTCCTTGATCCTATATAAGTATCCAAGATTTACCCAACGAATAACCAATGTGAGACTAAACACACACTCGCACAGGTAATCACATACTCTCCCTGTTTAAGCTCTGGCATTCTCACCAGGCTAAGGATCCAAATCCATTCAAATATGATCACAAACACCATGATAAACTTGTGGTCGGTTCAAATATACCCGTGCTGCAGTGTCCTCTAGTCCACATAGGTCATGGGTCGGGTCCACTTTGATACCATTTATAACAACCCAGGATCGTACTCGAAAAGACTAGCCGGAAGATATTATTTGGATTTCTTAATCCTATATAAATACCCAAGATCTTTCTAGCGAGTAACCGATGTGGGACTAAACACACGCTCGCATGAGCCATCGCATTTTACATTAACACAATCTTAAAGACACTACACAAACTTGATCAAAAAGTTATTAAAGTAGAGACAATGATTCGATCCTAGACTCTCTAACACATTGCCCAACATAGTGTGCGCTACTCGTTCGTATATGGAAGACACGCTCCCAAATGGCATCCATCTTTTGTATCATGGCAGCCATTTGATTGGCGACTCCTGCCACTTGATTGGCAATTCCAGCCAGCATCTCATCTCGTTGCCATTCGGTATTTTAAGGGCGACCGCTTCTTATACTCATGGTGATTAATTTGCTCTGATACCACTTAACACAGTGGCGGATGGAGAGGAGGCCAACCTTGGGGAAGATGGCGGCTCCTCTTTTTTTTTTTTTTCTCTCCTGGCGGTTGGTTAGGCTAGGGTTTCCTCCTTGCAGATGGCTAGGTTAGAGATGAGGAAGATGGTCAATTGGGCATGGGAATGGCTGAATTGGGTGTGAGTCATGCTTGAGGGGATTGAGGATGTGATAGGATTAGGTTGGACCCAATTTGGAGATTGGGTTTGTGGCATGGTGAATTGGGTGGCGTGGCAACACTACAGCAAAATTGGGAAAAGCCGACTCATCGGTGTCGACGCTAAAAAGATGCATTGGTAAATTTGTGTCCTGCGCCAAATTTTGCGCAGCTAAAAGCATCGTCGGAGGCCTCCAGCTAAGACGCTTTCAAGCATCAGGAGCCGGCCTGGGACGATGCTTTTAAGCATCGTCATTGTCCTCTGGCCTAAGACAACGCTTATATAAGTGTCGTCGGAGGCCAAGACCTAAGACAACGCTTATAAGTGTCGTCCCCGGCCAACTTCCCAAACCAAATCCAGCGCCCAACCCTGAGTCCTCATTCTGCCCTAGCTAGCCCCCTTTTTCTCCTCTCCGGCACTGAACAGCTCTAGCCTCGTTTTCCTCCTTTCCGGCACCAACTGATCGACCCTAACCTCCTCTCCTCCTCCCTTCTCTCCGGCGCTGACCGACCGACCCTAACCTCCTCCGCCTAAGGTATTTTTCTCCTCCTCCCTCCTCTCCCTCTTTCTCACTTGTTCTCCTCCTTCTCCTCCTCTTCTTCATGTGTTTGTGAGTGTTTTTTCTTTCTTTAATTTGTGATCTACGTACTCTATTTCTAGTTTCTAGCTTCGCCTCCGCTCGAGGATCTTCTCCTCCTCCTTCCTCTCCGGCGCCGACCGACCAGCCCTTAAGCCTCGATCGAGCTTCGCGTCCGCCCAAGGATCTTCTTTTCCTCTCTTCTCTCCAGCGTCGACCGACCGACCGATCCGAAGCAACGATCGATCGAGATCCGCGTCCGCCCGAGGTATTGCACTATGCTCTTGACTCATACCACAAAATTAGAATGTCACATTGTGCCATCAGAATTAGTAATTTTGAAAAACTCGATCCATAGGCATGGGGCCTTCGAGGCGCATGGTATTTTTGTTTATAGGTGTTTTGAACCTTGGAGATCATATCAAATGCTTAGATATTCATTCTGCAACTTTGATCTATCTTTGAATCAGGTCATTTGCATAATTCATTCTGCAACCTTGATCTATTTTTGATCTATCTTTGAATCAGGCCGATGAATGCATTTCCTAAAACATCTTTTTATATAATAATTAGGTGTGATTGTTTTCATTCTTTACCTTATAACAAAAGATTCCTGCTTTTATGAATCTCAAAATAAGCTTTCCAGCATAAGAAAAACATTGTTTATATAACGAAAAATAGGACTGTTGTTACTATGCTGATTTGGAAACCCCAGTTCATCCATGGATTTCATCACCTTGCAAACAAAAACAAGAGAATGCATGCTCAATGTAAGAGTCGATAAAGTATGCTTTTTAACATTTGTTACTGCTGCTTCAAGACAAGTTCAGTCAACTTACCCTCGGATACGGTATTGAGCTTTGACCATTGACTCCAAATAGGAATAGAATGCTTTTCCGCCAAGCAATGTGATAGCGTTACTACTGGGTGGCGTCAAGTTAGATCATATCCACTCTCCCAACCATGTAATTAATAATTACACCAATTATATGGCACAACTATCTTAATTTTTTTATTTCGTTATAGGTATCTAGCCATTGCTTAAGAGCCCCCCCCTACAAAAACAGATATCGATACCTACATCTACAAACACTAAATCAATTATGCGACTCATGTTCTTGTAATGATTATTTGTAGAAACATTAACTAATCGCCAATGGGACATCTAGCGTCACCTCATGCTTTCAGGTTCAATCATGAGGTGCCAAGCATTGCGCCATATTGACAGGACGAACTTCTTGGGCATCCACTCGGAAATTTGAGCTGAGATGAATCGGGTATTTGTGGAAGCATTTGATATTCTACAACTCAGATTAGTTTTCTACCATGCGGATATGGCAAGTGTTTTTGTTCGGAGCGTGGTCCATGGTTCAGGGTCCTTCTCCTGTCAATTCTTTGGCAAGCACTGCATTATTGCATTAAGGTGTTCTTCACATTGGCTGTCGGATAGGATAGGATTCAAACTAAATGAGTGGCGGAGAAGCAGCCTTGACTTTTGGGATTCCCTTCACCGATCGCTAGATTGGCCAGGAGGATAACTCTCAAAGAACATTAGAGATCAAGTGAAGAGAGGGCAGGAGAAACTCTTCATTCCTAGAGAGAGACATGGCTGAAACAATTCTCTCGCCTTTGATGACAAGTTTGGGGAAGAAATTGGGGGACGACATCCTTCAACAGTTCGGATCGATTCGGGGCATCGACGAAAAGCGGGAAAAGCTTGAGAGACTAGTGCTAGCCATCCGGTCTGTGCTTGGGGATGCAGAGGAGAGGCAAGTCAAGAATAAAGCAGTGAAAAAGTGGTTGGAAGCACTCAAGAATGCAGCTCATGAAGCAGATGACATACTGGATGAGTTCCATTATGAAGGTATGCGGCGCCAGGCAAACCCAGTTCATGATGATATTGCAAACAAGGTACTCGATTTCTTTTCACTTCATAACCCAGTTCTGTTTCGGTTAAATATGGGGAAGAAGTTAAAAGACATTGTAGAGAGGATAGATGGACTTGAAGCAGAGGGTGCTAAGTTTGCGTTTAGAGAAAATCCACAGCCACGCACCGAGGACAGACCACAAACCCACTCCTTTGTTGTTGAATCAGATGTCATCGGTAGACAAGAAGATAAAGAAAAAATAGTGAACTTGCTGCTCAATCAGAGTGAGAATGAGAACGTCACAGTCCTTTCCATAGTTGGCATGGGAGGACTGGGCAAGACCACCCTTGCTCAACTGGTCTACGGAGACCAGAGGGTGAAGAACCATTTCCAAATGCACATATGGGTCTGCGTTTCTGAAGAGTTTCATGTTGCACAGCTGGTTAAATCCATCATAGCTTCAGCTAAAAAGGAAAAGTGTGATCTACCAGACATGGATTCATTGCAGCTCAGCCTTCGAGAAGTGTTGAGTGGAAAAAGATATCTACTTGTAATGGACGACGTTTGGAATGAGGATTCAGAGAAGTGGGATGCGTTAAAAATTTTATTAGGAACTGGTGGAGAAGGTAGTGCAATTCTTGTTACCACCCGCCATGACAAGGTCTCGCGAATCATGGGCGCATCAACCTCTCATCCTTTACAACCGCTATCCGAGGATGATTCTTGGACTTTGTTTAGCAAAAGAGCATTTGTAACAGAAGCAGAAGAACGTCCAGAGCTGATTGAAATTGGCAAGAAGATTGTGAACAAGTGCAAGGGACTTCCTTTAGCAGTAAAGACCCTGGCGAGTTTGATGCGCACCAAAAAAGAAGAAAAGGATTGGTTGGCTGTAATGAGAAGTGAGATTTGGGATACGAAGGATGGTGAGGATGGGATCTTACCTGCTTTAAGGTTGAGCTACAATCACTTGCCTCCGCATTTGAAGCAATGCTTTGCCTTCTGCTCCATATACCCCAAGGATTATGAGATGGAAAAAGATATGTTGATCCAACTGTGGATAGCTAATGGATTCGTTCCGTCTGAAGGAAGAAAGGAGTTGGAAGTTGCGGGTGAGGAGATATTCAATGAACTGGTTGGGAGATCATTCATTCAGGAGCCTGCACAAGTTATCTCGAATGAACGATTTATATATGGATATGAAAGAATAGAAAAATACATGATGCATGACCTGATGCATGACCTTGCAAAATCTATCATGGGGAGCGATTGTGCCCAGTTATTGAAATCTGGTCATTTGGAAGAATTACCTAATAATATCCGTCATTTGTTTATATCTGGCCCTCGCCAATTAGACATTGGTAAGACTCTAAATAAATTCCCGAACATCTTCACACTCTTGCTAGAAACAACTTACCTAGATATACGGACTGCTGATTTGTCAAAGGCCAGGTCCCTGAAAGTATTAAGCTTGCGGAGCACAAATCCTATAGAATTGCCAGTTAAAATAAGATATTTGAAACATCTAAGATACCTTGAGATCTATAATAATAGTATTGCAGAACTTCCTGAAGCCATATGCGAGCTTTTCAATCTACAGATCCTCAAACTAGAGTCCTGCCGGATGTTACGTAAACTACCAGAAGCAATGAGAAATATGAGAAGCCTCAGGCACCTATATATAAATGGATGCCGCAGTTTGAAGCACATGCCAGCAGGTATGGGGCAATTAAGTTCCCTGAAGACTTTGACAAAGTACATCGTAGGTGACGATGATGAGAGGGGCATAAGAGAGCTGAAGGGCCTGAATCTTGGTGGCCAACTAGAGCTCTATAACCTGGAGAAAGTGAGGGGCATGGAAGATGCTAGAGAGGCTAATCTAGGTTCCAAACAACATCTACAGTCATTAGCATTATGTTGGGGAGTCTCAGAGTGGCCTCGTTTATATAATCCACCAGAGGCAGAAGTTCATTTTCTTGATGAAGAGGCAGAAAATGCTGAGAAGGTGTTGGCGGGTCTTGAACCTCACAGTGGCTTGGAAAGGCTGGTAGTATGGCGGTATGGAGGTTTACGCTTTCCTATGTGGATGATGGACAGTCTTGATCTGCTCCGTAATCTAGTTCAGATCCATCTAGGATACTGCAGACGATGTGAGCATCTCCCACCACTATGGCAGCTATCTCGTCTTGAGGTCCTGTCCTTGACTGAAATGGACTCAATCAAGCACCTTCAAAGCAGTGGAAGTGAGGGTACAATGCAACCGTTCCCTTCGCTGAAGAATCTAGCACTATTTAAAATGCAGAGCTTAAAGAGTTGGTCGGGAGAGGAAGGCGGAGACCCAGCAGCCCTACCCTGTTTTCTTTTACTTGACAGGATAGAAATCAGAGACTGCCCAAACCTGACTTCCATGCCCGTGCTTCCATCTCTCCGCCATTTGGCAATAGAAGGAAATAGCAAGATACCATTGGAGTCTGTCCTTAGCTTTACCGCACTATCCTCCCTCGAAATCGAAACCTCCAGTGCAAACACCAGCGGCGGGACGCAGTCACCATCCTTTCCACAGGCAAGTATACCATCATTAAAGCACATGAACTCTCTGGAGTTCTTGAGTATCATTGGTGGCGAAGAGCTGAGGCCGCTGCTCGAGCAGGAGGATGAGACGAGGGCTTTCAGCTCAACCCTTCGAACATTAGCGTTCTGCAACTGCAATTGGTTGTTCTCAAGGCAGCTGTCATCATCACCGTTGGAAATTTGGACAAACCTTACTTCTCTCCAAGGCTTACACATCAGTAATTGCGATTCTCTCGAATTCTGGCCAGAGGAGGAGCTTCGAGGCTTAATTTCCCTGAAGAGTTTAGCAGTTTGCGGGTGTCGAATTCTGACTGGCCCATCATCAACATCAGTGGAACGAGGACTCGCACCGCACTTGGAATCAATATGGATTCGTGACTGCAAAAACCTGATGGAGTTGCCCAAGTTACCTGCATCTCTGAAAAAATTGTCGATCCGCCTCTGCCCTAATATGAAGGCCTTGACAGACCAGCTGGGACACCTCCCCGCTCTTGAGGATCTCGAATTTTTGGATTGCTCCAGTCTAACATCTTGGTCGGAAGGGATGGAAGGGTTCACTGCTCTTCAGTACTTGTACATCGAGAACTGCCCTCTATTGACAACGTTACCAAGAGCCCTACAACAGCGAATCCCCAGCCTCGAGGAACTGGTCATCAAGGGTTGCCCCGACCTAGAGAGACGATGCAAAAGAGGAGAGTATCGGGATCTCGTGTCCCGCTTGCCAGCTGCTGAAATAGGAGAGCAGCGCAGGGAACAATCACCATCCTTCTGCAGAAGCTCTTGCTTGGACTGTTTCTCTCCCATCTGAGTATTCACTACCATCCCATTACCTCTCTCTCCTATATAATGTATATTTGCAATCCGTAGGCATGGTTAACTTTAATAATTTTAGGTGATTAGGCCATTTACATAGGCTATTTCTTTTATGGTATAATGTGTGATTTGTACCGAACAGATGATTGGAAACCCAGCTTATCCCGCAAATATGTTTGGATTAATGTGACAGCATTTTAAACAATTTTAGATAGTTATTGCTATGGAACAGATGCGTTTTTTCTTTTCTCTGAAATATATAGATATTCATTTTTAAAGCATCAGCTGCACTTTGGAGAAATATATGATAGTTGGAGACTTGTGTGGCATACAAGTAGCGGATCACGAGTCCTTATGAATGATAAAGAAACAAAAATAATAGACACATACACAAACACACGCACCCGCACGTGTGCGTATATATACACGTACACACAGATACACACATATATACATATGCATATATATATATATATATATATATATATATATATATATATATGTCACAAAATTTTCCTCATTACCAATGTTTATTCCTTCTATAAAGCTATAGTATGAGAAAATTTGGTTCATCCTTCTTTTCTCAAGAAAAGACTCCAAATAGAACTACAAAACATCAGTGATGATAGATGAAGATGAACTTGTTATCTTTTCATCGACGTATATCTCTCTATATAAGCAAGGTTACAAGTAGGCTGGTCTGGATGAAGGATTAGCAAACGTAAGTATGATTCATACTTGAATTGGGTCAAAAGCTTGAATCCAAGTACAATTGGTCATGAATAATTCAAATATATACCATAAGAAATACATGTAAATTGATTGCTTAATTACATCTTAAACATAATTATAAAAAAAATAATCAAATAACATAATTACATACATCTAATGTGATGCATTTGATCTAATGATGATTCGAAGGGATACAATCCTTGATGATCAGATGGATCGTATCGTGAAGGGATGCATTTAGTGAAAGGATGCCTAAACAACCATTCACACTCACCATTTTATATTTATAAATAAAGAAGAGATTTGAATGAGTAAATTGACTAAGTGAACTCAACTGTGCCTTTTAATCATTTGAGAAGGGAGGATTAAGTCCATATAAAGAGGATTGAGAAAGATTTTATTCAATCTATTTTGCTGATTTTCATCGCATCTAGATTTGGCTGATTTGGGTTTAACCTTGATTCTTCTTAGTTAGAGTGCACTTCAAGGAGAACGCAAAGTAGTTTATTTTATCTTGGAAGTAGACTACCATCAATTATTTGTACCTAGGCAGGATAAATTTTACTCTAAAATAGTGCCTTCCATAGCATGCCTCGAACCGAACAATATCTATAATTTATTTTATTTGCTCTAATGTGTAAAGCTATTTCCTGAATAATCAAGACAAATAGAAATATTAAATAAAGAGATCTCCAAAATCTAAGAAGAATTTTCCAACATAGATACTAACAACAATCCTATCCAATCTTTCATCTCTTGTACCTATTTGTCCATCGAATGTCTATTAAACCCTACTAGTCCCTAGTACTACCCCTAGCTTTGCTTCTCAGTAGACGATAAAAAAAGGAGAAGAAAAAATTGGAGGATTCAAATTTGTAGAGTTCCAAATCTAATCGAGGGACTTCCTACGGAGTACACTAGGATCGGTGATTTTTGTTCGTTCCTAAAATCACCAATCACTATCAAAAAACAAAGAAGAAGAAATAGAGAATTGGTATTATTTTGAGTGCTTATTGAATTTGGTATAATTTTGAAGAGCGATGATTCCACACAACATGATTACGACTTCAGAATGTGGTCTCTTCTAACCTTATTTTGGGAGAGAACCGGTGGCAATTTAAAATTTATGTAGGACCCTTACATTTAGAACAAGAACCTAATACTAATCTCTATATGAATGCATTATGGATAAATAACTTGGATTTTGAACAATTTGCAGCATAATAAATTAGCTTGCCCGATTTGTTCTCTTTTTTTGGGTAGAATAAATTAAAATAAATGACACTGCATAATTGTTGTCGTGTATGATAAATTTTGATGTAGATGTGATAGGTTTGTTTAGACACACATAATATTTTGAAAGTGCTATACGCATATAAAGATACATGGTGTGGTGATTCGGCCAATGCCATCATTATGACAAAAAATAAGAAATTTCTCAATCGATGGTTTTAAATATATTTTGCTCATTGAAATTTAATAACTCTCGCTATTTTAGATTATATAAGGAATTAAATAGGAAATTATTTTGTCCGATCCCTCATAAATGACACAAAGAGATATAGTGTTCATCTTTTTTCTTTCATTTTTAATATTTAATATGTGTTATGCCATTCTTGTCCTAAATCTCATAGAAGAAAGAACTCTTGCTTTTCCTAAATAATAAGCATCCTAGGACAAGCAGGAATTTGGTACAGTACAAATTTAATTTTGTGCCAACTTGAAAAGACCAATGAATTCGATACTCATGAAGAAGTAGAGCAAGTCAGCGGACAAAAAGATGAAATATTTCACTGCATCCTAATTTGTTTGTTCGAAATTTTGAACCAGAGAAGCATGTCAATATATTTCAGTTACTCTTAATTCAAATCCCTGATTTCCTAAAAGCTTTAGATGTTATTTCCCCACAAAATTTTTAATGCAGTTTGCGTAACTCAGAAAATTCAATGAATTCAATACTCATGAAGAAGTAGAGCAACTCAGCGGACAAAAAGGTGAAACATTTCACTATTTCCTAATTTGTTGTTCGAAGTTTTGAAACATAGAAACATGTCAATATGTTTCAATTATTCTAATTCATATCTCACTGCTACTTCTTCTGCAACAGCTTTCTTCCATTGTTGCTACAACGAAATGAAGGTAACAGAAGGGACGCCTCCCAGAATGCATGAAAACTGAAGCTTTGCAGCTTTCTCAAGACAAGGGAAATGTGGAGCATATCTGTAAGAGGAGTTCGGTTTCAGCTGCTTTTGTTCTCTGTTGTCCAAGCAGCATTTGCCTGTTTGACATCTCCACACCTTATGTCAGAAGCTGCAAAGAATAAAATTTTTTTAAAAAAAAGGGAAGGGAAGTGATCCTGTCTGCAGAATGCCACAGGAACTGGAAATACTGATTTATTCCCACCAACATTGAAGCTGTAATGCAGTCAGTCAATACGTTGTAGTTTAAAGCACTTGATGCATATTGTGATGTCTTATGAACCTACTAGATTTTTTACTTTTGAGGTTCTGCATCATTTCAAGGATCGGCCTCATTCATCGCACCAAAACAACACCACCTTTTTTAACATACCTGCGAAGCCTTGTCTAATGTCTCGCTGAAGGTTGTCAGGTTGGGAGCTGTAGAGGAGTTTGGTTTGCAGTAGTGTTTGAGTTCTTTCGGTCAAGAATATCATTGTTATCAACATCTATTTGAGGATATATCATAATGTTTCAGGCTTCGCTCTGGCTCACAACCCTCATTGGATAACAGCGTGTCTCTCACGTAAATAAACAGAGGCACATATATATGGAGAAATGGATTTTTCTGAAGAGGATGGGGCATCTACTCTTCTCAGGTTGAAAATTAATAATTGGATATCCAAATTAAAAATCTATACTTTTAAAGTACTTAAAGATCAAAAATCATATGTTTTGATGGTCTTTAATCAATTTTTTGACTAAATGCAAAAATGTATGTTTAAAATTATATAAGATAGGGTTTCGCTTTGAACTAAGCGATTTTTAATTTCTACATGTTTTAGCATATCTAGATAATAATTAATAAGATGGATTTTTAATTAGAATATTCTATCAAGTACTTTAGGATAAATATTTTATCAAGTACTTTAGGATGGCAATACAATGGAAACCATCTACTTTTTTTCTACTTGATGTTTATGTTAGAAACCAGGAGTTTAGTGATATATATTGAATTCAATGATGTTGATTTTTGATTTGAATATTTGATTGTTGATTTTGGACTATAGAAGAATAGATGCCTTCTCCTCCTAAGATGGGCACAATCCATCCTCAAAAGAGATGGTTTTGTTTCTCGCTCCTCTCAAGAGAGAACTATCTACTCTTTTTTAACTCCAAAATTAATAATAAAATATTCAAATTAAAGATCCATAGTTTTGCATAGTTTATATTATTAAAATATTCAAAAATCATAAATCATATATTTTGGTTGTCTCCAACCTATGCATTAAGTGGACATAAAGATAAACGATAAATATAATGTGAGACCATATTTTGCTATGATCTAAGCATTAAAATCTATTTATTTTTAATACACACGTTTGCATGTATACACCAAAAGGCTTTACTACACTCTTCCTAGCGAACCTAAGAAACCATTTTATCACATCAAAATAACTCAAAGTAGGACTAGATAACCCTTCCTAAAAAGTTGAACTTTGTCAAGTTATTCAACCCAATCTTGCCTGGAAACTAAGGTTGTAGAAAGTTCAAAAGAAGATGTTAAAATTTGTTTCTCTTCTAATAGAAAAATATATCTAAAATCTCACTCAGTTTTGTTCTCTACATCATCTATGCCTCAAACAAAAAAGAGAAAAATCGGAAGAGGCCTACAAATATTGCCTATGCTATTTATGGATCTACATATATACAACTTTTGAAATAAATATTATACAATTAGAAGAAGAATTTGAAATTGATAAAGAATTCTTATAGAAGACTTTAATTATGAAGAAAACAAAGCGGTGATTCTTATAAAAACAAAATGTAATTTCTTGAAGCCTCCAATGAGAAAAGAGCTCACTTATGAGAATTATGGTAAAACCAAATGAAAAGTGAAGAAAGAAATATACCCTTCTTTAAGTGGCATGAGAATTATTTCTAAAAATAATTAGATCGATGCTTTAATAGTTGCCTAAGGAAAATCAACTTATGGCAATGAATAGGCCCTTTAACACCTAGAAGACAGCTAAGGATGTAGAGGTTGAATCTATTTATTCACCATTTGAACTTATACAATTTGAAGAAAATTTAAAAGCAAATCCATTAATAATACTATCATCACCTGAAAGCTGAGAAGAAAGAGTTAAAGTCAAACATCTCTTCAAACTATAGGGAAAAGAGACTAAAAGAATAGAAACATTCTATTACAAGAAAAGAATGAAGAAAATGAAGACCGAAAAATTGGATCTAAAAAATGAAATTATTCAGAGGTCACCTCAAGTAAAAGGTGTGTTAATATCCCATCAAGCAGCAAGAAATACATATGTTCTAAGGAAGTTCTCCTGTGATTGTTGCCCATGGGACTGGTCTAAAAACAATTAGAAAAACCATCTTCTAATGAACTTGTAAAAAAATTAGTTTCCAAATTTTAGTTCATACAAAAAAAAGTATAATAACATATCTGAAGAATATGAAATAAAATGAATAATCGACTCTAAAATTAATAAAAAATATGAATAATAAAAACTATTTATATAGATCAGTTGTTCAAACTTCGAAAATTAAAAGCTGTTATCCTAGACCATAAAATGCTGGTTTATTATTTAAGGAATAGCAGATATTCCTACCGTAGTTTAATTTGATGGAAAATCCTTAGTCAAATACAATTTAGATGGTTGTACTTAATATCAAATATTTACTGTGTGTCAACAAATTAATTTTGTATGCAATGCATGCCAAGATCAAGGAAACTCGGCAACACAAGTAGCATTAATGATAACCTTTAGGTTTTTAGGACAATTAAAAGATTGGTCGAATAATTATTTAATTGAATAACATAAACAAGAAATTCTTAATTCTATTAAAAGAGATCCTAATGCAAATTTTTTACCTTATAATTCAACTGATGCTTTTAGCATATAATAGCATACGTCATTTTTATCTAAATTCTATTAGCTTTCAGATTCTGGTTAGGAATTCTCGAAACAAAAGCTCTATTTTCCAGACTTTCACCACTTTTTATTGAAAAAGTTAGGGCACACTCATTAAATGAAGGGGACAAAAGCATATACTAGTGCCAATTAGACAATAGACAGACTGGCATAAAAAGTTTAGATTGTAGGTGCTTAGTTATGTGATGGCCTAAAAATAAGAGATCATTCAAAAAGGCAAAAAATGTTACAGGGAAAAAGAATCTGGAGATTTCTATTATCAATTTGGATTTCAACTTAAGAGAGTAGATTATGAGAAGATGAATTTAAAAAATCCTAAAAAGAAAAGGATGTATATAAAATAAAACCTTAAAAATCAGGAAAAAAAACCCTACTTGCTAGAAATGTAAGAAGAGAAATGTTTGTAAAAAGGCATCAGAAAACAAAATCCAAGAATTATAAGCAAAACTTTAACTTGTAAATAGTCTAAAAGTAAATTCTAATAGTAGCAATAATAAAGCTAAGTGTTCCACTAACAATGGATGTTCCTAGTATGGAGAGAATTCTACATAAATGACTCTAGTGACAAAGAAATCTTAGTCTTGTTGTCTGAATAACAATTCATTATAGACATGATTTGCAATTTAAAGGACCTAGAAAAAGGCAACAACTTATAAAGTATGTTAACATGGTTGAAACAAGTAGCTAGAATTAAAAGAATCCTAAAAATATTGAAAAGAAATAAGAAAAATTTGAAGATACTAAAGAAGAATTTATTGAAAAAACTACTGAAAGGATAGAAGAAACTTCTTAATTCATAAACCAAATTGAAAGATTTATCAAGCAAACATGGTATGGTGAGATTCACTGTAAAATTGAAGGAGGGATCTAATTCAAACATAGTACTTTAATACATTTGATGGCTGATGTCAATTGTATTAAAGAATGATTAACAATAATCGAATATTTTGAAAAATCCACACATAGTTCACTCTGAAAAAGGAGGAAAGCTTCAGGTAAGATATATGCTCACTAAAGTGCATGCCTTTTTTAATAATATTTGCTTAAAAGACATCTTTCTTATTGGTTAAGAATCATAGACAAGGAATAACTCTGGGGACACCATTTTCTATCAAACCCTTCATCATCATAGAAAAAGGAAATAAAGCACAAATAAATAGAAAAGGATATTTTCATTAAATTTTGCACCAAGCTAGAAAATTTATTTCATAAATCAACTTAAGAAAGCCATAGAATATTAAAAAAATATATAAATGAATTGTATTCTAATCCAAAGCTCTAGAATAGATAAAATCCTACCATAACCTAATTTTCAAATGAAAGTTAAAAACCTACAAAAATTTAAAAAGAAATATATTCTAATTTACCTTCTACATTTTGGTACAAGAAGAAACAAAACAAATAGTTTGATGAACAAAAAAATTCCAACTAAGTCGAAGCCAATTCAGATGAATAAAAGATATTAGAAATATGTTAATAAGAAATCAAAACTTTATTAAATAAAAATTGAAGTGGGAAAAGACTCTCTTATTGGAGTTGTGTAACTGTCTATGTTGAAAATATCGCTGAAAAAAAAGAAGGGCACTAAGACTAGTCATTAATTATAATGCATGAAAAAAAGTCTGACAATTGATAAAATATCCAATTCCTAATAAGCAGGATTTAATAAAAAATAATTCAAGGAACAAGAATTTATTCAAAATTTGATGCGATATCTGGTTTTTAGTAAATCCAAATAAAAGAAGAAGATAGATATAAAATTGTCTCTACTACACCATTCTAACATTATGAATGATTTTTTTTATACTGATTTTATAATAGTTTACAACAACAAAGTTTTAATCTTTTCAAAAAATATTGATCAATATTGGGAACGGTTGAATATATTTCTAACATTACTTTAAAAATGGAGTAGTTTTTTTTTGCTATAAAAAAAGAGAAACTATTTCAAATAGAAAAATTCTGAGATTTGAAATAAACTATTATCAAATTTCTCCAATAACTGAGTTATTCAACTTGCTAACAATAGTTTATATTAGTTCACATCAATGAATTAAAACTGTGCCTTTCAGATTTTAGAAAATTGTGAATGATTTTTTTCCTTTTTTATACTTCATTTATAATAGTTTACATCAATGATGTTTTAATCTTTTCAAAAAAATTGATCAATATTGGGAACACTTGAATATATTTCTAACATTACTTTAAAAATGGAGTAGTTCTTTCTACTAAAAAAAAGAAACTATTCAAATTGAAAATTTATAGGATTTCAAATAAACTATTATCAAATTTCTCCAGTAACTGACTTATTCAACTTGCCAACAAATTTTCTGCCGAAGCAAAAAACAAAAAAATAATTGCAAAGATTCTAGGGATGTGTTAGGTATGTTTCTAGTACTTATAAATCTCTTATTAAGGACAGAAAAATATTGACCAAGCAACTAAAAAAAAAGCTCCTACTCGATCTCAAGTAAATATAGTGAGACGATAAGAAAATATAAAGACGAGGTTAAACATTCACCAAGTCTTAATACTGTTCACCAAAATACATTTAAAATTTTTGAAACAAATCTAACTCATTACGGATATCAAGGAATCCTAAAGCAAGTTATCTGGATAATTCAAAAGAACAATTAGTAAAATTTACTAATGGAGTCCGCGATGGTACCTAGAAAAATTACCCCACAATCTGGCAATAGTCAAAGTTATTTCAAAATTTCCAGAGAATTTGTTAAACCAACGATTTCTTCTCAGAACTAATTGCAAGGAAGCCAAAGTTTTCTGCAAATAGATGTAGAGAATCTTATGGCTAAACAATATTTGTTAAATGGCAATTGATATTATCTTACTTAATTCTTAAATTCTTTGATAGGGAGATGGTGCTAAAAAGAGACAACTCATCAAAGAATAAAGTTATCCAATGTGGTTCTCCTAGGTCTTCTCCAAGAGAAAATATGAGCCACAAGAATTCATCATCAACTCCTTTATTTAAGGGAGAATCAAGCCCATATATACTCAGGGCAGAGGAAACATCTTTCCTATGGAATGGCTATAATGCTATCCGAGATCAATTATTTAAGAAATATTTACCACACGATGGATATTCTAACCCTAAATCAAGGGCCAAAAATCAAATGTCTCATGAGAAACTTCCGTTTGAAACCCATAAGTGTCCAAATACGGCACAATTAGAGACAACACAGCACATTTATTCTCCAAGTTCTAAATTTACAGAATATTAACCCTAAATACATGGGAAGATTCCTTAAATCCCAATGCCACAAAAAGTTTGGTAACTAAACCCAATAAGATGGAAACTTACAATTATTAGGATTATCAAACTGCCTGGACTTATATGTTTTAGGTACGAAATAATCAATTCAAACATTCATGGTTCATAAAATTCATGGACCAAATAAATCCTATACCAATATGGTTCTGACAAAAATTGGTGGCCAAAATTTGGAGCAAGCCTCGAAATATATAGGCCAAAGATTCATAAGGCAAGTGGAAACTCATGAATGGCTTTACATATTTTCTCCATCAGATGGCTTTTAAATCTTAAAATTCAAGTGCAGGCTTAAGCACCCTTTTACCTAGCAAGAAATGAATAAATGAACAAGGAACAAGCAACTCACTCAAGTATCACTGGTGAAAAAAAAGGGAAAAAGTTAAGACAAAAATAGAAGGTAACCCAACATTAATCCATTAAGCAGTCAAGCAACAGAATCTTCATGTAATGTTCACCAGAGGCTGTCAAGTTACAGAGGAAAACTTATTGCTTATTTTCCTTTCGGTTACAATAAGACTGTAGGGAACAGCAGGATTGGTAGCTTTGTTGTTATGGTGCATGACTGCCCAAGGAAAATGCCAAGTTGCCTCCAATCTATTTGCTGATGAGTGACCAACAAAAATCTGTCATGATTGATGAACTTCAGCGAAGGGATTGCTATCAAAATTTTCATTATCAAACAATGGCACGATATTTGGAATGAGAAGAAATAAAAACTCATCAGAACTCCAAAGTAAATAATCGACAACATGCAAAATCCTGAATCCTTTAAACTGCCAGTTAATCTGCTTCCATGAAAGGATCAACATCGCCAAGATCAGCCACTAACGGTTCCAAGTCTGATGTTTCCTCGCCTTCTGGAGCAAAATGGGTTGGAAATGGTAGCAGCAAGACGTCCGGCTTCTTGTATACTGCATCTTTAATAAAAACAAAATTCCCTTCAGCGCCTGGGACCTGCAAAATCAAAAAGGTAAATAGTCATTCTGGATAGGCTCTGACAAAATGACATCAACCTCCTAAACTTGGATAATTGACCTGACAAGCAGACAGTTACCATACTGGAGATCATACCTGGCCTTTTACCCACATTAAATTTCTTGCAGGATCAATTTTGTAGACCCATACATTTTTCACCGTGCATTGCTTGTCACCCATATGCCCAGGCATTTTCTTCCCTTTAAAAACCTACTTAAGCATCATAAAGTAAGTTGTTTTTCCAACTTCCTATCACAGGTTGTGAACTAAGCATGCTTAATAGAAAACTCCGGCAATTTATTCTAAATCAACATTTCATGGTATAAAAGCCAATTCCAATTTATAATAGAAGGTTTCTAAAAGAGAACTCAGAGCATAGCTATCAAAAGATGGGCGAATATCTCCCACATTTCAAGTGAGAGAAAAAAACATCAAAATAATGGTAACAGATGAACTGAAGTGTATCATAAATACACTGAAAAATATGAATTGATGTTGCACAATAAGGTTTTACATAATCAAGATTGATTTTCAATGATGAGGTCTCATGAAAGGAGTAATTCCTTCATCTAAAAGGACCCTAACCACAGATAAATGGTAATGCAGTCACCTTTCACAGGGCAATGTCAAGTTTGACGTATCTATTAATTAGAATATCAGGGAATGAGAATCAGGCTCAGCCAAAACTGCCCCCATGTGATTACCTTTTCAGACTTTGATACAGTTAATGGAATATGAATAATCAAGTTGGGCACAGAAAGATGCATAAGTGGTATTCCTATCTCACCTATCAAATAATAATGCCTACAACACCTTGAAGCAGTCACATATAAAAATCTTTAAGATATTTTCTATACCATTTGGTACTTCACTTACAACCCTCCAGAATAGTGCTCATACGCCATTTGAAAAATGTGCTAATGTTTACTTGCATAGCTCCATCTCACTCACCAAATAATAAAGACTACAGCTCCCTGAAGCAGTGAAAGATAAAATCTTTAAGATACTTACAATACTATTTGGGGCTTCACATACAACATTTCAGGATAGCACTCACCCCCTTTGAAAAATGTGCTAATACTTATGTGCATTGCTTTAAGCATGGATAAGAGCACCGGTCATGCACATTAAGTACAGCACAGAACATACCATACTGGTCCCTCACTGGCATGTGATACTAGCTTGTTACCATTGCTTGCATGTAGACCTGTACATGGGCCGGCCCAGGCTTTTTGCAAATATTAACACAATTTATTTAGATCCAAGCATGGCCGGACCTCCAAGCCTACTTTCAAAACCCAATCCCAACCCTTACTTGAGCTTCGGGCTTCAAGCTTCAAGCTAAGCCTCAGCCTTCCCAAACATTTTTCCAATTTATAAAAAATGCTAAAAAATGCTTAAAATGCTAAATATAAATAAATAAATATTTTTATTAGAAATTTCAAAATTCGATAACAAGTACTCTTAAGATTCTAGATCTTCTAACATTAAGTTTGCATATCAACAAAACCTATGACTTAATCATGAAACCTACTATAAAAAAAAATTCAAGCAGGGCCATGCTCAGACCGGGCAAAAACCTAGAATTAAAGAATTTCAGGCTAGGCCAGGCTCGGTCCAAGCTTTGATCTCCAAGCTCAAGCCTGATCTTGGCCCGTTTAGTAAAACAAACTTACTTTCCAGGCTCGACCTAGCCCACCGAGTCTAAAACCTTAGCCCATCCATGTCCAAAAGGCTTCGAGCTTAAGCAGGCCAAGCGTGCCGCCAGGCTCGTGAATAGGTCTACTTGCAAGCCACCGGTTCAACACAGCTACCATAGTTCGGATACGGAATACCTCAATCTTGGCTCTAAGAAAATGCACAAACAAGTTCAACAAAGAACATGTCTAGGATTTAAAGCTCCAAAGAGTAAGTCTAATTTTGGAGTAATTATCTTTATATTTGGAGCATTTTTATGAAGCTTCACATTTAATTTAATTTTTTACTAGGTTCACACATAACTTGAATACATACTTCAACCTAAACTAGATTTGACAACTTAACATCAAGTAGCATCTCTGGATGCATTTGTCAATTTGGAAAATCATTTCTGAAAGTCCAAAGCAGAACCTTTTTGTACTATTTCACTGCTGAGAATTAAAATTGCTGTGCATAAAGACTCAAATGAATAGCTGAGTCTGCCTAATTATATCAGTATATAGTGACTGATAAATAAACAAATAATTAACAGTGTTCACGATTTAATTGAAGGAAAAAATGTGTGATATTGTGCCAACAGAAAAATCATGTGAATATGAATAAATACCTTTCCAGGAGCATCTCTTTGACCAGTAGAGCCAATACTTCGATGTGATAATGATGCACCATGCGATGCAGGCATTCCAGCAAAACCCCACCTTTTCATCCCACCCTATTGTTTGGAGAGAGAAAAAAAATAGTATACAAATTAGCAAAAGAGATATATCATTGGCATGGTCCCTTACTGCCAGACAGATCAAAAATGAAGAGAAGGAAGAAGAATGCAAAGCAAGAACTGGATCATTTCATAATTAAAATAATTTCATGATTAAAATTAATTATATTCAGAAAGAGCATCCATCCCTCCAGAATTTATGCAGGGAAGATCCTTTCAACCAGCCAACACTTACAAACATATTATATAGATAACATGCATATTATATAGATCAAAGTAGCAGTGGGCAATACAAATAGTAAGATCTCATGTCATAATTTATGCATGTTTCATTGATTAGAGAAGAGCAATAGATAGATAAGCAGTCTTAAGGGAAAAAATGAGCAAACAATGGCAATTACAGATGAATGGACTGCTTATAACTTTTCTGTATATCCTGGAAATTATAATTGATTTGCAGATAATCTTTGTCTTGAACATAACCATATATGATCCACATAAGAAGATAAATAGCCAAAAACAGCATTCTACTAAATTCTAGAACATGAACTCTAAGGATGATACCTTGGAAGGGACAGATAGAGAATGCTTTAGTTCAAGGTCCAAATGTTCCAGCATTGCCCATAGTCCAACATCTTTCCATCTTATCTCTATAATTTTAGTCAGATACTGGAATTCATTTTGCAGCACTGTCTAAACAATTACTATGTGCATGACTAAACAGCCATAACACTTCCATCCAAAGTTATTCAATGTTGATCATCCCTGTCGAGTGCAAAAATCAATTCGTGCTACAATTTAGGCTTAAGCAAAAATAATTTTTCCAAAATACTGATACTGAAGTAACTTACGCACTCATGTGCCCTTAAAATGTACCAAGGAACTGCAGTACCTCTCCCTCCCTCCCACCCTCCTCTCTCTGATATTGCTTATTTCTATCAGAAATCCATTTATCTATTTTGGTATATAGTTATGTTTTTAAAATCGTTATCTATACTTGTAGTTTATCGGCATAGTTGTTGCATCCCAAACACTAAAAAATGTATTAAATGAATAGTCGAGTAAAATATATTCACAATTTTACAAAAATATAGTTTAATCATTCAAATTAGTAGGCAGCATTTATTAGGTCTTTTGCAAATAAAAGTTTGCAAAAGTTTGCCTAGAGGTGCATGCTCGAAAGTAGTCATTTTTGCAATGTCTTTATCCACTCCATTAGCAAGTTCCAAGGATCACCTAAGGGCATAAATTTAACCCAAAAGCATGACTGCATGCCTAGTAGAAATCTTCCTATTTTAGATCAATTGTTAAGGCTAACTAAGTTAAATAGGGGAAAATTCATCGTGCAGCAACAAAATCAAATGTCTTTTCAATACAATCCTTACAAAATAATTACTGTTTCTTAACTTTATAAAAACTATACAGTCATGCACAACACAAGCACAATTAAGACTACATGTCCTAACCAAAATAATTCAAGTACCATACCGTACTGGTACCGAACTAATATACAGTCATGCACCATACCAACACTGCCTCGTCGTCTTATACCGTTCTACATACCGACATTGTAATAGGATGGTATTGGTACGCAATCTGGTATTGAGATGCCAGTGCTGAGATGGCGAACCTTGGTTGGAACCCTCTTCTTGAGCAAAAAATTATGAAAATTAAGTCATCTTTAAACAACCTCTTCTTCATCCTTGAACCCTCTACTTCATCGCTTATTACAATAGATTTAAGCTCTTAAATTTTCAAATATCCCTTTCCTTTGTAGCTTTGAAAATCTCTATATTGACTTGCAAGGAAAATATGACTATTCCAAACAAAGCTTCTCTCAATTTAAGTTCGTAATTAATTATTTTGAACACCAAGCCAAACAACACCAAGCAAAACACTTCAAAGTTTGTCACAATAGAGTCATCAAAACTAGATTAACAACATAAACTCCTCAAAGAAAAAAAGTTTTTACTAATAACTAAGATACATCAATCTCTTGATATTGGGCCCCCTTGTTTCATTCCCAATATCTAACCAGCTCATACACAAAATAACCTATTTTGTTTCTTGACATTGTACTCCTTTCGAATTTTACATGTCAATCTATAGCTATAGCTTACCATTATTAAAGCGAACTTCAGAACGAAAGTGATATGATGCAATAGCTCCAATTTCTACAAATTGTTGTCCACAAAACATCAACATCATATCAATAAACAAGTAATAGAATCAACTACTTGCAAATATTAAAAATTATACCTAGTTCTTCTTGTTTGTGTTCTCTTTGGTTTTAAGAAAGATTTGGAAACTAATACATAATGTATCTCCATTCAAAGTCCATCTCTAATATCAAAACCAAAGTCTATTGTATCACTCCGTACCGTACCAGAAGAAAACCGATATGAAACACACCTTCAAGATGGTACAAACCCCATACCATCCATACCAAAGCGTGCCGCCCCATACCAAGACGTACCGAGGTGCGTACCAGTCCGTATCGATGTGTACCGAAATGAAAATTGAGAAAAATGGTTGGAAAGTTATCTCAACATAGAGGTGTATATTACTGTACCATACCAAACCGATAAGGCATCGATATGGTACCCAATACCGAGATTGTGAGCCTTGATCGAACAATACTTATATCAAATAATCACAGTGAAATAAGCAACAACGATGCAATCCTCCATCGATGTAGTCCAACTATTCCCTGATCCCATTCTTTAAACATAATTATAAGCCCTTTATTACATTCTGCATGGACACATTTATCCTAAATATTCAAGGATGTACTTCTATTCAATGTTCAAGAATCTAGGCATATGGAAAATAAAGATGGATTATTAGATTATTTACATATTAAACAAGAAAAACACTATTCTTAAATTTAAGGACCTAAAATGTCAATTTTGTTCCAAGGGATCTTCCGAAACAGAGGTCCTTCAAGTTTCCTACTCAATCCAGTGTTAAATTCTTTAAACTCAAAATTAAAAAATAATTTCGGAATTTCGTTAAAATATTTTCTACATTTTCTATATGGGAAGTACTTATTTTTACACACTATAATATTTCATTTTTTATTTAAAAAATGATTTTCCATCAATGGCTAGAATGATTTCTTGATAGGAACCAAATAAAATTAAATATGAAAATGGTATAACAGTGGGGCTTAGAAATTTGAACATGAGATGAAAGTTAAAAAAGAACTTTCCAAGACAATAATAGTCTAAAACATACTCTATATAGAATGAAATTATGAAAATAAGCTGACTACAAATGTGAGGAGAAAGCAAACATCTAAAACTCAACTAACCCAAGATTACTATTTCTTGGGATTAAATGACATCTCATGAACAGTGCTGTAAAATTAGACTAGGTAGCTGCCTTAGACAAGAATGCCTAAGCGCCAAATCTAATGTCCTTTTCCCTGTTTGAACATACAAATATGAGCTTGGCCATTAGTTAGTACTAGATGTAGATAAATTGGTACTTCCCGCTGACTTATCACACATCTCCATTCATATGTTATGTTTCATCCTTTGAATAGTATCTACTTTTATGCTGTTCACCTAATATTCTTCAATTTTTGTCATTTCTTTTGGCTGTGTTGAACTCTGGACTACCAACAGCATATAAGCCTAGCACCTGCATGACGAGCAGGACATAGTTAACCATCTACCAACTAAAATATTTTTAGACATTAGTCATAAAGTATATATTTCTCATATTCTTTTAAATCATCTCAAAGAAAGACATGCAACCTATTATGATAATTTAATATGAAGACAAAACACAAACATTCTGAAATAAATGAATGGGAAACTTTTTGAAGTTATAAACATGATATACTGACTTTAACAGAAAGAAAAACTTAAAATGCCCCTGGTAGAAATATAACAAAGAGAATGAGATGATGATGCAACCATCTAATGTCATGTGATTTTGACATACCTTTGACATTTAAAGGAAACTCTGACAAATATGATGATCAAAAATATGTGAAACTTCTCTATTTTGATAAAGTTATCATAAATTAAGGCAGCACACATATCTCTGAGTGTTAGCTTTTTAAAGATGACCTGTGCAAATAAAACCCAAAGGAAATGAAGTGGAAACAGCTCACAATGAACTTGGGACCACAAGGAGGATTATGGGCTTTGTCAATGAAGAACGAGATCAGTGAATTGAACCCAGACATTTAGGTCCTATGCAAAGGTTACAAACAACTAGGTAGAAAAGAATTTGGATGTGTGTTTAGACATTGCAAGAAAAGGCCTTTAAATAATTGCAAAGATTGAAAAGAATAATTTTAGAAAGATTTTATCAACTGATGATTTCAAATATGATGGTAATGAATGATAGGTCAGCATCATAATATTGAATCTGGTGAGACAGAAATGTTGAGCTTGGATGTCAAGGAATAGAATAATTTTAACTAACCAACTGCATGGGGCATACTTGTAATTTTTTAGGCATTTAATAGGATAAAATATCTTCTAAAAATAAAGAAATGTCAGGAAAGTTCCAGTGAAGTAGTAAATGGCATAAAATACACCAAAGTAGCCCCAAACAAAAATGTTTAAAAAAAGTGATTATGGTACACTGGAATTTGCTTTTAGAATCCACAAGGATGGAAGATTACTCTGAAGTGACTGCTTTTCACTCAAGGCACACCAACAAGGAAAATTTCTACCTGCTTCTATATCACAATCTCCTTTTATGTTTACTTGATATAGCTCCAAAGGATGTATGAACTAGGTCCTTCCACCACATTATCCAATAACATAAATCTCTCAGTTGGTTTGTTTTTCATAATTAACAGGGCAGAGCTCTCGCAAAGTATGTTGGTCTTCGTTCAAGGTTTCTCAATAAGAAAAATCACTATAAATTTTTACATCAAATTCCTTTTAAATACGTTTACTTATACATACAGTGAACATGAGAGCTATGAATCTTTATTGTATAACCCAACAGAAATATGCATGTTACAGTCAATAATAACGAATGCTCATGTGAAGAGCAAAGTAGTACAAATGCAACAAAATGCTTGAAGTTCAAACACAATGTTTAAATACAAAGGAGAATCTATTTAAAAAAAAAAAAAGAAAGCCGCAAGTACCTGAAAACCTTTTCCCTTTGTAATGCCTGTGACATCAACAAACTGACCAGGAACAAAATGGCGGACTGTGATGGAAGTACCAACCGGAAGAAGAGCATCCTCTGTTACCGGAAACTCCTTCAGCTTCCTCTTCAAAGGAACTCCTTGAGCTCTGAAATGGCCCACCTCAGGCTTCGTCAAATGTTTCTCCTTCTTTTGCCCTGCTCCAATCTAACTACCACAAAAGAAAATATCACTCAGAATTCCAAAAGAAGGTATATTATTACATTCAGGACCACATTTACCCCCATATTGCTACCCAATTACAACCAAAAATGACTTAAACTAAATAATACGACTCACCAATATCATCAATGAACGTATAACTCAAACTCCTCGAATCCTAAGTCCTAGATCTAAAAAAAAATTATAAAACCCTAAATAAAAATCCTCAAAGCACCAAACAGAAGTCCATCAAGACTAGATCTTTCGTGCCGTTGGATCGTACCTGCAAGGCAAAGATCCCCTCCTTCTCGACAGTCTTCACCTGGGAGACGGTGTTGTCGTCCAACCAAAGGACCGTGATTGGAATCCTAGCGCCCCACTTGTCCCACAGTGCCGTCATTCCGCACTTGACGGCGATGGCTCCGGTCCTCCTCGAATTGGGGGCCATCACCCCGGGCTTCGCCTCGATGACCCGGCCATCGCCACCGCCTCCGCCAGCGAGACTATACTCGCCGGCGTCGACGAGGGACTCCACGCTGAAGCTCCGGTGGAGGGGAAACGGTACCCGAGGGCCGGAAGAGAGGAGGCGGAGGCGGGCGACGAGACCTCTGGAGGCGGCGGACATGGCGGCGCGCGGAGGAGAGCTCAGGGGGAGAGAGAGAGGTGGGCGGCGAGGGAAGCAGAGTGCATGGCGGTGGAGGCGGCTAATCAATTTTTACGAGGAAGAAGAGATAGAAGTTGGGGAGGAAAGAAGGGAGGGTTTAAGTGAGGTATGGAAGGAATGGCGACGGCGGCCGGTAGGGTTTAGTGGCTTTGCAGCCTGCCAAAATGCTTGCTTGCGTTGTTGCATGAAATATCTAAATTACCAGTACTCTTGAACTAACATGGAAGAGCAAAAAGTTAAGGCCCGCTTTGGATAATCCATAGGACCGGCGTTAGTGGATATGAGGCCCGGCCCGGCCCAAGTTGACTGGATCTCCCTAACCCATCCAACACATGAAGAAACAAAAAACAAAAAAAAAAATCTCCACAGATTCTTACTCCAGCCGACTCCTAGTCCACTACCCATCGACCGTTGCCGCCCTCCATGAATTCTGCTCGACGGTACAAAATTATCCAAACAGATCCTAAATAAATTTTTATAATTTTCATGGGGTTATATCTCTTCTCTTCATTTTCTCTTATACTAAAATTTATGTGAGACATAGAAACGGTTATGGTAAGAGAGAGAACGGACGGTTGAAATTTTCTATGGCCATAGTGATTTCTAACCATTAGATGAAGACCTATGGATCCTCTATGATGTTGCACAAATCCTAATTGTCAAAGGATGATGCGAAAAACAATCCAATTTTAGTCGGAGGGAAAAAATAATGAAAAATTTCATTGTATTATTGGACTCGAGATAAGTTTGGTTTAGTTTGGAACGGTGAAGCTAAAGTATATTTCAAAGTATTTAATCCGCTAACAGAAAACCTTTTTGGGAGTTTACTGGAAAGGGAATTTAATAGGAAAATACGTGGTGTACTGCCTCAAAATTTTATTGTAAGTAAGTGCAATGCATAGGATAGGACATAAAAAGAATATTTTAACTCTCCAAGTTAGAACCGTGCAATCTTGAGGAAAGCTGTGAATTGATCCAAGTGAAGTCTAGCAAAAGCACAGCTTGAAATAACATATCAAGCTCCATTAGAGTGCAATTGTGTCAAGCTTGAACCATGTTCTAATATACAATTTAACTTAAAGATTAAATTTATGAGGCATCTACCCTTGGCCACAACTCTCATTTTGTTTTTCCTTTTTCAGTTCTCTCCTTTTTGTGCTTGAATGGAGTCCATGCATGAAGACTACACTGCCATTATGTCAGTCCTCTTTGCTCTTTTGCATGACTCTCCACACTCTCCTCTCTCAGTCGCTTTTATCACAAGGCTCCCAACATTGGTTTCTATTTTCATTATTCTTCCTAGTGCTTGGTTGACATGAAATCCAAATTTATATCTTTCTGCAGGATGTCTTGCATCTCTAGAATTCATAGATCACATGCAACACATATACCACGCACTAGTGTGTGTGTATATTAAAACTCTGGAATATAAGATATGGAAACATCATTCAATGGATGGTGCCATGCATGTGATGCACATGAGAAGAAGATATGATGGCTCCAATCTCTTATAATATGCAAATTCTAGCCATCAGATGATGTGGAGATATAGTATTCCTTTGAAATATTGCTCAAATCATGATCATTAGATAATATGGAGAATAATTCAATTTTTTTTTTAAAAAAAAGCAAAATAAGAAAATAAAGGAATGGAGAAATTTATTAAAAAAGGAGAGTTAATATGAAATTAAGAGTACTATTCTCAAAAGTTTTAATTATAATGATAGAAGTTTAGCTTGTTTCTTATGCTTAGGATAAGAAATGTGCAGCGTATCATTCTTAAAGATCATATTCAATAAAAATAGTCCAAAAATATCACTTAAAATATATATATATATATATTTTAGTACAACGGCAGTTCATACTCTATGGGTGAAAATATGGCCTATAAAATCAGAAAAATCAAAGCCGATAAAAAGTCCGGCACTCTAAATAGCTATACTCTTTAACGTTTAGACAAAATAGATATACTCAACAATAATAGAGGACGAAGACTTTGCAATTTGTGCCACAAAAAATAAATAATATGAAATGGAGTGCTTTGAAAGTTGTGCGGCGGGCAATGTAATCCTTGTCGGCGGGTCGAGACGAACAACCACCGAGGTGGGGGATTGAGGGAGGCTGGAGCTAGGCCGGTGGGAGGTGGGTCCTTGGATATAGATGAAGAGGAATCGACCAACGAGGAGGTGGGGATCGAGGAAAAGGACTGGGGAGGAGGGCCTAGGCACGAAGAAAAAGGGGAAGTAGCAATGGCGGTACGGCGAAGGATCTTGGGCGACGACAGTCATAGCTCACCGACGGGAGGCTGAAACCCTTAACCTCAAACAGTTAGCATTCTGAAGCTTGCTAGCGAGGCAGTGGGTGGATCGAACTCGACAGACCAAGGCGCCGGTGTCGGTAGGTGCCCTTCGGCCTCGTCCAAACAGAGGAACAGAGTAGCAGAGGCATGGTGCCGCCGGCCCCCAGCCCTCAGCCTCACCATAGCAAAGGAACAGAGGTGTGGTTCCCTCGCCCATCCCAGCGCAGTGCCATCAGCCCTCAGCCTCACTGAATTGAAGGGCACTCACCGTACCCTCGTAACACAATTGCCTTGGCCTCGCCGGCGCAGCGCCCTTGGCCCTCAACCTCGCCAACCTGAGGCGTCCTCGAAATAGAGGAGCAGTGCCCTCAAGTGGAGGAGAAAATGGGAAGAAGGCACTGGAGCGGGTGGATCTTGTCGTTTGAGTAGTCTCACACATGAAGTAGAAAGAAGGTAGGTGTGGCTCAATCAATCTTGCCCGTGGAATCGCCGGCAGTGCGAATCTCATCATCATTGGAGGCCTCGGTCTCGTCGGAGAAGGCACTAGAGCCGGTGGTGGAGGAGGAGAGGAATTGGGGTCGAGGCAGTCGCGTGGAGGAGAAAGCTTGTAATATTGTAATAAAAAAATAAGTTATGGTGTCTAATTGAAATTTTTTAAAAATTTGAGGTCGAAGTATTTTTTATCTAAATTTAAAAAAGGTATCTCTATTTTTTTTTTCTTAGTTTTTTGAACATGACATTATCTATCCACTTAGAAGATTGACTAATAAGATGAACCCTTCCAATGACTCCATATAACCCTAGAGTTCTCGACTTATTTTGGAGCCCGTTACTGCATTGTTTTGCTACATGACATCTTTTCGAGGAACCTCGAATGTCCAGCCTTCTGGCGGCCGTCTCTACTCTTGCAAGGGCTTTGGGTCGCAGACAAAGCTCCACCTTCAAGTGTGGGCTTTCGACGTCTTTCCTTCTTGGAAACGATAACTCAAGGTCCAAACCGAGCATGCCAAAAAGGATATGCTGGCTCTTTGTTTGACTAGAGGGCATGCAATCACTTAGCAAGATCATGGCCTGCTCATGCGACATGTAGGACGCCATTCGACAGTCTTAGGCCAATGAGAAGGTTCGATAAATGGCAGGTAATTGTGAATTGCATTTTCTAGTGGTCAAGGACTTCACATTCCCAAGGAAAGTGAATTGGATTGTCTGGTGATCAAGAACTTCACGTTCCCAAGGAATTTAGGAGATTAAGTTATAACTAGTCCTAAGATGACGATAAAGAGATGCACAAAGTAGTACCTTCGACTCCTTGGTGATAGTCGTACAAATAGCTATTCATCGAGCCGACTCGTACCGATCATTGACATGTTTATACCACTACAAGAATTAAATTGTTTCTAAGATAAACTGAAATAAAGAGGTTTAAGAGTCCAAAATAATTGGATTGTTGTTGTTGTTGTTGTTGGAGCTGAATATGGGTTCCTAAAACCAACAATATTTTTTAGGTACCAAAAGGAAAAAAATACTAAACAAGTACTAAATAGTTTTGTTCTTACATCTCACATCCTCTGAGAAAGAATAGCGCAATATATATATATATATATATATTCAAAAAACTATTATATTTTATCAATTACATAGTTTACAAAATTATCTTTAATAATGTTTTTGAGATG
>JAOXJJ010000597.1:39733-64464 GCA_025769935.1 Phoenix roebelenii
AGGTCACAACAAAACAACCTTACCATTGTGAAATGAAAATTTGTCTTCGTTATAAATAGGGGAAACCATCCTTTTTTGCCTTTTGATTTGAATTCATCCCTTGCTGTGAAATGTTTATTCTTCCGGCATCAATAGAATAAACTTTTTGTCATACTCAAATGTGGACATAGGTTTTTGACAAGAGTTGGACGTATTGAAGCTGAAGGCATCAATTGAGCCACAAGCTCTATGAATTGTACAATTTTTTCTTTCAATTAACTAAAACATGATGTCGCATCATCATTAACCAAGGTAGAAGCCATTCTCATCTTCATCCTTTGTTCTATTTTGAGTATCAAAAGCTTTTCTCCCATTTGCTTGTATTGCTCGCATATCTGGGAGGACTTTAAAGAATAGGGATTCTAGGCTCTGATATCATAGTAATCCGATTAGAGAGAAGAAAGAAATTCCTTCAACCTACTCAACTCGTATCTCTTGAAAAAAAATTTAGAAAATAGGAAAATTGGCTAAAGTATGGTTTAGGTGTTTTCTTTCCCTTAATAAATAATAAAATCATTACAAAACCTTTATTTATACTAGTAAGATCCTCTCTTTTTATTTTTATTAATTTTTTATTTGTAGAGAAATAAAAATAGCAAAACAAACACAATCCAAACATGCCCTTAATTACTAATTTTGTTTTTGTATATGTTAACACGGGGGAAGGAACAAAAACAAATTGGCCTCCATTACATTTTTATTTATTTCTTTATACCAACATTACATTATGTTTATTTATTTCTTTCTTGCCACCTACATTGTAAAGGTCCATTTGTTATAAGATAGCCACCCTCTCCATCCATTTGATCAAGACACAATGTGCAAAGCATATTGATATCCACTTAATTTTAAATAAGGGGCATAGATCACATGGGTGCACTACTTGACTATGGTGTGATTAATTAAATATCAAAATTATTCTGGATCACTTGTAACAAAGATATAGGTCATGATTGCTTAGATTTGGATGCCCTTTTGTAATGACTCTGATATGTTGATCTAGAAAGTCCGAGAAGCAATAAAACCCACTAAAGGTGTCAATCCCTAGCGAGCTGTACTGCCTACCAGATTTGGCTGGCCAGGAGCGCTCGCTTGTTTGGTGAACGACATATGTCGCTGCGATTTGTGGTCGAGAGTGCCCGCGCTCGGGCGGCTGAGTTGTGTTACACCATTCCTATTGGAGGGATCTTGACAGCTCGGGACATCTGAGGTTCCTACCCTGCCTCGGCAGTATCCCGTACGGTGTTTTTCACCTGGGAGCCCCCACCACCGAGTTTCCTAAAGGTCAACTTTGATGGGTCTATTCTGGATGGTGGTATGAGGGGAGGCGCGGATTTTGTTATTCAGGATCCGTCTGCCAGGATCGTGGCTGCTGGTGGCAGTCAGTTATTTGATACTTCGGTTCCATGTGTGGAGCTGAGTGCAGCTTGGACGGGCCTTCGCTATGCCCGTTGTGTCTTACAGGCTAGGTCTATCATCCCGGAGGGTGATTCAGCCACCATCATTAGTTGGATCCAGGGGGTCCAAGGGGTGGCGGGTGTGACCATCCCTTGCTCCATGACATTTGGGCCATGGCGAGGGATGGATGGGCCTTTCAGGCCACGCATATTTACCGTGAAGGTAACGGTGCTGCGGATTGGGTAGCTGCGTTTGTAGCTTGTCACTCCGGAGGTATCTTATGGTATGGTGATGGGGAGCTGCCCTTGGCACTCCGAGGTATTCTATTTTTTAACTTTATTGGGTCTATCCGCTCACGCCGGGTATGATCGATCCGTACTAGCAAAAAAAAAAAAAGGTGTCAATCCCAAGTCAACCAGGCCTAGCGCAAGGGCAGCTTATTTTGTAATTGAGCCAAGCTTAAGAATGCTTAGGCCCAACTCACCTAGAAGAGCTACCACTAATAAAATGCGGGAGATGTTATCTTCTGATATGATATTCAGGCCAATTAGTTTTTTTTTTTTTTGGTTTTTTATATGTTGCCAAGGATGGACATAGATGACATTGGTAGGTCACTTGTAGACTTGCTCAACGAGTAGGCCAGGCTGGGTCGAGTTCAGGTTGAGCTTAGCCCAAGGTGTCTGGTCATTTTGTCAGACCCGTGCTTAAACCAGCCTGGCCTTCAGGCCTATTTCCTAGGTCTGAGCCCGCTACTTATCGGGTTTCAAGCTTTCGGGCCGGGCCTTAGGCTTCCTAGAATTTTCAAAACACTTAAATTTTTTCTAGCCAAACATGGCTAAAGGATTCAAAAAACAACCAAAGTTAATCATGCTAATTAACTTGATATCATTAAAGAAATTACACAAGCAAAATCTCTACTTCTCCATTTCAACCAGTCTAGTCATGATCATGCATTATTACCTTATAAAAACTTCAGACATAAAACCGAATCACATGTCATTGCAAATTGCCAACTTCAATATTGTTGATAAGAAATCTCAATTGCTTATACTGTCGTATTGGGATGATAAAAGCTAGTGTTTTTCGGACCTAGTCTTGGCAGCACCGAGGATGTCACAGCCACACAACAAGTGAGGCGATGCATGCTGGATCTCGTTCATCTTGGTGTACTTGGGCACCGGCCTGCCCTTGGTCTTTTGGGAGATTAGGAGCTGGAAGAAGAACTTGTAGCTAACGTACGGCGAGAAGCTGTCACCGAGGGTTCAGTTGACGTGAGTGGTGGGGAGTGGAGGAATGGAGAGGGGGTTGGTGCCAGAGTTAGGCTTCATGGCTTGCTAGTATGGTAGACCGAGATGAGGAGCGAAGAGCTGAGGATGATTCCAAATCGGGGCGGTGGCCTGGTGGTGGGATTGAGGGGAAGATGAACTAGTGGTGAGCGGTGACGAGATGAGAGGAGACGAGGGGGTGGACTCTTCTCATTGGATTGGTGGGGAGACGAGAGGAGGAAAAGGCGAGGAACCTAAGACTCACTTCTCCTCAAAGGCTCGAACTGGTGGTGGCCTCACTAGCATGGTGAGGGGTTGAGGCAAGGAGGCGATAACCCTAGCCACCAACTCCTTTAGTCCTTTCCTTAATTAGTTGCACCAGGCTGGGCCTAGGGCCTTTAAAGGGCGGGCTCAAATTTTAGGCCTAACTCAGCCCGTCAAGCTCAAAAACCAAGCCCAAGCTCATCTAAATCACTTCGAGCTTGGGCGGGCCACCAGAAACTCGAACAGTTCTAGTCACCTAGTCCCACCTGGCTAGGGTCATGCAACCCACATGTGCTTATGATTGAATGAGCTAATCAAGTTTCAATTTGTGCAACTTTTTTGTTTTTTTTTAATTTTTTGGTAGACAAGTCAACGTTTTCTTGAGGTACCTACCGCCACCCTCCAACTGACTACCATACCTTTACTAATTACTAGAAGTTTGTTCCAACCAACAACTTTGGATGTGAAATCAAATGATGGAAAGTAATTTCTCAAAACTTCTTTCTACTCATAGATTAGATGATAGTCACACACTACCTTTCTTGAGGATTCTTTTTCCCAAATTCTCCTTCTAAATAAAACTTTTTTTGTCATGTATGTTTTTAGTGTGGTGCAATGGTTTATATTATACAGAATAGGCAAAACAACCAAAATCCTCGTGTTTAGTCTACAATATTCAGTTCTTGAACAAGCCCAGATAAGGCTAATGTTTTATATAGACTACGAAAACTTCATATGGAGATGGCTGTCACGTTACAATCTAAGAAG
The DNA here is from genome assembly GCA_025769935.1 of Phoenix roebelenii. Taxonomy (NCBI): domain Eukaryota; kingdom Viridiplantae; phylum Streptophyta; class Magnoliopsida; order Arecales; family Arecaceae; genus Phoenix; species Phoenix roebelenii. The sequence goes on from JAOXJJ010000597.1 coordinate 43,468, forward strand.
ATCTAAATATCTTTGGACAAGATTCCTAGATCCTATCATCACGACTGAAGAGACCATGATGCAGAATATCCACCCTTGCTACTCTTGTCCTAAATTTAATTTCTCAACATGAAATACTTCATCACTCTTTGCTAAATAGTGTATGTGCTCTAGATTTTCAGGTTGCAAGCATTACTTTGGAAGCAACTTTGGGGTTGTTATGGTGCTCCAAGCATGATGAGTTTTGATCACCAATGCCCTTTTATAACATCACCAAAAAAAAAGACATTAAGGGTAGCCTGTAAATTCATTTGTATTAGATGTTTTCATGTTTTTTGAGAGTGCCAAAGTTAAACACCACGAGCATCCATAGGTACCACATTGCATTCGACAAAGTCTTATTAAAATTGATCTTCAAGCTAAATTTGCATATTCCATACCTCTAAAACCTTGGTTTTCTTGTCTTTCATGAGCCTTTTTTTCTTCTTGAGAAAGAAAGGGTCCGATCTGTATTATAATTACCTAAGTCAAACTGTTGAGAATACACCACTCAGGATGCGAACATAGAACCTCCGGCTTTTAAGAGGAGGGTTATGACCACTCAGATAATCCTTGGTTCATCTTTCAGGAGTCCAAGTGATATGATTCTAGGTGTGGGTTCAATCTTGAGTCCTAACTACTTGACAAAGAATGTGGACATTATATTGTCTACAGTCCTCATCAATAGTTGGCATAAGAGACTTCCAAGTTCACTTAGTGTTAGCACCACCTAAGTGTTAAGTAAACAAATATATGTTATTTGCAAATTTGGCTTTTGTTGTCATTTCACATTAGAAAGATATCTATGGTGACCTTTGGGTGGAATGCCTTATTGTATGTAAGGGAGGGGAAGAGGTTTTGGGGGCATGCATCTATGTTTGTTTTTCATCCTGAAGGTGACATGATGGAGGATCTCTCTGGATAGCATGCAATAGCTTAGATGGGCCTAATGGGTGAGGGAGCTTAGGGAACAGGCTAATTTGTTGCCATCCTACCCTACAAAAGAGAAGAGGGCTGAGAAGTAAGTGTCTTTATGAGTCTTAACAACTTGAAGGGCTTTAGATTTTTAAATTTGTTTAGAAGGCTACTGAGGACATTAAGTGACTAATTCTAAACCGATGTCCAAGCAAATATCAACTCATGATAAAAGACTGTGAGAAAATTGAGGTTTAGAAGAGAGGGATTGACAAGAGAAATTGGGAGGGAGAGGGAAAAGAGGGCCCTGGGGGGGAGTTGAACCACTTTCCTTCTTGATAGTAATACTCACATCACAGTACTACTCAACACTATCCTTTTTCCCTTCCCATATTCTATATAGATACTATATTTTAAGGAAAGAATAAACAAATTATTTTTTTTTAAAATTAAGTTTAATTTCAGGTCCAAGTAATTTGTAGGTCAGGAAACTTGATGGCCATAATTTATGGGTCATGCAATTTAATTATTTTGATTCTAAAATAATGATATGATCTGGACTAGTCATGCTTCAAGTTTTGAGATTGACTCCTTAATCTAACGTCTGAGATTGATTCCACGAGAACTCCATAATACCCGTCCATGTTCTTGAGTAAGGGATCAGATATCTCCACTGATTCAAGCCTCCATCACTGCATCAAGATGCGGAATACATTGATCAGGCTTTTCATTTTGGCCTCAATTAGATAAGGCTGAGATTTTAAATATGTCAATTAGACTATTAGTCATCGAAGATGGTTAATTCTTCCCACAAAAGTGTGTCTGTGGCTGATTTACATGGAACAGAGGAGTAGAAGGCTTCAGAGAGAAATCTAAGATGCAGAATACAATGATCAGGTTTTGCATTTTGGCCTCAATGAGATAAAGCTGAGATTTAAAGCTGTCAATTAGACTATTAGTCATGTAACATGGTTAATTCTTCCCTCAAAAGTGTTTCTATGGCTGATTTACATGGAACAGAGTATAGCGCTTCGGAGAGATATCTATGCATAAATTTTCGTTAATATGCTTTAGCAAGAGGTGCATATATGGGCTTCCCTTATACAACCTGTAACAAGAGGATGACATGAATCATGCTTAGGTCTTGCATTGATTTTTGGATGGTCCTGAAAGACATCTCCAAGATCAATTAACTTTCAGCATTTTAATCAAGGTGTTAGTGGATTGCCCTTTGTGGATTTCTTCAAAGATCATTTCTTAGGGTGCTGGATTCTTCAAGTTTGGATGACACAAAACTGTTGGACATCCAAACTCCGGTATTCAAACATATCCAATAAGTGTAATGGTACACAGCATGTGATTTTGCATTCCTTTACCTCAGTTTTAAAATATTCATTCAAGAACTTTTAATGAGACAAGCAAGTGGACATCACTGTTGTATTTCTTTTGAACAAAATATCTTATCAGCATGCAAACTTTGCTTTCTCTGTATACTTATTTCAATTAAAATTTAGTATTGTTAAACTGTTTATCTTTTTTATGCACGAGTCAGCAAGTTGCACGATAATCACATTCTCATTTCTAAATATACTAGTACGAATTATTCTTTAAATTATTGAAAACCTTCAAACTACTCATTAACTAAAGGAGGCACAAAGAGAAACTTCAAACTATTTTGAGAATATGTCCATTTTCCCATTATTATTGCAATTTAATAAGAACCTTTTTTTTTTCAAAATTTTGTTCTTGTCGTGCTATATGGATTCTTCTGTTGTTTAAGTTATACCACTCATTTCATTCAATCTACCAACTTTCTCCTGTTTTTTCATTGAGCTACCATTTTTTTCCCTTCTTGAGCTAATCACTAACAAAACTCTCTGACCATAGATATCATGTATTTTAAGATTTAATATATCGCCTAGTTTCACTTGATTGTTATACAACCTTTGTCCCTCAAGACTTACAAACTAGTTGTATACTCGGAGCTGCCTAAATTTCTATAATGATGATGTTGCATCGTTGTTAATTAAATTAGCTGACTAATTATCATGTTTTTTCATGTTTATGATGCTAATTGAAGACAGCCAGCAGTTTCAGCAACAGAGTTTTCAAAGGCCAATAAGGAGCTACGAAAACTAGGGAGCTCTGTGGAGCTGATTAAGGAGTTGAGAACCAAAAAGGAGGTAATTTAAACACTTTGCCTTGTTTAACATTATTTTTTAAAAATTCTTGACCAAAATGCAAATGATTGTAGTCTTGGTCATGGTTGACCATTACTAACATACCCTGTTAACTGACCTATGAACTGTTGCCTAGGTGTCATATGAATTTTTCCTTTCAAATCTCAAAGTTTTAGACTCCCTGTGGTACATCTATGTCATAATCTCATCAGAGATTCTGATGTTTATTTCTAGATCCAGGTAGCTATAATTACTTAAGAAATCTTTAGTTTATGAATACATTCCGATCCTTGGCTCATTGCAAGTCTTAGACTCTCTATGGTACATCTTGCGGTGATGAATTGATGCTTACCATTTAAAAATGACATGTAGCAAGAGATAGCCCCATGGATATAAACAGTCAGTGCATTTTAGCAAGTGCATACATTTACTGATCTGTAGCTAATCCTTGTCGAAGGCCCTGTATATCCTAGCGTGCTCATAACTAGTCCATGGACTTTAATACATGTCTTGTCTACCTATTCAACATCGCCTTTACTTTTCGTAGCTAGTCAAATAAGCTCTTGGTTTTGTGTCTTAAGTTTTTCCCTCATTTGTAAAACGATCTATGCTTTCATTTTGCTGTAAAGATTTGTTATCAACTAAAAAAGTAGGATTTCTCTAGACATACGTGCCTATAAGCTATGGTCATATCCATCAGGGCATGAACCCATGCCTTATTACTTGCCCACATTGACTCATTATTTCGTTTGAGGTCTTCCTTAAAAATTTCCCCAAGCTATTTTAATTCTCTTTCAATCACTTCTCTCTACATGTTTACTTAGGTCTACTATTTCTTTATCTCGACTTTCAATCCATTCAAAAGACCTGTTCTAATGAAGGCCTCCTCTGATGTTTTGCTAGACATGCTATATCTGATCATATATGTGCATGTAGCACTAGAATATGAACCATTCGGTTGATGGCTTGATGCAGTATCTGTTGATTTGCACTATTTTAGATGAAATCTTGGAGATTGGTGTACCAGACATTTACCAGAACTAAGTTCTAGTGATGTTTGGATCTAACATAATTTATGAGTCCTTTTAAATTATCTTTGTATAAAAAAGACACTGTTTTGATCCAACCCTAAATATCAGAAATTGGATATTTAGTTGAGGAGACAACTTTTGAATTTGAATCTTTGAGTATTTTCATTTAACCCAAATTGGGGTCATTTCTTATTTACATGTAATATTTTAAGGGATATTTATTTAAATGATGTTCATATTCATATAAATAAACACTCTTTCTTGTGGTCCTGTTAGGAGCCTACCTGCTGAGTCACTGACTTGTCTAACCAACTCACCCAACCGACCTCATGGTGAAACCAACTTAGGGAACTGGTCCTTCTTAACCATCTGTTTATGCCTATTGATAAAGGCCAGCAGAGGCAGGCTAGGGATGAAAATGGGAAAGGAGGGTAGGTCCTTTGGGAGAATGAACAAGGAAAGATTGGGCAAAGATTATCTTGGTTTCTCTTACATTAGCAATGAGTGTCCTCACCTACATTAATAATGAGGATATAACTACCCTGAGCTTATCTGAAAATTAGAATGTCTTATGCCATTTTCACGTTATCTCATACCTTAACAGAGAATCAAATTGTTATTTATTATCATATTGTTTCATTGAATCTTCACCTGAACTTTCATTTGATTTATGATACTATTGGAACTATTTGAATGCGTATCTATTTATGTGTTTGAACCTTTATTAGTTTCTCGTTCTTTTTAGAAAATTAGATTTAGATTTCATTATAAAATGGTTGTAGTGAACCTTCACTTGAATTTTCCAATGATAATATGGCATGTTTTAAAGGTGATCTATTTCCAATGAAAACTTAAATTCCTTAATCATGTTTGGAGTTTGCTGTTGAGCTGTGTACCGGCTGTAGTGGAGCTTTTAAGGGAAAGAGGACTTAGCATTATAAAGTTGCTCTTGGGTCTTTTTTTTTTTTTTTAACAACTCTGGCAATATAGTATTTTGGCATGGTGTTGCTTTGTAATTTCAAAAGACGTGTATAATAGATTATGTTCAAGTTTTGTTTTTCTATTTTGACTAAAATTAATGTTTTGTGCACACTAGGTTATGCTCTGTTAGATATATGCCTTCTTTGAGGATGATCCAAGTTTAATGCTACTTTTACACTGATTAATTCTAAGATTTATGTTTTGGGGCATGACACCATACCATAGCCTCAACAATGCAACTTATATACCTACTTCATATAATTGTTCCTTATACTAACCTACATAGCCCTACTTTTACCACTTCCATCTCGATCATCTTATCTTTCACATTCATAGGGTTTATTTCTTGTTGTTTTGAATTGTACAGAGCTTCAGGTTTTATTTGTCATTTCATAGATATTTTCCCCATAAGTTGCCAAGGCATGTAATGGTCATATTGTCTTGAAACGTCTTTACTGTTCAGCCACCAGTCTTCACTTATATATGTCTGTCTTTGTTCCTATTGTTTGTTAATGAGAATAAGATTGTTGAACTTGGCACCATGTATCTTGACCTTTAGCTTTGAGAAGGGCCATATTTTTTGTTGAGATTGTATTCTATATTCTATTTTCATTATATTGACTGGTGTTGGCACACACGTAAAGGAAGATGGTTGCCTGTAATGAATAAACATATTATCTGCTGTTTGCGTAATTGATGAATGCAGTCACTTTTTCTTGGTTCATTCATCATTTCTGTTTCTTGAAGGAGAGTAAAATAGAAAACATGGTGGATGTATTTGTTAAGAAGAAAAGATATGTATGTACAGGAGAGGAGATGGATGGATGAAGATGAAATTGGTTACCGGCTTGAAAGCTTTTCTAGGGGGGAGATGGATAGTTTCTAACTCTCTCTTGTTGTCCCATTGGGACTCTTTAGAAGATAGTTATATAAACAAGATGAAGGAAAAAGTTACATATAATGGCCATGTTATTAATATAAAACTTTTTTCTGGATTGTCCAGCTGCAAAACCTTTGATGTTATGTGTCTGTATATATATATATATATATATTGAAGTTGTACCCTCTAAACTTCCCTCCAGACCTTATTTTAAGAATTAAACATTATCCTTGTTTCATATATTAAAACTGTATACCTGCTAATAACATATCATATGGCTTATGTTCCTGTTTCCATCTCTTGGCATTGTGTCATGAAGCCAAATAGGTTTACCTATGGCTGTTCTTTATCGCAACTTCCTTTCCTGTAGCATATGACTTATAGATTTGATTCAATTGGTAATTTGTGCAGCTCTTTTTGCCCTGTTAATATTTTAAAAATAATAGCTAGTGTGTATCAGCAATTCATGTAATGATATTTTTTTTCTTATTGAGAAATTTTGTGTTCCAATGACTCAACTATTGAAAATTCATGTAATAGTTGGAGTGGATTTGCACCTTAAGAAGTCAGCAACATCACAAATTTTCCCAAACATGGGGTGTGACATTTTAATTTACAGGAGATTGATGGTCTGAGGTCATTGATATCTGATTCTCTTGAAGATAAAGACATGCGAGAGATGGCAGCAGATGAATTGGTTGAAGCTGTGGAGGAGGAGAAGAGATTGCAGCATCTGCTGCTTAAAAGTTTGCTTCCAAAAGATGATGCTGATGAGAGGGACTGTGTTTTGGAGGTTAGAGCAGGTGACATGACTTTAATGTTGCTTGGATGATTCTGAATATGCATGGCTTTGCCTGCTGTCACGTCTTGTTGATTGGCTAATTTCTTTGGTAGTTACAACTGAAATTTAAGATGGATTATAATTTGGGCAGGAACTGGAGGTGAAGAAGCTTCTTTGTTTGCCATGGATATATTGAGAATGTATGCTTCTTTTCCTGGTTATTTTGCTGTTTACAGAATGCAGTTGGTGCTTGAATTTAAGCATCTTAAAAAAAAAAAAATACCACAACAGGTATGAGCGATACTCACAGAAGAAGGGGTGGAAATTTGATGTCTTACATATAATGGAGTCTGATTTAAAAGGATACAAGGTACTTATGATGTTCTGCTTCTGGAGTAACAGTCTGTATGTATGTATGTCTGTATATGCATGCCTAAATATGTGCATGCACATGTTGTATGCGCCTTCGTAGATTGATCTATATGAATTGTATGCACGAAACTACAAGTTGGTAACTAGTTTGATCCTTGGAAAATTTAAAGCCTTGTTTGTTTCCATATGAAATTTAAATGAATAAAATTTATGCTGTTATATAGTATAACTTATATTACAGGAAGCCAGTGGAACAATATCAGGAACTGGTGCATATGGAAAACTTAAATTTGAGAGGGGCATTCATAGAGTTCAGGTGTGGTGGAGACTGTTATTCTCAGTCTTATTTAACTTGGTGGAGTATAGCTAAAGCATTTCTTTCTATGACTCTCAACATATTTTATATTTGGCAGCGTGTTCCAGTGACAGAGAAATCAGGACGTGTGCATACCAGTGCTGTATCTGTTGCTATACTTCCTCAGGCTGATGAGGTGAAGATCAGTGCATGTAATCTTGTTAGAATGTGAGAGTAGCATGAATATCCTATGATGGGATCAACTATTATCTTTTCTGCCTTCTGATATCCATTTTAGCTTCTCTTTTCTGAATAATATCATTAGGTTACTAATGAGATGTTTCATAATGGTCATTGCAAAGAAGAAACGCATCTAATGCATCAGAGGTGCACAGTGTGCAAATTGTCCTTTTACAATGTCAATTTCTTTCTGTGCTAGTACTGCTAGCACTTCAAACTGGGAAGCTTTTATGTATGTGTATGTGTTTTCGCTAGCTGGTACTGTAATGTCCTAGCTGCAGGTTTATGGTGGGAACTATATTATAATGGAGCAAATGTTTCTCATCATAGTATGCTTTTGTTCAATATGATCTTGGTAAAGCATTGGCTGCTCCTAAAATTTGTATTGAGATTGGTGATGCTGCTTCATTTATTTGAGAATGGGTGGAAATGGGCATGAACATTATCAAGCAGTTTCTGTTCAGCGTAGTGTTGTATCTGATGATAGGTTAAGATTTCTAGAGGTATTTTACTGCTGTCCGTGAAATTCTGTGAATATGCATCTTGCTTTTGTTATTTTGTTGCATGACAATGCCTTTGCATTTAAAGAATCTGTGCAATCCAACTTAGTTTTCAGGATAGAACCATGAGCTGCCACTAATAGATTATGTTTTAATGTACGAGTTCTAAATTATCTCTAGGCCTTTCTTTGTTAAGCCTGTGTAACTGTTAAAACTAATTTATCCTTTTCCATTTTGTTTTTCTTTCCTTTTTAAAGTTCTTTGGAATCTTTCTCGCTTTAGTATGTTTCACCAGAATGATATGATGATATGAATTGTTTTTTCATCAACCACTCTGCAGGTTGATATTCAGTTGCGTAATGAAGACCTGAAAATTGATACATACAGATCTGGTGGGTGTGGAGGTCAGTCTGTAAACACCACAAACAGTGCTGTTAGGATAACTCACATTCCAACGGGAATAACAGCGGCGATACAAGATGAAAGATCTCAACACTCGGTAAGAGATGCCATCTCGTGCATATTTTTCATATTTTGCTCTCAATATGCTGGCATGCTATGCGGGCTTGATAATAAGCAGTACCGAGACAGATTAATGTCAATTTCTTAAGCAATTTTTCAATCTGACTTGTAATATTGCTTGCTAAAGACCCATTGCATAACCAAATAAATTGGAAATGACTAGCGTAATTCTTTTCCCATATCACTTTAGAACAAAGCCAAGGCGCTTAAAGTGCTACGTGCAAGGCTATATGAAATGGAGAGATCGAGACTTCAAACAAGCAGATCGAAACTTCGAGCAGAGCAGGTAGGCAGTCGTACTTAAGTTCTCTCCATTGTTATTGACTTGCCAGCAGGATTTCTAACACCTTCAATAGATTGGAAGTGGTGACAGGTCTGAGCGAATCAGGACATACAATTTTCCCCAGGGGCGAGTCACGGATCATCGGGTTGGGATCACTCACCATTCCATAGAGGATGTCATGGAAGGAGAGAGTCTAGATGTTTTCATCGATGCTCTTCTATTGCAAGAGGAGATGGATGCCATTGCATCATTTGGCACTTAACTATTTATACATTAATTTGCAGTTTGTTGTATTGCCTCGTATTTAGGGATGCTTAGCATTAGAAGTTAAAATTAGACATCTAGGTCTTAACACTTATTGATTTTGCTGCTTGTGGTGTTGGTACTATCAAGATTGCTTGTTGTACAAGATCGGCAGGCTGGAGTTCAGGATTGTTTTGGTCGGTTCAAAGTAGCAATCCAATAGGGAAAAAGTAATGTAATAAATTTAATCCAACTTGTGTTCTTTTTGTTGATTTAGAGGCCATAAATTGTACGTTTCATGTATTTAGAACTGCAGCTTGCAGAATTAGTGATATCTTAAAACTCTTTAATCTCCATTTTACATTTTTTTTCATTAAAATAACAAGAAGTCAAAACACTGCAAAATATTGCATTATCAGTTATTTGTTTTACAAGATCATGCAGCACAATGTGATTGGAGAATTGTGAGACTCCTATCAGATTTAAATTATATTTTTTGACCGTTGTTTTAAACGGCGAAAAACAATAATAACATTAAGATATAAGCCTAGAGGTGGTTTGAGGTATAGGATTTACGTATTTAATCCAAATAATTCTAGACATGGTATTTAGTATTTTGTATTACTCAAGAGTCTGCTCCACAATCCTCCCTTAAGGTTTAAGGAGCTAAAGACAAGGAATGGCACTAAAATAATAAAAAAAATGGTCATAAGTATAAAGGAAAATGATCAGATCAAATGAGTTACTAATTATCAAAAAGTACATGGTCATTATTTTTAAAGTCCTCTGTAGTTTTAAGTAGTGTTTAAACTGTTTTGACAATTTATCGTATGGGAATGTAAAGAATTGCCTTCTTTTTGGGTACTAGTGAAACATTTCATTTTACAGCAGTCAAGCGCTACTTCACGTCCTCGCGTTCATAAGATTTAAAGTCTCGAGTACAGCTTAGTCAAACCTTTTCACGCTGTGCATTAACCAGATTACAAGGTTATCTGCTTCCATATTGATTCTATGCAATGCTTCAGGAATCGTTCATTCTGTGAGTTTTTTCCCCTTTTCACTAATTTTAATGAACAAAATTAAGGAATAAAGAAAATCAGAAAATATAGATCACTTGGAAGGTTACTAACTTGATCTCTCGGCTGATTCATCCTTCAGAGTAATAAATCTAATAATATTATTATTAAACAGATATTAAACCCATTTGGCTTTTGTTGGTGAGTCCAGGATGGTTGGCCGGTAATCCAAAATTCTGCAACATTGATTTAATCAACTGTACGCTAGTCTTTAATAGGAATGTCATTCCAACTATGAACTTGGTACATGACCTAGACCCGACCGTACCTAATGCTGAATGGGTTGTGTCCTGTTGCAAAGTTCAGATCTGTTTGGGGTAGGTTTTGATACCTGACCCGACCCAATCACGGCCTACACAGGATTAAATTACCAGGTGTATTACATGCATGCATGCATGCCTAATGTTAATTTTATTTTTATATCCTCCAATTAAGAAAAACAAAAACCACTAATATGCTATACCATGATTGGCATTTAACCTTTCAGTTAATCCATTATTGTAGTGTGGCTAATAATCAAATGCATGTTGTTACAGATTTAATTTTTGCAACATGTATTTGGATGTTTCAAGATATAACATTTGATACTAGATGGTGCCTTGCCACACCTCATTTAATTGTTCCATGATGATCCTATGTGGTAGCAATCCTAAATTACCCTACTTCTCAAATCACAGTCTAGCCCATTAAAAGGAAATGTATTCTTCAATATGTTAATATAATTAATATGTTAAAATTTATTATAATAGAATTTTATATAATTAATAAATATATTTTTATGGAATATATCAGTTGTAATTCTTATATTATATGGTCAGTAATTTTGGATTCTGTTGGAATACCAAACAGATTACTTGAGAATACTCGGAGATGTTAATTACTGATAAAAGTTATCAATTATCTAAGATCAACTTAGTGATCTCATTTCGGTCACCAAATGCCACTACCATGTATCTTGCATCCTCTCGGCTACAAGTGATGGGTGCCTGGATAAAAACAGCTGGCTATAATTGTAATCTCATATAGGCCAAAATGGCATAGCATATAACAATCATCTCAGGAAGAGGCTTAGGGCTTTACCTAGCGTGAACAACTTTTTTTTTTTTTTTTTTCTTTTGACTAAATAAGAGTCCCGTGTGGACGGGGAGCATGCAGCCAAGGCCGTATGAAGGGCGTTTAATACACATCCCTGGATTTGTCACTTCCCTAAATATTTTTTTTTTCTGAAAAAAGCGAAAAAAAATTGAAGTTGTATTCATGATTTCATGCCATTTAACAGCAGCAGTTCGACTGGGAACAAACCACTTCTCATGTTGATTAAAACAACCTCGAGTTGAATCATGGTTCAACCTGCAATCTCTTTTTCTTTTGACTGCAAGAGAGAGAGCATCACACCCCCCCCACCCCGTAATCTCTTATGATCCCTGCTATGCTGCTTTCCGAGGTTTCCATAACCGCGTTATTTCTGTTATGACCCCCACCAAAACCATTATAATGATTATAACCATTATTTGAACTACAATACATTTTTATAAATTTTTAGAATTGAAATAATGACCGTTATAATGCTGTTATAATAGGAAATAACTAATAATGACATTATTTTTAAAATAATTATTCACCAAAGAATTATTATTTTCCGGCTGTACAATCTCTGTTACGAGAAAAATTAGTAGAAAAACCTGAAATTTGAAAAAAGATGCTATCTTGTTTTAAAAAACAATACAAATTAAAAAATAACAGCCACCATTTCTGTTATAAACAATCAATTCGAATACCACATAATCCTTTTTAGCATCCATTATCTTTTCTTCCTGTTATTATCATATATAAATATATATGACAGAACAAAGAGGATTGACAGCTGTTACTCTCTCTCTCTTTCTTCCTCCTAGCAGAAGGTAATTACTGGCTCTGCTCAGAAATCCAATTCCAACTATCTTAACAACAAATATAAAATATCAAATTTTTGGGGTAGACAGCTCTTATGAACTACATTTTTTAAGTCCCTCATAAATGCGTGATAATTGTGCAGATAAGAACCCATTGTTCTGTTCACTCCTTAGTATGCAAAATTCACCTGAGACATAATAGAAAAAAATTGCTTTCTCCAATTGCTGCTTCATTTTATTCTCATTGGCAAATCTGAGAGTCCAAGATTACAGTTCACAAAAACATGAGAAGGAATAAAAAAAGGAAACAAAATCTTACCGAACACCGCATCAAGTCCTGTGACATTGAGACTAGCAATAACAAAAAGAAGAAAAAGAAAAGAAAAGACTTTTCGATCAATAATTAGATGAAGGCCGTGACACATGAGGGGAAGGGATGCAGCAATGAGGATGGCTCAGACTTCAGCATCCAGCCTTGCATGGCCCAAGCTCCAGGCATTTGGACTATAAGATAGCACAGTACAGATAAGGAGATCCTGATGGAAGTACCTAACTTGCACCATTCACAATCAATCTCAAGCATTTTCAGGAACAGCTTGGCTAGAGGCAAATTTCACCAAAAGGCAAGGAAAAAAAAGAATGAAGTGAATAAAATAAATAAATATAAATGATTATGGTTACCAACATATTTAATTGTAAAAGAAAAGCATACAACACACTTGAACAGTAAAATTGGATATGGGAAAGTAAAACTATCACCGACTGCAACACAAGTATTTCTTGAATAAGTTGTGAAAAATTTTCTAATAGAGTTTAAATTTGTGAGTAACCGGACAATTTTAGGCTACTTAGATTACCTGAAATAATTCACAGAATCAAAATCTGTAAACAATTTGGTAATTTTTTTTTAGTTTGAAATAATATTGTTCATGTGATTCTCAGTCCTCTCAAAATTATTGTTTTTCACCGTTACCTCTAAGCTGAACATCTTGAATAGCATAGAAAGCCAAAAACCATCATAATGTCAAATGCCTCTACCCAGGTCAGTTGTAAATCTAAAATTAGAGACCACCCTCAGCTACCAACAATTTCCTATCGTAGAAGCTCAAAATGAGCCGCCCGAGCTTCTTAATGTCTAGTCCTCTAAACACATGCTTATCAACCACAGCAGGCACCCCCCCATTGTCGCCCATTGCCTATGAACCTCCTTAAAAATGAAAGGAAAAAAGAGACTTCACAAGAGTTACATGCTCACCACCAAACCATCAAACTCCCTATGAGCAACCACGTCAGAATTTCAATCTCAAGACATCTTTTGCATTTAGTGATGCTTTTTAAAAGAAAATTTCATTACTTTTCATCTTTTCCCAATCTGAAATGATGGGAGTTTGTTTTCCCCTTTTCAATACAGTTTCCAATTTCTAGATTCTAAAAGGTTGAGCTGCAACCATTGACTGTCTCATTTACCAAAAGCTCCTACAAAAGGAAGAAGGCAAAAGATCAGGCATCATGTTCAATTTACATTTGCTTCTTTGACAAAAAAAAAGGTTCCACTCATGGATCCAATTATAACCATTTTGCATTTATTACCTTTATTCATCACCCAGATCATTAATGGAACACAATTGTAAAGCCATCAGATTGTCTTGTTCCCTTTGATCCCAAATACATTTTTGATCCCTATACCCTTCCACAGCTTCATGCCCCACCATTGCTTTATATCTAGACATGAGTGTAAGGTCAGCTTGACTCCAGTTACAACTTTTTGACAGACTGGACCTTTGCTGAATACTCACAAGTTTGTAGAAGGTAGAAACATCCATACCACCCTTCTAATATTAACTCTAGATCTACCGATGAGCAATTTCCGCATCTAGATAGTGTTTAGTCTTATTTCAATCTCATCATGATCATGTTCTCTCTCTGTGTGTGGCACAACTATCTCACTTCTGAGAAATAATATGGGAGGGAACCTGACCAAAGTTAGGGTGAGGATAAGACTTGAACCCAAGTCACTAGAACCCACCCCCAGTGACTTTGCCAATTCAACTAGCTAGTACTCTCATCATAATCATGTTCTCGTCCTGAGTTAGGTTAGTATTCTCTACTTTTAAATCCATATATCTTGGCAATTTACCAAGTTCCACCCTCCTAATGATATTAATGTGTTTTAGTTTGTCTGTGAGCTTTGACCTACATGATCATTCACCATTGTCAGTCCTGACCATTTCAATCTGGCAGGTAATCACTTTGAACTTAGAAGTTTTTCATAACCTTCATTTTCCAACAAAGATTGAGATGTGATTTCACAAGGAAGCAGAAGATGCCAAATGGTACATAAAAAAGTGATGGCCCTCTCAAGAAATGCACACTAACTGTTTATATAACCTTGTCATCCATAGGGCATGCTCCAATCTTTAGAACATGTGACGCCTTATGAACTTTATAACAACAAAAAAAACTTTTTTACTAGCTATTAGATTTTTTTCATAAGCAAATTGTTGACTCATCAACAAGTTAAATAATACAACTGACCCAAAGTTACATAAAAGAGAAACTTGAAAATGTCATCATCAAAGAGAAACTGCATTACATCTCTTAGCTAATGTTAAGTAAATTACATACCAAGGACTGTTACAAGACAAAACAGCTCTTTCAAAACTACACAATTCAAAAATGGTTTGAGAATAATATATAATTCTTTCTTTCATTTTGAATGTCATATAAGATGTTGCTCAATCTATGAAGCAGTTATAAATAACTAGTCATATCAAACTCTACCATATCTCATCCTTGAATTTGATTTAGACCATGGAATGCCGTACCGGCCCGTACCGGCCAGTACGGGCCGGTACGTACCGGTCCGGTCCTAGACCGGTACCGGAACCACAAAAAAACCAGTATTTTCCAGTCTTTTAGCTGAACCGGCCAGTACGGGCATGTATCGGTGTGAACTGGCCGATTCGCACCGGTACGATTTTTTTTTTTAGAACCACAGCGCCTCGCACTGTGATTTTTGAAACCACCGCGTACCGGCCGGTACGGTACCAGTACCGGTACCGGCCGGCCATCGGTACGCCGACCGGTACCAGTACGGCAGACCTTGATTTAGACTCTGCTCAGACTAATATCCAGTCTGGCTTTCTAGATTCAAAACAAACTTGAGTCAAATCTAGATCATGTTAAACCCAGACAAATCCCAACCAGTTAACACACCAAGGCGGTTCCAGTTCCACTATAGTTGCCCTTAGATACTCATTTGTTCAAATATAAGAATTAATCATTATTCATGAACACATTGGTTCATGCATTCAGTCACAGAGACTAATATTTTTTTCTCACTAATCAGCATCATCCCGAATATGGTAATTCTGAATCTTGTAGAATTATCTTTTGAACTCTATTCTCATGATTGAATGCTAAAAGATAGTTCATGAACACCTGTCCATTGATGCAACCCACAACATTTGTTTCGTTCCAACCTGCATGCTACTAGAAATAGTAGTAATGAATCTTATAGGATACCATCCATGACATGCTTTCATCATTTGTATGCCACATGATATGGTTCACAAAACTACCCCATCGACTCCAAAATTTTGTTTTTCTTTTTCGTCTTCATTCTCCAAAAACGGCAGTCATTGAGCTCTATTCATGAACTTGTTTCCCACATTCAGATCTACATGATATATTTCATTAAATTCCTTCCACATTTGTGCAGTTGCTTGCACTCTAAGCCAATGAAAAGAGTGTAAGGCAATTTGGTGTAGCTTTTTTTTTGAAAAAAAAGTCCTTTACAAGTTTTAAAGTGAAAAAAAATAAATCCTAAAAAAATAAAGTGTTTGGTAATATCATTTGAGAAGTGCTTCTATAGGAAGTAGAAGTCAAAAAGGCACTCTTACAAGAAGCTAGAAAAATTAATTTCTAACTTCTTTTGTAAGATTGCTCCATATCTTCCAAATATGTTAAGCTCATCCACAAAAGGTAGTTTTAACAAATCTGATCCCCAAATGCTAAATATAAGAAAAGGTACTTTTAATTGAAACTAAATAAATTCAATATTTGAAAATTACTTTTTAAAAAGCGGAAGCAACACCAAACATGCCCCTTATGGTTGAAATCTTCAATCGCATCACATCCACTTCTCTATATTATGCAGGGTTCACAAAATTCTAAAGTTCATTGAGTCACGGTGAACTCACAAAGGCCACAAGCATGATATATAGGGGCTCCACCATGCGCACAAGGAATCCATGACTCCTTGGGTGTCAAATACATAGTTTTTCCTAGGTACAACCATAAAGGATGCTTACTTAGAAGTAGCCAAATCCATCTTGCCTGATCTTAATCACAAGAATAGAGGGAAGGTGGCAACTTTCATAAAAGTGTAAATCTGATGAGGACAATTTCAAAAGCCAATCTTTAAACCCACCAAAATAACAGCCAAAAAGGTCTGCTTTTTTAAACGAAACCATAATCCTTTAAAAATACCTTACTGCAACTTCACATCTAAAAGTAAAATTGTAATAAAAGATAATTAATAAAAAATGAAGTGATTTTAAATGAGCAAATGCAACTTTAACTATGTAACTTCAAATACATGGGCACAACAGTCTTCAAGGTACATTATTCTTTTTAAAATCAGTATCACCATTCACCCCATTATCTACAAAGTCCATTTTTGCGGTGTGCCTAAGAACGAAAAGAAAAATTTGATCAACTTAGAATATATATATATATATACACACTAATAATTAAAGTAAAAAATGAATAGATAAATTTAAAAAATGCATTACCTTATGTGGTTGCAATTAGCAAACAATCGCCTTCTCTCTTCCACAACCCATTGCCAGCATTGCATGCCCAAAACTATCCCCATTACTTCGTTTCCATATGTGCCTTCACAAGTCCATCTAGAATTTAGCTAGTCATCACTGTAAACATGATTGTCAACCATGATTTCTTATCAATAAGGCTCTTCAGGCCAATAGGAGTGCATGCCAGATTGAGTGACGACCAAACTCAATATCTACACCCTAATAAACCTCCTTCCAATACCAATATCCATGTATGATTATATATAGTTTTACCGATGGACTAGTCGCCATCACCTACTTCACTCTACAGACGTTGCCTACACCCTTCAAAAATAGACCAATGCAAGAGGCAGCACATGGGGTCCAAAATACATATTGCCGGTTAATCATTAGCTCCTCTCAGACCTTGTACTGAGCTCCATTATCTATGACCACCTACATGATATTCTATTCCCCCATCTGATCACTCACTCCCTTCTCCAAGCCAGGGATGTAGTCACTGTCGTACTTCGATGAATTTGTGGAAGAATATCTGTGGAAGAATATCCTCCTACCATAGAGTATAATGAAATTTATGATGCTTTGTCTACTTGGTCCAAACAATGCATCACAAATCAAAGTCACACCATATGTGGCTTATCTCTGAGCTTAATCAAGTCCTGGGCGGGTCACCCTATACGTCACAAGGCCCAGGATAATCAACGCCTGGATTGGCTTTCTGAACGGCCAATCATGCTGCAGTAGTAGGTGTTTGCAGCCACATAAGCAAGTCTATGGCTGAAATAAAACCACTTCTCAATTGCCCTCCACATTTTTTGTTCATGTTCTTAAATATTGTATCAATTCTGAGTTGCTTGGTATCTGTGCTTGGGCAGGTCTGCAAATCCAAATCACAGATGTTTGGCACTGGCCCATGCACTCCCTTTGATCTTCTTCCCTTTCTTACTGAACACCCCAAACATGGACTCTATTCTACAACCATCATTGCCACTACCATTACCTCTAACTGAATGATTCCTCATAAAGCTTGAATCTGTGGACTACCCCTGATCCACCACCCCTCTCATAATATGAGAATTCAAGTTGTGCTCTATGTCTGGCGACCTGTCCTGTTGCCATTCCTCACCCGAATTCACCTATTTAGTGGCCTAAATCTGAAACTCCATGCCAGATCTACACCTCGTATGGATTTAGATCCTTCGTATGATAAGCTAGTGATTGGGAGATTCATCAATTGATCCCTCTTTGTTTCTCTTTGGCTTTTCCTGTTCTAATTAACTCCCTGAAGATGATTCCTCATTAACTGGACCTTGTTCAGTACCTTGCATACTTCCACCACTTAGATTACTTGCTTTAGCCTAGTGACTCTACTTTCCCTAAATTCAAGTCACACCAGTTCCTCTAGCAATGTTGATTCTGTAACATGGTTCCATGCTGCCACTCAATGTCATAGCCCAGTTACTTGCTTTTTGTTCTTGACTAGCACTTTTATTTTTTAAATTATTTTTCCAAAATTCATATTGTAGAAAAATAAAAATATTTGTCTCATTAGGTAGATCCTAGTTAGCAATACACCGTGTCATGAAATCATGCTAGAATATAAAATTCAGACATGATTCCTCTTTTCTTTAATTTTTTTGGCTATTTTTGGCATGAAAAACCAAAAAGGAGATTTTGCATACTTTGGGCATGCTCTTGGATCGAAGGAGCCCTAACTAGGGAAAAACTTGGTGACAAAGCCTTTTACCCACGAGAGAAAAAGGTTCGACATATCCATTTCTCATGCTCCCAACCAATACCACCTAGGAATCGACAGCTACTAGTCAGATCGACCCGTACCAAGCAGAACCGAGAAGCACAAATCGGTTTGACATAAGATTCCGTCCCAATTCCGCCTAGGATTAGTTAAGCACGGGCTATACTGCCCTATGCAGTATGATACAACAAACCTTGCTCTAACTTGATTATCATTTTTCTTTCCAATAGTTACAACTTACAAGTCCCGAAAAGTTTGATACATTGATAATGATAGTTTAGATGATGCTAATGATTTTGAAAAGAATTATATGCCTTGATTGTTGTTAATGTTTCATTCATTTAGAGGCAAGTCATAAGTTGCATTTATTTAAAAATAGTTTGTTTTTAGTAGAGCATCTATTTATCATAATTTGCCTTTTCAAGTTTGAAGTTCTAATGAGACATTCTTAAATGAAATATGGTTCCCTTCGAGTTGCTATTATTTTGACAAGGACGGGAATTTTCTAATAAAATTGAATCTACTTGCCATTTTTGCACTTTGCATAATCGAATGAACAATTTCAAGTTTATGTCTTCACTCATCAATTTATTTAGAGTTGCACTAACTTATTTGCAATTACATTCTTGAAGACTTCATGGAAATGGATTGAACACATGCAAATGGACCTAAATGTGGGAAGCATTTAAAGCCAAATTTGGTCAGACAAAAAGTCGGCAAGAGTCAAGCTCAGTCTAGCTTTTGTTCTCAAGTGAAGCCCAAGTTCGAAGATGGTTGGTCATATCTAGGTAAAGTCAGTACTAGGTCCAGTCAAAATTTTTGATGGACCAAGTTAGTCTGACCTGTTCATAGTCCTAGCTAGCCATTAGCACTCCTACTCAAAGAAAAAGGCTACGTTGTACTTCAAAATTGCGCAATTTGCACCCCCCTCTTCTATTTTATCCCCCTTAATGCATCATAATAAAGGCTTTTCTCTTAAGTCTAATAAGGGAATGATGATCCGTCGCCTCTATTTCACGTATATCTAACTCCAGTCAACTCTTTACACCATCCACTTTGCCATTATATTTACTTCGATAGTGGTTTTATGTGAAGTTTTGAAATTTTCATCAAGGTAATGGTATATAATAGGGGCAATTGCCTGGTGCCATGGTATGCCTTATCGGCCTGAATCGGATGGTAAGGGGCATACTGTATCATACTGATTCGGTATCAGTACCCGATACGGATGGCGTACCAACACTCGGTACTTTGGTACGCCAAAAAAATGTTGTACCCTACTATACCAACACTATGCTAACAACCACTAGTACGAAGTTCGGTACTGAGATGGCGAACCTTACCTGGGGCAATAGTAAAAGGCTTGGGCTACCAAGCGAAATAGCACAAGTTCAAGTCCATAAATAGCACAAGTTGATGTCTATCCCTAGTTTGCCCCTCTGAGGACCCTGGATTGCCGAGATCATAGCTAGGTAATGGCCCTTTTTTATGGTAATGATATAAACATGTATAATTGGATAGAAATGCAATAATAACTATTACAATAATGTTATTAAAAGCCAAAATGATATGGCATAAAACAACCCATTTAAGTATTAGGAAAAGCCTAATCATTATCCACACCTTCCCTGATAAACATTCAAGTTCCACATGAATTGGAATGCGAACCAACAATTAGAAAGGGAAACATGTGGCTAGTGTTGCTACTAGGTAAGATACGTTTACACATGCATGTTGGTTCGGTGCCCTTCTATATAATAAAAATAGCAAAAGATGCTCATTCAATAGCAACAACATTACTCCACATAACAATGACGACATTCTACAACCTCAAAAGCTTGCTACAAATTTCGATGCCTCATAATTCATATGATGATTCAACAAATGAACTCCAATGAGACATATCACTACCTTCCTATACATGTGCATGCACACGTATGGTTCACAATTTTTCTTCCCAACGAAAGGAAATCTAATCTGCATGCCAAATAGTTGTTCAAGTAAACTAAATTGTTTGCCAGCTAGGCTTTATCATAGTTGTCATATATTACTCCTACGAAGAGGATTCTAGGTTCAGGTCCTGGGTGGTGCATCCCAAAGTACTTAAGCTTGGGTAACTTATATTGAGTGGGTCTCCCACCCTTTATCTCTCTCTCTCTCTCAACAAAAAAATAAAATAAAATAAAAACCAAACTATCTTCACAATAATTCTATA
>JAOXJJ010000597.1:64564-93855 GCA_025769935.1 Phoenix roebelenii
CCTTTTGGGGATATGCACTTGAGTCAGCCTGTTATATACTTAATAAGGTTCCAAGTAAATCTATGAATAAAACACCAATGAGATGTGGACGGGACGAAAACTGGTACTCTCTCACCTTAGGGTTGGGGGGTGTCCGGCGTACGATGAGCGTCGATGGTGAAGATGGCTAGAAAAAAAAAACATAAATAGGGTCAGAGATTAAAAAATAGGGAAAATGAGACATCATTTTTCTTAACAAAAATCTGACAATTCCTCAATGAAATTCATCCGACAATACCTCAATAAAGAAAGGAAAAAACCAAGGAAGAGAAATTGAGGAGGATTGGGATTTCATATCTCATCTCCAGCAAGGTTGGGCGGTGGCAGGAAGAGCCCAATAATAGGACACCACGAACAAAAAGAAACTAAGAGAGAGGAGAGGAATAAGGGTTTCCAACATGGTGCTTCTCGGATGGCCATGGGGAAGATTTATAAGTAGTGGAGGCTAGGTTTCCTAGTCTTTATCAGATATTGGAAAGGAGGAGCTCGAATGAAATGGGTTTCGCCTCGTTTTCACAGGCCTTCGGGCCATGAACTCCATACCAAGCTGAAAACAAAAACTCTGGGCCGGTCAAGTGGACTGAGCTTGATTTTTTCCGGGCCGAGTGCTACAATATTAGTCTAAATCATTTAGTAAATATGACTTTTGCAATATAAACTAGCTTAATATCAACACTAAGAAAGCGATCATAAATCAAATGGACTTCGTGCGTTGGCGAAATTTGTTCCATGATCCAAACGACTAATCTAAAGAACTTGCTAACATTAGGAAAACATCACCATGCCACAAAGGAAACACTATCTATGCTCTAGGGCAACTAGAATTCATTGTCAGCAAGGTGTTTTGATAAATATCCCATCTTTCTCTAACTCACTTGATCTAATCTATATTTTGTCTTCCAAATTGCACTAAATTTAAAGTTTAAATTGGATTGAATGTTTAATAAGAAAACAAATTATAAAAATGTCTTTCTTGTTTGCTTTGTTTTATTTTTGTCTGAATGTTTGCTCTTTTTTTTTTCCAATAGTTGAATATGATTTTATTGAAAAAACTTAATAAACTACAAGAGTTTGGATTTATTTATTGTGTTGGCTTTGGATGAATGGATATCATGGATTCTTCCAGCAACTTTTAATTCATTTAAGTTAGCTGTCTTTATTGTTCTCTTTATTATTTTTACTTATTTACAATTTTATTTTTGGGTCGAATGAAGCTGGGTTGGGTTATAATATTAAAGTGGGAAGAAAAATGTGTCCAAAAAATAAGAGCGAAGTAAACATAGCATGCTCAAAATGTAAACCAATCTTTTGGACTGCTACAAAAAAACATCATCAAATTTCAAAGTAGCCTAATAACAAGAGCCCCTTGCCGGGCCTTCATTAATGTTCCATGGTGGTGGTTTGCTTTCAATTGAATGATGAGCCCCTTCTTCCTACAAAGGATCAAGAGCAATCTGCAGGATGGGTACATAGCTGATCATCCAACCAGTTTGAGTCAGCTTATCAGGTGGCTCTCATTGCATATCCAAGACCAAGAGCTCTTCTACACGTAGGAGGAGCTACTTGCTTACAAAATGAACACATTGAGATATTATTAAAGAGAGAGAATTAGCAGAAATTATGTTTTATTTAGAAACTATTTGAAATTTTTTATAAAATTGGGCTGAAAATTTTAAAGAATTTATGGATAAAGTCTGCATAACCAGCAAGATCACAACTATATATATATATAATATCTAAAAATAGCTTTGGAGCAGGCTAGTCCGAATCCCATTGTGAGAAAAAAAAAATCTAGCAATTTTTTTTCTTCATATGAGATTTAGACAGATCCACTTCAGAGCTATTTTTGAATATTTTGCCTAACCCGTCCTATAGCTTATGATCTTATTTATTGTATTGGCTTAATCTATAAAATTTATAGTATTTTCAGTCTAATTTTATTAAAAAAATCCAAATACGGTCCGAGAGAACTAATTTTTTTTTTGTTATTTTATTGATATGCTTGTGCCGGTTAAATAAGTTGGCGAAGACGAAGAAAGATGACTGTGATGGAGGGTGTTTTGATCATTTAAATGTTATAGGCGGAGCGGATGAAAGGGTCAAATCGCAAAGAAAAGGTATCTAAAGGATGTAAATAAATTTTTTTAAATTAGCGAGTTAGAAATGAAAACAAAGCGAGAGGGTCAGACTGCAAGTTTCTTTTTGTAAGGGACAAACTCTCTCTTATTTGAGTCCGATCCCGACCAACGGTGGATTCGCGTGAAGGGAGGTGAATCCTTTTTTCGCGCGAAAGATGGCCTCCCCCGCCGTCCTCCCGCCTTCGCCGGCCCAACCACCGTCAACCTCCTCCTCTTCCTCCGACCTCCACGCCCACCGCCGCGCCACAATCCGCGGCCTCGACTCCTGCGCCTCCATGCCGGAACTCCGGCAGTACCACTCTCAGATCGTCCGCCTCGGCCTCGCCGCGGATAACGACGCCGTCGGCCGCCTTCTCAAGTTCTGCGCCCTCTCCCCCTCCGGAGACCTCGCCTACGGCCTCCGCCTATTTAGCCATCTCCCCCGCCCAGACCCCTTCGTCTTCAACACCCTCTTCCGTGCCCAGCCCCCCTCCGTCGCCCGCTCCGCCCTCCTCTACTCCGATATGCTCCGACGCCCCGTCCATCCCAACGAGTTCACTTTCCCCTCCCTCCTTCAGTCCATCGCCGCCGACCGGGAGCATGGTCTTGGCCGCCAAGTCCACGCCCACGTCCTCAAGCTCGGCTTCGGCACCGACGGCTACTCCGGGAACAATCTCCTACATATGTACCTCAGCTGCGGCCTCTTCGCCGAATCTCTCGGTCTTTTCCATGCAATGCCTCACCGAGATGTTGTCTCTTGGACGACAATGGTCAGTGGATTATCGGAATTAGGCTTCTTGGATGATGCCCGAAAGCTGTTTGATGAAATGCCGGAGAGGAACTCAGTTTCCTGGAATGCGATGATTTCAGGCTATGTGCGGGGTGGACGGTTCAAGGAGGCATCCGGACTCTTTGAACAAATGCGAGCAGAGGGGGTTGAGGTCGACAGGTATGTTGCTGCTAGTATGCTGGCGGCTTGCACGGGTTTGGGTGCATTAGAGCAGGGGCAGTGGATTCATACATACATCAAGAGGCGTGGGATTGAGTTGGACTCGAAGCTGGCCACCACTGTGGTGGACATGTACTGCAAGTGTGGTTGCTTGGAGAAGGCTTATGAAGTTTTTAATGAATTGCCATGCAAAGGTCTCTCGTCGTGGAATTGTATGATCGGAGGTTTTGCGATGCATGGTCGAGGAGAGGTGGCAATCAAGCTGTTTAAAGAGATGGAGAAGGAAGGGGTGATGCCAGATGATATCACTCTCTTGAATGTACTAAGTGCATGCGCACACGCCGGGTTGGTACGCGAGGGCCGGCATTATTTTGAATATTTTGTTCAGGCTTATCATATCGAGCCCAAGATGGAGCATTTTGGATGCATGGTTGATTTGCTCGGTAGAGCAGGGTTGTTGGAAGAAGCTAAGAAGATCATAGATGAGATGCCTATGGAAGCTGATGCTGGTGTGTTGGGTGCACTTCTTGGAGCATGCAAGATTCATGGCAATGTCGAATTGGGGGAGCAAATTGGTAGGCTTGTCATAGAGTTAGATCCTCAGAACAGCGGGCGGTATGTGTTGCTAGCTAATTTGTTTGCGAGTGCTGGTCGGTGGGAAGATGTGGCAAATGTTAGGAGGTTAATGAATGACAGGGGAGTGAATAAGGAGCCTGGATGTTCTGTGATTGAAAGGAATGGTGTGGTCAGTGAATTCATTGCTGGAGGAAGGTCTCACCCTCAGGCTAAAGAAATCTATGCCAAGGTTGATGAGATGATGGAGAGGATAAGAGCTGAAGGTTATCTGCCAGACACTGGTGGGGTGCTGCATGACACTGATGAGATGAACAAAGATAATTCCTTGTACTATCACAGCGAGAAGCTTGCGATTGCTTTTGGATTGTTGCACACAAGGTCAGGTGAAACGATTCGCATATCAAAGAACTTGAGAGTTTGCAGAGATTGTCATGCAGCGAGTAAGATCATATCAAGAGTTTTCGATCGGGAAATAATTGTGAGGGACCGGAACCGATTCCATCATTTTAAGGGAGGAGAGTGCTCTTGCAGAGATTATTGGTGAATGTAATTTGGTGGAGTTTGTGAGCTTGGTCAATCGAGTGGCCCATGAGGTAACTATTTTATATGTTGTAAAGATTGTACAGGATTCGGCTGTATATTATTCAATGGTGGGAACAATATAAATGGAGGAAACTGTGGAGTTGGTTTGTCATTGTGATTTTGTTGAATGCTCTACAGGAGGGCGTTTCTGAGATCAGAGGAGTCTGTGTATTCTAATTCCAACTCTAGGTGTGGCAAGGAAGCATAGCAAAAGTTTTAACGATCACATAAATCTAGGAAAGATTTTAGAGCCATCAGGTCTTTCAAGTTGAGCCGAGATTGAGTATGACTTGGACCAACCTGAAATGTTGAAGTTAGGGTCGAGACAGAGTTGGGTCAAGTATGCAGTTCAGCTCTAGGATTTAGCTAATCGTTTATAATGAAAAGCATAATAATTGATAATTAAACTAAATCCAATAATAATTTAAATAAAACTAAAAAAATCGAATTTTCATTCAGAAATTTTTAACTTAATCGAAGAAAATGCTCATTCTTTAGATGCAAGTTCACAAACTAAAATTTAGAAAACAAACATTGTTATAGTTGAGAAAATTATAAATATGAAAATGTCATAATAAATAATGTATATTTAAATATAATTAAGTTAAAGTAGGTGAGAGGAAATGGGGTTGTTGAGATAAAGAGAGAGATTAATTTAATAAAGTGTTCAATTGATGAATTGGAAAAGAGTATCTATAGTGAAGACGAATGGGTTTTATTTGATTTATATTTTTGGGTTGAGTTGTATTTGGGTCAAGTTACACACTTCTTTTTATTGATCTAACCCACATGGTCCACGGATCAGGTCGGGTTGAAAAAACAAAAACCAGACTTGACTCTATTTTCAAATTGGATCCAATTTTTAACAAATCTGATCAGGACTAAGACAGGTCATAGGTCCACCCGATCAATTTGTAGGTTACAAGGTCCACCCAACTAATTTGCGGCCCTGCCCACAGTTGGATGAGGCCTAGGCCTGAGACCCTCAACCTTAGTTCAAGCCAAGTTAGGCTCGGGCCTGAACCAAACTTCAGAGCCTTAGATAGAGCTATTTAAGTAATATTATTGTTTTGTATATTTATAATAGGCTACACAAAGGGGTAGGCCTTCCTAACTACTCTCAAATCTTAAAATGGGTGCTACTAACCAAAGCAAAATATGGGACCACAACGATAAGATAGCTTAGGTGGCAAGTCAATTGACAAGGTAGTGATTTTATATAAAAAAAATAAAAAATATTTCAAAAATAACAAATTATTCGTTTTTTTTCATCTTCTTCTCCTCCATGCTTTGTCCTTTCCCCTCTCTCCTTCTTGCCGCCCCTTTCTCCTTCCGCTCCACCTTTCTCGCTATCGTTTTCTATCTATCATCTCTAATTGTGGCTCTATTGATCACTCTCTTCTTTCATACTATTCCACTTTTTTATCACCTCCCACTCCTCATTCCAACCCATCATCATCCGTTGTTTCCTCTTCCTTTTTCTCACTACCATTTTCAACCAAGAATTTCCTGTTCACCTAATACTCTCTAGCTTTTTAACCGCCAACCTTTCTATATCCTCCTCGCTTTAACCCCATCCCCATCTATTCGCTTGCCTTCCCTACTCTTTTTTCTACACAAATCATCTCTTCTTATCCCTAACCATCACAGAACCCTCCTACATCACAATCCTAACAATTTATTATCATCTCTTTGTCAATGCATCCATCTTTGTTCCCTTGCCTCCTTTCCTTTATAGCCCCTTCTCATGCCTTACACCTCCTCCTAACTACCTCCACCTTATTCCTCATTGCTACTATCCTTTCACCTCAATTTCTGAGGCCTCAATCCAACTTTTATTAATAACTACCTAGAATCTCATTGACCAACCTCCTCTTCATCTTCTCCTCTCCTCCCCCAATGGAAAAGATATGTTGTCATTTTTTTTGTATATTTATTTTTTAATTATTGCAGCCAAGTCAACATGCCACATTAATTTATGATAGTCAAGTCACATTGACACTTCAACTATCCTTATATAATCTAATCCCAAATTTGGGTCCAATTATCATTTTTCTTTTGAAACTTATTGAATATACTCTCTTTTACCATTATGCTAGCATATACTATGGTAGCATATACAGATATACTTAGTTGAAAACTCCATAAAACCCATTTACACCTTGCAATTATAACTAGTAGCATGTTAAATTCATTCTCAGATTAATAGTTCCTTAGTGCATTTCTAGCTCGGTGCTAGAAAAGTAGAACAAACTATAAGTAGATGCGAGTCATCAAAGGTAAAAAATATTTAAGGAGGGCTATAGATGGATCTAATTAACTATATGTATTAGGACTAACTTGAAAAATGCTAAGTCATTTAAATTGACATCTTTCCTAATTTAAATTTGAAAAAGATTGACTATTTTTTCCCCTCTCTCTATGCAAGCATTATTTTCTTTTAAAATAGACAAAAATTAAATGCAATGAATATGGATCATGCAAGATCCAATCCAAGTCCAGATCCAAAACTAATACAGTATACTTTGCCTAGCTAATACAAAACCTTGAATTTAAGAAACTAATATACTATTAATAAAAACTTAACAAAATTGATCTTTAATTTGTTTGTCAATAATTACATCAACTTCAATCAAATTGTTAACCAACCCTATATAGATTGGATTATTGATAATGCCTACATGTTGTCACCAATTTATATGTTTAGAGTGCAAGTAACCTAATATAATTTAGGCCCAGTTACGCCTTAAAAATCTGATGGGTCAATATAATATATATTAAATCTGATCTTACTCTACGTGAATGATGGATAGATTCACACATTTAAGTATTGGCCGAATTCATATTCCAGTCAGGCTTGGTCATGCGAAAACCAGATCCAACCCATCCTAGGCATCTGGCTCAGCCGAACCGCTCAGACCATATCGCAATTGGGGCCAAATCGAGCACTGAAATATTGTAATTTATTTTTTTGATGAGAAATATTTATAAGGAACGAACGGCATAGGGACGCGTAGAACCACGGCAAGAGAGACTCGGAACTGGGAAGGGGAGATGCGGGGCGATGAGGCGAGAAGGCTTTTAGGGTTCTCACCCAATTCTCGCCCCACCACTTCTCAGGTGCCCTTCGACCCTCTTGTTCCCCTCTTTTAGATAAAAGAATTTTGATTCATTTAGTCTCAAATCTTTTCCTCTTCGTCCTGTTTGATTTATATTGGAAGTGATCTTACTGCAATCGAATCTTAGTTTCTAGGTTATCACCACGTTGTTGTCGGATTCTTGTATGTTGGTTGTCTTTTAGTGCTGGATTCGATCCATTTTCTAGTTAATATTAGGATGATCGGCAGGAGTTCCCCTGAAGCAGTGATTTTGTAAATCTATTATTTAAACTATATTACAAAGATGCCAAATCCTGCAATCGGAACACTTCATAGTAACATCATTGCAAAAGAAAATAAACCTAATTACATTAATAACAAATCTGAATTTCTCGATTAAATTAATGGTCTCGTAAATACATTACTAGCTCTCCTTTCCACACTGAGTGCGTTGTATATATGAAAGCACTGGCCAAATGAAAAACGTAAGTGGTGGGAAGAAGTCATGTTGCTTAACCTTTTTCACTCTTCTTTCCTCCTCCCTCCGCCGCCCCCCAAATTTTCCCTCTGTTTGGTATGAAAGGATCGAACGGAGGAAGGGCGGATTGGGGAGAAAGGATGGATGAGGAAGAGGATAGATGGGCCTCCCATCCATCTTCCCATGTGTTTGGTGAAATATGGAGGAATGGATAGGAATTATTCCTTCCTCCGTTTGGTATAGGAGAAATGAAAAGAAGGATGATATTTGTATGATACTTTTACTAAACTACCCTTTGATAAAAAAATATTATTATTATTATCAATTATAACACTTATTATATTAAAGGAGTAGGGCAATATATAAACTTATATTTTTTATAATTTATAATTATATAAAAATTATATAAATATTTAATCTTACTTTAATTTAATAAATATATTATTATATAAATTTTATATATGAATGAATTTATTTATATATATTAATTATACAAATAACTAATTAATTTATAATTTATTTTAATTAGTTAATCAGTTTTATATAAATAGTTAAATAAAAATAGTGAATGTAAATAGAAAAATAAAAGATAATTCTAATTATTTACTTATAGTTATGGAAATTACGTGCTAAAATTAAAATTATTAGTAACAAAATTTAATAGTATAGGGTTAATAGTATAGGTAAAATAAAAAAAAAATTAAAATAAAAAAGTGAAGAACTGTTAGAGTTTTGTCAAAAAATTAATGAAGGATAATTTTATCAATGTAAAAACCCATCCCTCACATGCTCCATTCATCTTGTCTTGCATCCTCCCTTTGGGAGGATGCAAATTGGTGGGCGAGGATAGATGGACAATTTCTTTGAGGATGCAAATTGGTGGGCGAGGATAGATGGACAATTTCTTTTTTTTCATTTATCCTTCCTAAGATTTTCTGAACCAAATGGTGGATGAAGCCCATCCAACATCATCCATCTTTCCTCTCATAATCTCAACCAAACATAGGGTTGTTATCAACCCTCGACAGAAACCTCCATGATAAAGGAAAGGTGTTACTTTGTTAATTGCTTTCTATCATCAGCAAGATGCCTGTTAGTGGGTTATTAAGGTTTTCATAGTACATGTGGAAGGTGAGTACACTATGATATTCCACTAGGCTTTTGGCCATCATTTGTTTGAGCAACATTTTGGAAGAATCCCTCCTAGCTAGAATCTCGATAGAATGGAATTCATAATCGATTGAAATATGTTCATTGGATGCTAGAAATTTAAGACAATGGAGAAGATAAGCCGACTTCACTGTCACTTTTATCATAGCCTTCTTTGGGGCATAGTGCAATATTCGTTGTTATGGAAATTCTGAACTGGGAATAACTTATAAGAATAGGCAACTCCCTTGTTGAAAAAGTGACTTTGTTGTCACTTTTATTTTAACCTTCTTTTCTAGTACTACAATTTGACGAATTTATGGTTCCTCCTTCTTTGTGCTAGAATACCGACTTAGAGTTCACCAATTTTCTCATATCATCAATTAGATTGATTATTATTTTCTTGGCTTTGAGCTTTCAATCCCTACTCTTAATTTCTGCAAGGGCATTGTACAATATCTGACCATTCTTTAAACCATGGTTACATTAAAATTTCCTTTTGCTTGCTACCCCTAAAACATAAATCCTTCACATTTAGTGCTTGCTTTAGGCAACCTACTTAGTAGATTAATCCATAGAAACAAGTACAAAATTACAATAGTGATAGTCAATTTCTGTCCTTAGTCTTTTTGCTAAATATCACATCACTGGTCTTCTCAATTGAAAGAATATGTTTTCAGTCATTTTTTGAATAATTTAATCAGGCTTTTGTGCAAAAATATGGTAATTATTTGATATTCTTGGTTGGATCTGCTGTCAGGTTGGATTTCCAGCTAACAATTTGCTTCTTGCTTTCATTGTTGATATTTTTGCTGAACAGTGTATTAACAACAAACACAACTCTATAGTTGTATATATTAGGATCATAAAAGATGGTGATTGTTTGATTTAGTGCTATATTAGATCAATAAATAACCCTCTCAAAATTCTTACGGGTCAACAAAGAGATTTTCTTCATTTTCTTCTTGTGCTCATTTCATGAGCTCATGAAATGAATTGATGGGGTAAACCCCATCCTTTTTCTCAAAAAAAGGAAAAAAGAAATTTTCTTGTAAAAGGTATATCTTTATGTATAAACAGCTACATTTTTCTTCAAGTGGTATGTTAGGCAGTGTTCAACGTAGTTTATATGACCTGTTAGATTTACCGAGGCACCTTGGCGTGTCAACCAGAGCTGCATACTAGCATCAGCTGAATATATGAATTTAAGAATGTGAAACTACTTAATCTTTGTCATATGTAATGATGGTCAAACAATTCTGCATATGTTTGTCTTTTAATGCACTGCTACATGCGTAGCTTTATTATTGGTATCCTTTTTCCTAATTTACTAATTTTTTGGAAGGAACCTTTTGAGTAGCTTGCCTTGTGGTTTCTGCAATATGGCATCTGACTTATGGCTGCAGGTAAAGGCTGCATATAGAAGGAAAGCTATGGAGTCTCACCCTGATCTGTTTCCACCGCCCGAGAAATTTCAATCTGAAG
This sequence comes from Phoenix roebelenii, assembly GCA_025769935.1. NCBI lineage: Eukaryota > Viridiplantae > Streptophyta > Magnoliopsida > Arecales > Arecaceae > Phoenix > Phoenix roebelenii. The sequence continues at coordinate 75,038 of JAOXJJ010000597.1, forward strand.
CTAAATTTAAACTGGTATTTCATTTTAACTCATAAAGACTGTTATCTTCTTTGCTATGATATTCTCTCCACTCTTAGATTGTGAGCTTGTCATCCTGTTGCGAAAACTTAAAAGAATGATGATGCATCTTTCAGATAATCTGTGAAGATTTCTAGAACATATATCTTGAGCTCTGAATTACCCAAGAATCAATCGTATTTTGTTGCACATAATCATCTTAAAATTTTATTCATTGTGTCGTAAAGCCATTAGTTCTACTTCAAATATGTTGCATAGCGATTGTTAATGTGAAAAACTAAAATGACTAAAATGACATACACGTCTGCGCACACAGAGAGAGAGACACACACATATTCCTGTTGATATCCTGTTGCTATTCTATAAGTAATTTTGGTGTTATTCCAAGTAGCATAACTTAAGGAGTTGCTTCATGATTGCTTTGAGAATTAATTTCTCATTTGACGGATGCTCAAAAGTTGGTCTGCTATAATTTGGATTGACCCACACTAATTTTAATTCAGAACTTTTAGCATTAGGTTTGCATGGGTTTAAGACCTTCTGAAACTACTAAAAAAAGTTTCAAGTTCATTAATAAAGTTATAAGAATAGTTGGGTCAATAGAAGCCTTCATCTTTCCTTCATATTCCTTCATATTATCAAACTAAACAAGGAATTATGCTTTCTGATATGTCAAGTTTCTTGAAGCATAATAGTTTCTGGCAAGTCAAATTTCAGTGAAATCTTATGTGTATAAAATATAGATAGGAATAGAGAGTTGGCTGTGGTCCTGTGGACCAAGTGCTGGCTTTTACAAAACAGAATTTTACACCTTAAATGTTTTGTGTTTGTGGGACATGTCTGGTGTTGCTTCTGCTTTTTAAAAAAGTAATACTGAAAAATCACTTTCATTTAATTTCAAATAAAAAGTACTTTTTGGATATTTAACATTTGATAATCATGTATTGTAGAACTATTTGTTATGGATGGATTACCATATTTGAAAGACAAGGAATAATCAAAAGCTATTTTTTGACTAATTGTAGAAGCAGTTCTCAAATGTCACTGAACTTTGAAAGTCACAAACAACTTTCTTTAGGCAACAACAAATGTGCCATTAGTGAAAGAAAAGAGGAACCATTTGGTGGTTCTTCTCTGAACAGCAAAAATTTGTTCTGAAAATTGCTGCTGCTGGTCTACTTCATTGTCAGCTGCTGGTCCCAATTACAGCAAAGGCATTTGTTTCGAGCTGTGACATAGCCAACAATTAGGTAGATGAATCACTGTGACTATGCTAAATGGCTAAATCTCTGTTTATAACAAAAAAAAGCAGTCCATGTTAAAAAATTGAAATATCAAAGGCTGTGGCCCCCTTGGACTCCTTTTATGTCTCCCTACAAAGCAATCCGGTACACAACAGCTAGTGCAAGTGAGAGGTGCAGTATAAACAGAACAGTTAAGCCTGTAAGGCTGTTAAAAACACATTAGTCTAAGAACTGCAATTAGCAGCTGCTTTGTTGGTCTCAAAAACTTTTGACGTCTTGTGACCATAATTTTGCAATCACAATGCATTTGATCAAATGGAACTTTCATACATACACCACTCTTCTAGAAGCAAATTCTGCCAAACTGCAGTGACATTTTTCACCCAGCAATATTAATAGAGCAGTTCTCTTCTGCGGAGAGTTGCTGACATTTACCCTGCTCATTGACTTTTCACATCTTCTACTCTTATGAGCCAAAACCTTCTTCATAAATGAAGTTCTATGATGTTCTTTAAGTACATGCATACAAGCCATCTCATTTAAGCCCTGCATTTTTAAATTCTTATGGAAATATGTGGATCTTAGGCATCATAATAAGTGATTCTTTTGGTTTATCAGTTGATCCCAGTTTGCTGTTAAATGCTTCACTTTGTTGAGCTAAAAGAGCAGAAAAGAAAAGGGGGCGATTTATTTAATGATGCTCGTAAGACATGCCATCTCCAAATAGCTGGGTTGAGACTTGTTTTTAATGAATGATAGATTCATATGACATTTACAAATTGACTGATGAGATATATGCATAAATCTTCTTAACTTGGAAGGTCATCCATGACTAGCCACCATTGCATTTGAATGGCCATTAATTCTAATACTTTCTACCTCATATTATATTTCCAATGATATTACTGCAACCACATAACCATTGTAACCCTGTGTACTGCAGATTTCAGAAGCATACTCATCTCTACGGGCTGGTAAATTCCGCAGTCTTGTTTGTTTCATTAATTTCTATGTGTCATGGTTTGCAAACTTGCCTGTTTATGCAAAGTTGAGTCTAGTGTCATCACATGGTTGTAATTTGTTTGCCGTTGGTATTTTCCTGGCTTGAATTTTCACAATAAAGGTATGATGAGGGAGTTTAATGAACAAGATGGTTTTATTTTATGGTGGTTTCAGCTTATTGACCTTGCATTGGTATGTTAGTTTATTGGTTTTACTTTGGATCCGCTTCTGTTTAGTGTTTTTTTTGGATAATACGGATAAATTATACTACTCTAGTATGAGTACATCAACGTAAGTCTGAGGATACAATACTATGGAAATGAAAAGGGGTAGCCTCAAAGCTATCCCACAACCAACCACCAAAATGCTGAGCCACATAGGAAGCAACTCAGTCGGCTGCGCTGTTCACCTTCCGATACACATGGTTGGCTCGGAAAGTAGCACAACCCATCACCATCCTGCGGATGTCTTGCAGCAACAGATGGTCACCATCAAGTCCCTCCAGGTTCTGAATCCAGCCAACCACCGTCGCCGAATTCAGTATTTTCTGTTCTGGATTTGTTTGAGTCATTCAACTTGACTTCGGGATATGCTTGATGGCTTAATAGACAGATGGCTGGCTCGTAGTATGCACTTTGGAGGTCCCACACAACAAAAAATCTGAGTAGATTTATCAAGCTAAGTACATCATGTTACTTGTGTTATTGGCATAGCATGTCGCAAGATTTTATTTTTTTTCTCATATTACTAAAATCCTTCTGCTGGATATATGGACGTGGAGCAATATAAGAAACTTCAGTGACCAATTATTCAGATCCACAATTCAGTTGTTTGATAAGGGTATATGCAATCTATGGATTTAAGTATTGGAATCAGATTATCATAGAAGTATCACATCAATCTGTAGTACCAAAGCACTTTTCCTTTTTCCCATTCAAAATGCTGCATTATTGAAGAAATAATTTTGCAAATAACTAAGCTGAACTGTGAAACATAAGCAACTTGCTCAACAGTTCTTTTTCTTCCCGTTTATGAAGATTCTTTTACTTACTAACTCATCATCTTGGTATTGAGCCTATATGTTTTGAAAATTCTTGTTTAAGTCAAATACTTAGTGTACCCTGATTGTTTTACCTGCTCCAAATGTATTGCTGCTGTTCCTTCTACTCACTTCCTTCTTCAATCAAGTATTTTTTTGTTGCTAGAACTTTTTATCAGAATTTATCCTTGGTCAATAATGAACATCACATGTTATTCTAATTTTTGAATCCTTATACCATGTACATATTTTATATGCAATAATCGAATGGATAGATCCTTATTATTTAATACATTGAGTAAATTTTATATGTCCACTTCCCTTTGTGTTCCTCCGGCTGCATTCATGTCATTCTATTATGTACAGATGCTTATCGACTTCCAAACTCAGAGTTTGCAAATGCTGCTTTACCATTAGGATTCTGATGGTATTATTAAGAAATAACATTGTACATGTATGTTGCAAATAATAAGTTTCTTGGGAATCAAGTTACGTAATGGAAAATTGGAAATGCTGGCAGTATATATAGATACCATGTGAAAATCAGGCACAGATAGGTTACTTTTCTTCTCTGATCCATGGCCTTCTGCTCAAGTATCTCTTTTGGCTGAATTCCTGGCATGTTTTCATATGTCATCCTTTTGTGAATCAAAGCCCTCTTGCTCTTTTGCTTGTCTAAAGTTGACGTCAATGGTGACTTAAAAGCTAGAAACAGCATCCTTAGCAAGTGGCCCATATGGTTCAGTTCAAAGTCTAACTCACAAAGCCAATGTTCATACGCTTTCACTGAAATCCGACCGGAGTGAAAAGGCAAACTCTCTGCATTTCTTGTTCTCCTGTGAGAGTAGTATAGTATAGACCCATTTCTCAGCTTTCGCTGCAATTTTTTTATTATCTTGACTTCTAACGAGAAGAGCGATCTTTAATTCAACATACCCATGGCCTGGTGCAAGAATATTGCAAAGAACTAAAGTAGCAATCATCTAAAGAAGGTGGATGTGAGTCTACATATTTTTCCAACAAACATCGTAATCATGAGTTTTGAAGAATGGTTCCTATGTTTTAGTCTTAGAGAAGAATGAGTGCTAATAATTAGGCTGTCATTGTATTCTACATCCAACTTGCATGTAAGAATCATGTTGAAATCATGCTGCAATATTCAGACATTTCAGTCGATACAAAAATGTTGTTATCTAAAGAGAAAATAGAAATGAGCTTTGCAAAGAATAATGTTTTTCTTTAGTAAAGGGAGATACACAAGCTAAGCATGTTAATTCTTTGCATATGCAAAAGGCGAATCCTAACTTATTTTGTGCTCTGGATCTAGATAAAGATATCTATGGAATCTATTTTGGGTTGTTGCTAAAGATAGAAATGAGTAACAATTAAAGACATTTAAATAGACATGAGTAACAATTAAAGACATTTAATCACGTCGACAGTACATATCAGAAAAAAATTTGAGATATCATATGGTCCACTTGTAGGAGTATATCATTATAGATAATCCATATATGTCATCGCACATCATGGTTTTTTGACCATGACTCAGTCAATAGGCGGGCAGCTCACAAGAGCAAATATTATGAATTAAGCTAAAGCCATGAAGCATGTTGTTGGACAAGTATTTTTGAACTCTTTAATCATTTTGTATATGACATAAAAAGAAAAGTTATTTAGAAACTTGGTTTTGTTGCCAAAAACATGAGAAGTTTATGAATAAATTAAAAATGTGCATATACAGGTCATGGACTAATGAGAAGTTTGAAAGGTTGAAAATGATTGCTCGACTTATACTTGGATAGAATGAAAATGACTTCAATCTATATATGAAGAAGACATTAGGTGCTAAGTTGCTAACCTACATGTAGACTTGAGCATTTCCTAAGTCAGGCTGGGTTCAAGCTAGGTCAAGGCTCAACATCAAGGGTAGACATGTTACCTGGGCTTCGTCTAGGATCAAAGACCCAACTCGAGATTGACCTAACTCAACCCAGTTGGAAAATAGGGTGCCTCTTGGGATGTGGCCACATCATAGAGAGAGGCAGAGAGAGGAATGTTAAAATCATTTCCTGGGGGTGGGGGTTCGGGAGAGAGATAAGAGCTAGGATAGGAAAGAGAGATCAATGCATTCAACTGTGAGAGAGGTGGAGAGGGCAAGCGAGGGGATTGAGAAAACTGGTGCATGAGAGAGAGAAGGGGAGAGTAGGAGGGGTTCACACCTCAGGGGAATACTATGTAAGTTGTAATATTATAATTAATTGTAACTTGGGCCAGTCAGAACAGCCCTATATAACTTTTGGTCATATCTGAACATGAATCAAGCCGTAGATTCTAGGTTTGGCCTGACCTGAAGGGCTAGATGCATCTACCCCGGCCTGCCCATTTTCAGGTCTCCTGTGTCGTGACAGAAATGCTCAGTTCTACTTATAGGAAACACATTTTCTGCTAGGGTAACTGCTAGACAACAAAGTATAAACTCCTTTAATTGGCAAGTACATAAAAGAGAAACCAATTACAAAGTATTTGTGGGATAGCATGAATTAGCCGTCCTTGATAGATGTTAAAGAGAATTATTATCACATTCTCAATTATGGTATAAGATACCTTTTGCTAAAGTCTCCGTCACTTTTTAACTTCAAATGTTATCATTGTAATTTGTAAAAGAGAGAGACATTGAATGATTTCTACATGCAGTAAGTTTCAAGTTGAAGTTATATCATGCTTGTTGTGTGATTGGAAGTGGATTTGCTGAATGTCATCCATAGGTTAGAAAAATTATAAGTAGAAACAAGATTTCTTGTTGCATTGACCGAAAATGTTTCATGCACATCCCGTTTATGTTCTTTTTAAAAGATATCCATGTTGTCATGCAATCATTGTCCTACAATTTTCAACATGCTTATTTTTTTGTTATTTATTTGTCCTTTATATTTTATTTATGTGCATCAAACAATCTATCTTATTGTATTATATATTTTATCTTATTATATTATATATAATGGATCAAGGATGCAGAATGTAATATAACATTAATCAAAGGGCTTGGACCATGCAGTCTAGTTTGCAGTGTTAAGAAAATGAACTTTATTGACTAGCTCTTATGTTGATGCAAGGACAACATAAAGAGTTTGGAAAGCAAAGACAGATTTTAATCTTTTTTTTTATTAATAATAATAGCTCTTGGTGCTGCCCACCTATCACACTATGTCTTCATTAGCTAAGCAATGGTCAGTCTGCTTGATCCACAATTATAGCATGAACAAGGAATTTGGGTTGCCTCTGATGATTTAGCCCAGCAAATGGAGCAATTCTATCTTGTATTTGATCGTGACATAGTGTCATATGAGACCACATCTCCCAAATTGATATTGTCATTTCCACTCCTGGCATTGACTCAATATATATTTCATAGGCAATCTTGTTCGTTTAAACTCAAAGAATAAAACAAGTTAAAATCCTCCTACATGTGCAAAGAATTCTCATGATAGCATGTGCGTCTTCCTTTTTTTTTTTTTGCTTTGGAAAAGGGGAAGGAGAGAGGAAGGGACAAGCCCACCCCTGCATAGTAGCACCCACTGGGCCTCCACTCCGTCAGGAGAATATTTGATGCGGGCAGAAATGACCGTGTGTTGGGCACCCCGATCGGTTTTACTCATACCCTCCCCACCCGTGGGCCGGCTCGGTGACCCCTCTGGGCTCCAGCACGAACCCTCCTTGTGAGTACGTCACACGTAGCACCACCGAGGCTACCAGCGGACCAGTAGTCCTTCCAAACCCCGTGTCCGAGCAGGGAGCATCTGGTCTCCACAATTTAATCGACGCTCGCTCATTTCGAACTCGGGACCACTTGGTTGGAAGTAAGGCTCCGTTCCACTGAGCTACCACCTCAGTGGCTGTGCGTCTCCCTTTAGTAATGCAAAACTTGTACTTTGTTGAGCATATTTACAATTTCTCTAGACATGCATATAATTTCTCTATCATATTTAAAATCAGCAAATAATTGTCTTATTTATTTATTTTTGTTATTTCCCTAAGTTAGGAGAGGGCCCTGTTGGAACTGAAACCCTTGGGTATCATGTTCATTTTCTCCACCATAAATACGACAATATCCTAATTGATGCCTTGCATTTGCATGCCATCTCCAATTTCATGGACTTCCTCTTTGTCATTCATATGGTTAATTTCTGAACAATGTCAATTATGCCATTCCAATTTCACTTAAATACTTCTTTATCATACAAGTTTAAATACTTCTTTATCATATAATTTCAAATGAATTATAATTTTCTTGGCACTACAAAACTTTTTGAATGAAAATTTATTGACTGAAATGAGGAAAAAGAAATCATGGAAGTTGCATGTAAAATTATTAGGCGAAGGATCAAGTTTTTCTACCCACCTGAATGCAAGAACTGACTTGGATTTGTAGATAGTACTCAATGTATTGCTTGCATAAATATATAACATCTTGCAGCATGACATTTTTGAATTAGATAAAATAGATCATTTTTCTAATACGCACTACTAATTTCGTCTTGTTCTTCTTCTTCTCCTCCTCCTCTCCTACTGCCTGTTGTTTGTTAATGCACATCTCCGACACACTTCAGTTTCTTGGTTTATTTATCTTGTAGAGATGTTTTGAAGAAGATACGGTCTCTTCTTCTTCTTTTCTCCTACCGTCTGTTGTTTGATAATGCACATCTTCAATACACTTCAGTTGCTCCATTTATTTATCTTGTAAATATGTTTCGAAAAAGATATGAGGTTCTTTAGATAAGAACAACCATTATTGAGAATGTCTGGGCTGTGGTTAGGAAATAGCAGGATCATCAATTGCACCATGTATATCTAACGTGATTTCATCAATTCCTATATGTAGAGTTCAGAAGATTTATTTATTTCTTTTTCATTCTCATTATCCTCCATTAAAGCTATTTTCCGTATGGTTAATGTCGTTGAGAGAAAATGCCAAACCAGTGATATTTTCGGTTGTATGAGTCAATTCTGGATCTTGAGTTTGCAAACCATGATACTAGCAGTATATAATTCAGTGACATTATAGTTTGTGATGTATGTTATATATGTGCTGCTGAATGTTTTCTCCATGGCGACAGGCTCAAGATCTGGAAGTCCGATGGGAGGTAAAGCCTGTTTTTAGCATGTTTTCAGTTTATTGTATTTGAGTGCATTTGTAAATAGTGTATTGTTCACAAAGTATTTGTTTCAAATAGCTACATCTGTACGTGTTGTAAGAACTGGAGTCCCTACTGGGTATAGGAGATCCAATCCAGTTTTGCTAAAGGCACCATTTCTCCTCATCATTCTCGGGACAGTTTCCCTCGGTGGCTTGAATGCTATGAGGTTAGAGAAATTTTCTGCTGTTAAAGGTCATCTTAATCCCATATAGTTATCTTGTAACTGGCTGTGCATCCTTTTCTGCTGTTCAGGGCATACCAAAGGCAAAAGGAGGCATGTCCCTCTTTCAATCCATTTCTTCCATGAACGAACCACGTTTGTAAAAATGTTCATGGGCAATTGCAACAGGAAAATAAATGCCTACAATTGTCACCTAGAAGTTATTTAGCTGGGGCTAAACTAGAAGATGCCAGCTTAGTTTGCTGATAAGTCTCTTTGTTTTTGTATTGCTTGTCTCCCACTTCATCTGGGTTGGGGTTGTGGGTTGTATAGCCCATTGTCTATGTAACAATTTGTACCAATGGAAGTTGGTGGACTTCAAAAATCTCTTCAAACCAGAAACAACTATCTTAGCTAAATTAAATAAGGTGTTTTTTTTTATTTTTTTATTTTTACCATCTCGTTCAATTGTTTGTGCTCAGAGTCCAAAAAAACTCTAGCATCCCGACGCTGCACATGCTGCATAATTTCCATTTTGTCTAACTAATATTATTAGAGATGCTGTTTGTATTAAATTCTCATGATGTGGTCATTTTCCAGTTAACATGACCTATGTTTAGCAGTCTAGTGCGATTCATGGAGGAATTGAGCACTCTGCCAACACCCTGTGCTTCATTTAATTAATGACATGCCATCCAGAGTAAGATTCGTTTTACCGTAAATAATTTGCTAAAGCCTTGTCAGACGTAGAAAACGTAAAGATAGTATGAGAATCATATCGGAACAGTACCTCCAAGATTCTGCTAATGCGTTATATCATCTATGTATGTTTCAATTAACTAAAATTGAGAGTGACCGAAATTTCATATTCACAGTGCTCTGCAAAAAGGCCCAAGCAAACAAGTAATGAAAATCTCGGATATATTTACGCTTTGTTACCTCTTTTTAGTAGGTTAAAAAGGGAAAACGGTTTGCATGAAATTATATGAAGTACCATCGCATGAGAAAAAAATATGACAAGGATGCCTACTAGTTGTGTTCGGATGCTTGTGTACCTGCTCTCACCTAAAATACAGCCAGATTTCCCCCAATTTAATTATTTTTTGATAAAATATAAAAAAGTCCTTCCCAGATGCTTCTATAATCCTATGTTTGGTTGGGGTGAGATGAATAGAGCTGGAAGGATGCATGACCTCCATCCGAATTGGAAGGATGGATGACTTTCATCCATCGTTTGGTTCAAAAAAAATTTAGAAGGAATGGATGAAAAAGGAGGGTTGCCCATCCATCCTAGCTCAGCAATCTACATCCTCTCAATGGGGATTCCCCATCCATCGTGGCTCATCAATTTGTATCTTTCTACTTTGGAAGAATGGAAGAAAGGATGGATGAAACATGTAAGAGGTGAAATTCTATATTAATAAATTTATCCTTCATTAATTTTTGATAAAATTCTAATATTTTTTTCACTCTTTTTTATCAAAGGATAGTTTAATAAAAATAGTATATAAATATCATCCATCCTTTCTTTTATTCCTCATATAAAAAAGAAGATGAATCATTCTCATCTATCCTTCCATATTTTATCAAACATACGGATGAATAGATGGAAGATTCATCCATCCTCTTTCTTTCCATTCTTTGTACCAAAGAGACTAGAGATGGGTATGAGTAAGATAAGAGATTTGAGCCAATGCATTACACCAAGCCGTTATGTCTATCATATGTCTTTTTCTGAGAACATTGGCACTACCTGCCACCACATCATTTAAAAAGAATGAGCTTTTTATTTCAAAAGCTGATAAAGAAACTGAAAAACCTTTTAATAATATTGAGCTGCATGGCTCAGCTCAAGTCCTCCAACCGTCCACCTCCTCCTTCCGCCGCGTCTGAGATGCCATTAAGCTTGAACCCTGGTGGGATGAGTGAAAGCAGGGAGCCTGCCACCCTCTTCATGATAGCCAAGGATTCACGAATACCGTAGAGTTGGTGGATTATTTGATGTTTTATTTTTATTTTTTTAATTAATTTTGGATAGGAAGAAACTAAGAATTGCCCGAAAAAGAGAGAAAAATTAGCGGGTTCACTCAACATCAAAGACAAAAATTCAATTTTTCTTTGAAAAAGATGAGATCGAACAAAAGGAGAATTTATTTTGATAAGCTACCCAATTAAAGTTATATAGTCATTTTACTAGTTTCATTAAGTATAAAAATATTAAGGATATACGGTCAATTAAAATATTTAGGATAAAATAATGATAAAAAATGAAAACAGAAAAAGTGTTAAATCTGATAGAATTCTTATTTACATGATGTCAAAATAACTTGGTTAATTAATTTATTGAATAAGATTTTAAAGAGAAAGAACATGTCTCATAAATGAAAGTAAAGTATAATTCTGATTTATAAGAATAAAGATGATTTTTAAAAAATTATTCTAACTGTTATGGTATTTAACTAACGAGCCATGCTATGGAACTTTAGGAGAGAATGATTGAGCAGTCTAAAAGTATTAGAAAATCAATTTGATTTTATTCTACGAAAGTTATTTTTCTTCTTGGAGATTAATAAAAAGTATAGAAAAATAAGACAAGATCTTATATATTTTTTATTAATCTAGAAAAAACATATAATAGAGTCTTTGGAGAAGTCTTATAATAGATGTTAGAAAAGAAATTAGTTTCTCTTAGATATATTTTTGTAATTAAAGGCATGTATGATGGAGTGGTTATAGTAGTGTAAGAATATTGATGGTGATACCAATTAGTTTTCAATTATAATAGGTTTACATCAAATATTTACTTTACATCCTTGCTTTTTTTCCGCTAATTGTGGATAAACCTACTAGATATATTCAGGACAATATTAGTTGTGCAGATTATTTTTACAAATGATATAGTTTTGATGGATAAGATTAAGAAAGAAGTCAATTGTAAGTTGGAATTATAGAAGAGTGCACTAGAATTTAAGAATTTTAGTTAAGATCGGAACAAGATAGGTGGTGCAATTTTAGTAAAATTATATAAATAGAGATAAAAGTGAAGTAAAAAAGTAAAAATCATGAAGCTTATAAGAGAGATTATTTTTAGTAGTTATGATCAATTATTCATAATAAATGAAAAATTGAAGAAGATGTCATAGAATAAAAGTAGGTTTGATCAAATGGAGAATGCAACTGAAATATTGTGACCATAAGGTACCTTCCAAGTTAAAGAAAAAATTTTATAGGTCAGTTATACGACTAGTTATGCTTTAATGTACAAAATGTTAGATAGTCAGAAAAGAATGTGTACAAAATAAATGTATCCAAAAAAAAAAAAATTATGAGATGGATATATGGTAATATAAGAAAAAAATAAAATAAACAATAAAGTCATTCATTAAAAAAAAAAGGAGCCAGTATCAATTGAGGATAAATTAATAATTTAAATGGTTTGACCATGCACTGTGCAAATCGAATGATGCAGCAGTACAAACGAGTGGTTTGTGTCTGTAAAAGGGATGAAGAGAGAAAGTAGACTTAAACCAATATAGAATGAAGAAATAGGAAAGGACTTTATATCTCAAAATTATTTTAAAAATATACGGAGCAAAGTGGAGGAAACGGATGCATGTAAACAATTACAACTAGTTTGAGATTAAACTTAGATAAATTGACCATCTGTCAAATTTGGGCACAAATCTTGCCCTTACACGGAGAAAAGGATGTGGCAAGTAGGTGGCGACAATATTAGGGTTGGAACGCAATTTAGATGCCACCTATACAATCGCTTAGCATGTCACAGCTTGATCTCATCTCGTATGTAAGGCATGGAAGGAAAAATCATTCATCATACATATAGCCGATGCTCTTGAAAATGCATCATCAAAACTGCCTAATAAGAGGAATGGAAGAAGAAAACAAGCAGTCCTAAGCACCTATATCATAACATAAATTGCATTCAAAGCATACGTAACATAGTCACAATACATACAAGGTACTTAATATTTGACTGATAACAGTTATGGTCATGCAATAAAGATGGAACAGTCTTTCGACAAAATTTAAGAGCTATCCATCAAAAATGCCTGGAAGGCATCTTTACAGATTCTGAAGATAGAAATAGCATCCAGCATAACCAAAAGCCTCTAGTCTCTCAGTCAAATCTGCGATCAACCAGCTGCATGTCTTATCAACAAAAGAAATTCAGGCAGTTCATCCAACATGTGTCGTAAAGCTGATGACTGAAATGTAGGGCCATTGACATCTATAAAGTATGCTGCAGCTGCTGAACTATCTAATGAAAACCAGCAACAAAGTAACGCGAATCCTGACACAGCAGAAGAATGCTAAGCCCAAAGTTGATCTTTCACAACCCACCTGCATTTACTACCATGATGGGGCGCCTCAGCAAATCAACCTAGATACAATAGTCTGAAAGTTTCTTACATTCAGTAAATCCAACTAACATGTAAACACAGGATGTTTTAATTCAAGAACCCATTGCAGTAGTGAATGCTGAACAATGTGCTTCCTTTGGAGACATCCCTTCTGTTGCATCAAATGATCAACCAAAACCAAGGACAAGCCAGTCACCAACAAAGATGGTTTCAATTAATCAATGTTCTACAAATGACTATATTATGAGAACCAAAAGAAAGCAAGCACGAGGAATGATGATATCCAAAACATTCAATAACTTTCAGCTATGCATAGATACCACTTGACATTCCACGGCCAGAAGTTTCTGGTACTCTTGTACCTTGTCCATCTCCAAATAGAACAACTTTGCTTGATATGATACAGCAACATCACCTGAGCCTGCAAACTATATGGCCTAAATACAGCCCCAGTAAACAGGAGAATTACCTTCAGGAGATCTCATGATACCCCTTTCTTTGAAAATATTCCTTCCTTCAAAGTCTTTCCACTCTAATATCACCAATTACCACTAAGGAATATAGAAGTAACCTGCTCCAAAGGTGTGACACTTCAACCATAGGATTATAGCTATCTTTGCCTCATATTTACTAAATGTAACATTCTACTGTGAGAAATTGAAAGGATCCCTACTCAAGTTTTTCCACTCTAAAGCTAGCTTCAGATCATCACCTATCCAATATCATGGATTGGTACTGGCACCGCCATCTGCATTTGTATCTGAAATTGATACATTAAAAGACAAAGGTTGCCAACCTGAAGAATGAGGTAAGATCCATTTCTTCACGGTGATCACGATATGCAAGATCTGAAGAATATCACCCAAAACAAGATGTTTCAAGCATCGATACTTTAGTATAATTGCAGCTTGATACCTGTATACAATAGGCAAGCAGCTTTAACAAGGGGAAATACTGAATGGATCATCACAACGATCAGCTTAGTAATACTACTTACCTGCATTGTGAGGACCTCAGAGCAGAGCGTCCATTTTTTGAAGAAAGAAACTTTTGAACTGCATCCCATGTACCTCTCGGATGCTTAGCATTACCATCCATAACATTCACACATTTCCATAATGTATCATTCTTTACGATATAGAATGGCAAGCTACCACCTAACTTGTGCATCACGATAAATTGATACTGGACGGCATAGTCAAGAGCCATCTTAGCATTAAAATGTTGCATATTCATCTCTCCATAGTGAATGCAATCTGCTATATTAGCTTCTGTTGGGGCCATTTTGTCAGTTTTCAATATATGCAAGGCACGTAGAATGTTTCCCACGAGACCCTGGACCTCAATTGGTGGTGCAGCGCATCCTGGGGTACCCCAGCATGCATTGTTGGATGCATTGTTGTTCATGACAGGTATAGGCGGAGGTATGTGCATATAGTCAGGATAGAAAGGTTGTCCTTGGTGTGGAGCATTAGGACGCTCCATTACACAAGTCATACTTGGTTCTGAGGTTTGCTGACAAGATGGAGTGTTATGGTGAACACTACTAGGATGATCTGACATATTAAGCCTATTAATATCCGGCAGATTCCCTGAAGGTCCTGAAGCATAGGGCAAACCACTTGACCAGGTTTGCGGTGAAGTAGATGGTGGGCCGCTAGTCCAGCTTGTTGGTGGATAAGAGCTGTGCTTTTGAGAATTTGGTGCAGACAAATTCCCAGATGTAATATTAGTTTGTGGAGGCAGTAAATCACTAGGTCTTAATGGCTGAGGATGATAGGTTTGATGATTGTTTGGGAAGTATTTCCCATTGTTCATGGGGAATTCAGGACATGGTGTACTGTAATCTGGTGTAGGTGCACTTGATGTGTTGGGCTTATTAGCTCTAAAGAACTCATGAGGAGCGTCCTTAACCTGAACTGTCCCAGTCTGATGAGAATACCCAGATTCAGAGGATGGCTTTTGAAGTGATGACTGTAGGAAAGAACTACTTCCTGGATGGTTCAACTGAACACCTTCCTTGACTTCAAAACTTGACGTCATGGAAGTGGAAGCTTGATTTGCCTGCTTCTTAGTCCATTTCGGAATACCATTATTGGGCGTTCCATTCATGAGACCTTCAGTTCCAGATTGATGCACCTTATTCTCATTGCTAGATGTTTTTGGAGTGTTACTACTTGCTTGACTTGCACTCGCATTCCTTCTAACTTGCTTCCCCTTGTATCGGTTATCAGCCTTTCCATTTCCAAAATTCCTTTGATTTCCCAAGTGCGAGCTTGCAGCAGGAGGATCAATGGTCTGTGTTGTCTGCACAGCATCTGGGATATTGTTTTTTGATGCCTCCATACCCGATAAATTGTCATTCAATACGTTACTTGGGTAAGGGGACTCTGACAATGGTGGCCCTCCTGCCAGAAGATTTTTCCAGAGCCACACACTCTTTGCAGCTGCTACAAGTGCTTGGGATACATTTGGTGGCTGCGCTAGAAGAATATTATATCTCCTCATTCTTAATTGATGGAGGGCATTGGAAAAGTCACGATCACCGGAGATAAGCAAATAGTTCGCAGGAGGAGGATTATCTACTGCCCAGAATAACATGTCAACTAGAATTTTTTTATCACTTGCATCTTTGACGCCTGCATTATGTTAAGAACCCTATCAGAACAACGCAAAGGAAAATTCAAAAGGAGGACGGGGCATATGACATCTGATGAAGCACTAGTAGACAGAATGCCAGAAAACTACAACAGGATCAAAGAAATATAAACCAAATTTAGTTTGGAAGTTGGTATTCAAAAGAATGATCCAGAAATGTATCTGATAATAATGGCTGCTATAATGCAATCAAGGGGCTGATACCAGGGGTTGAAATGGGTATAGAATAAGAAATGTATAATCAGAATTTCAAGTAATTCATGGCAATGGAACATATAGAAAGCAAAACATAAGATTTCGAGGCAAGGATTCAAGCACCATGTTGTACCAGTCCATACCAGCCATACCATACTGGTGACAAACCAGTTCCCAGGATACCCCTAGGTTCCGTGCCACACCAACACATGCTACAGGGTATCACTTTTGCTGTGCCAACACTTGGGGTATGCATCAGTATTGTACATACCGGCAACCAACTAGGTACCAGTACCAAAACTTTAAACCTTGATCTAAAGAATGAATTGTTTTGTTTCTTAAAATGAAACTCAACTACATGAACAAACAGTAAAAATGAGATGCAGAAATTTCTGCAACTGGGCCTGACTCACCGGGGATTCAATTGAAGTTCCTTACATCATTTATCTGTTCCAAAAAACACTAGCTTGTGCCATATAACTACAGACCATACAGAAATAGCATTCTAGGAAAACAAAGTGATTGTGAACACAATGTATTCCAAAAGTTACCCTTAATTCTGTAGCAATGTAACAAAGAAAAAGTCTTGGGGCGTTCTTCAACAAAGTCACATCAATAAAAGGACCATAAACAACAAAAATTCATGGGTGTGGATGTAAATGACAGTATGAAACATGCTTAAATAAAGAAAGCTTCCTAGATAGACTATTCATATATCTAAGGATGCCATTATGTGAAAGGAAACAAACAAATGCTCATAAAAAGATGGCATGTGATCAATATAATCCTTATTGGAACCTAGAAGTAGAAAATTGAATCATAGTTC
Source organism: Phoenix roebelenii (assembly GCA_025769935.1). NCBI lineage: Eukaryota > Viridiplantae > Streptophyta > Magnoliopsida > Arecales > Arecaceae > Phoenix > Phoenix roebelenii. The sequence continues at coordinate 91,760 of JAOXJJ010000597.1, forward strand.
ACTGAAAGTGAGCAATCTACATGATTTCATGCGTAGTATCAATTTCCTGTTAAATGTCTCAACCATTGGTGAGATAAGCAAACAAGCTAATACTACAAAGATGATGTCAACTGGAGGAACATAGCTATGCACTAACCAATCATTTCTTAGACAACAGAGATGGTTGATGAAAATCAACATTGTCGTTTAAATGGAGAAAGGGAAAAAGAACAAACATAACAGCCTGAATATCAGGGTTGATTTGAGCTCTACATTACATACTAAAAAACCTCAAAACTAATCCATGAGATATTTAAAGAACGATAGAACACAACTAAGGGGACTGCACTAGTTACAAAGATAAACATTCATCATGGACTTCCTGATCAATTGTAAGTTAGCTACAATTTTAAAGAGGATGGAAACATAAATCCATTCCTGGAAAAAAAAAGAAAGAAAGAAAAATATAAGCCAGATGACCATTTGAGACAATTAGCTTATACTCTACGGAGAAAATAAAAAGAAAAGGAGATAAGAGGAAGATATATAGGAAGCAGTTCAGATTATAGCATATTTCTGTATTGACGAAATAGTGATTACGTCTTGATGTCGAAAAAATGGTAGAGAAGATCATCCTCCTTCCAAGAGAAGTGGCATTCTTTTATAGAACTCATCCTTCTTAAGTCCATCATTGGGTAGGAAATACTATCAAACACGATATCTAGCTTCGGTCAGTCCATCCCATTTTTAACTGAACATGTCTGAGATAGATAATACCCAGCTTAGATGCAACATCTCTAACTCCAATCAATAAAGATAAGCTCCTAAAAAGGCGTGTGCTACCTTACAAACACTCAATAAAATTCTTAGAACCACCAACCACAATAGTATATTGATTAAATAAAGTGTCTAGTAATAGGGAAATTATTCATACACACTGAAAGCCTCTGTACCTTAAATGATTCTCTTTTGCCAGAGCCGAAATATTCAAGCAACCAAGTCTTGCTTTTTTTTTTGCTGAAGAATGACAACCTTTACCTTGTGCCACCCAGTCATTCTCTAAAGGAAAGAAATTTCCTATTAAAACTTCCCTAAAATTGTTAAGTACATGATCTGCAGCATAATCATGGGAATCATCACCCATGCATCTTTCCCCCTGAAAATCCTTTGCATTTATCCATGCATGTGACACCAAAAGTGCCTCTGGAATATAACATTTAATACTCTTCATAAAATGTAGCCAGTTTTTACTTATTGCCCCTGTATCTTTATCCACCATTATCTCTACTCAACTCCTTGCAAATATCTTTCCCCAGATATTTGCTCACTGAATCATATCTAAAACCAAGCAGATTTCAGGTACCCCAATATTTTTAGAAGTCCCCAAATTTATATTCATAAATGAACTTCATGCATAGAATTAACCACATCACATCCTTTTCACCTTTTAAAATTTATCCTTTTACCAACTAAATTCCAATCATATCTGAATACAAGCATGAAATAACAATAATTGTAGTCCAATGAAATCTTAAAAGGAGCATATGTTAGCTACTTTCAGAATTACTATGCTCTGTCTAATTGGTGATCCAAAGGTAGACCATGGAATTCTGCTCCAACAAAGTTGGATATCTACTAGGGTTATCAAACTAGTCCAAGCTAAATAACAACAACTTGATATGAAAACACATTGTAAACTGCAATTAGCATGATGATGAAATAGAGTACATAGATAGATAGATTGTTTCATTCTACTGCAGTTAGCATGATGACAATTAGCACGATGATGAAATAGAATAAATAGATAGATATATACATTACCAAGATACTAGCAATAAAAGGTGGAAGCCTGCTTGTCCCATGTCATCCAAACATATTGCATTACCATGGAAAATTAGCAACAATGAAATTCAAACAAAAAAAAAAAAACTGAAACAGATTGCAGTTTCTAAGAAAACATGAAAACTACAAGAACTAAATTGGTTTTATGATCAAACTACCCTTCAAAATACATTATAGCACAAAGTAAAATTAGCTTTAGATGATAATCATACACACACACACACATATACATACATACATACATACATACATACATACATACATACATATATATA
>JAOXJJ010000598.1:0-50542 GCA_025769935.1 Phoenix roebelenii
AAAAAAAAAAAAAAAAAAAAAAAAAAAAAAAAAAAAAAAAAAAAAAAAAAAAAAAAAAAAAAAAACCCTGCACATATCATGTTGGCACAAAATTTCAGATATCTTTTAAAAATTCCAAAGGAAAAGATATATTAAAAAGCATAAAGGTGTAAAACTTAGAATGAGAAAAGTTAATGCAACAAGATAGGAAGAGTATGTAAGAGTCAAACTTCTTCCTAGATGTCTATATACATTTATTACAATTAGGCCCATGTTATCAATCAAATATGCAGTGTGAAATCTTGCAACTCCTCTCTCTCTAGAGCAATGCTCGACTCACCTTGCAATTCTCCTTAATATTAAATAATTGGTTGGAAACCAAGCCAAACCTAAAACTATGAAGAAAATAAAAGGTCTATCTCCTAGTAATGTGGAATGAAACAAGAAAGTGATGCAGTGTAGAAGACCAAGTTCTTTAGGGAAGTTTGATGAAACCCAATCCTTGTTGGAGAGATTCCTTCATTCAGGAGTGATTCCTGATTTTCTTCTTGAGTTGTGAACGTGAGATTCATTTGCAGCTTAAAAGATCTATCAGAAAGCCAAATAATAGAGAATGTGGCATTGTTGCAGGTGTTTGCTCAGCCTGTTTTCCATGTTGTTGAGACTTTGTGGCACAGTCGTTGGACCCGTAAACATTTCCTAACTATTGAGCATGTTGTCAGCATTCCCTTGCTGGGTGACTATCCCTTCAGTTTCCTCCGCTTGATTTGGAGAACACTTTATGTCATCTTAACCACAGTGATCGCCATGATCTTTCCTTTCTTCAATGAATTCATCGGTTTGATTGGGGCTATTTCATATTGGCCCCTGACAGTGTATTTCCCCATCGAAATGTTCATTGCTCAGGCTAAGATAGGCAGGTTCTCTGCAGCGTGGACATGGCTGAAGGTCTTGAGTATTGGTTGCTTGTCAGTGGCCCTACTTGGAGCTTGTGGGTCAATCCAAGGTCTTATTCACAGCATTAAAGGGTATAAGCCCTTTAAAAATCCCTGAAAATGGTAAAGCACTAGCACCATTGTGGAGGTTAATTCCACTTGAAAGTTTTTTTTTTTTTTTTTTTTTCGAGTTGTAATCGTAGTATAACTATCATCCAGTTTGTATAGTGTTAATGTTTATTGGCTACAGAGAGTTTCCCTGATAGAAGTTGCTAGCTGGCATGAAATGCCATAGTAATTGTTTCAAAACTTTGGGATCAAATCCTACCCTTTTCATGAATAAAAACGTTTAGCTTTTCAGGCGTAGGCAAGTCAGCATGCATGCATGCACGCATAGTGCTGATGAAATTTTAATTTCATCAGCTAGAATAGGATCCAGTCATTCTCACTGCATTTATAGTTCTACTTCGAAGTTGTCAAAGACAAATGGATGCAATACTAAAGCGGAAAAAAACACCATAATCTATGGCCCGGACTTGAGAATTGGTGGGGACACCCTAATCATGAGCTCCGATAGCAGCAATTCGAGTGGGATGACGCCCCAGTGCAAGTTTATACCATTCCTAGCATTGGCATTGTAAGCGAACGCGAATATTGGAGTTTGGTGGTTGCGTGACGGGAGTGATGCCATGCCAATGTGACCGTGCTTTGTGTTCACAAAAATGGCATCAACACCGAGGTTATTAGCTGCACATTGCGAGTAGAAAGTTGCAAATCCAGCCCAATAAAAGGCGAAAAGAAATCCGAGTGCGCAGCCTCTCTGGTTAGCCTCTCAAAAAAATCCAAGGATGTGGATCGTTCGGACGAGCCTCCCAGCCCAATCAGTGCCTTCTCCCCGGCATCCTCAAGGGTGCCCGAAACAGAGCATTCTCCTCTGCCCGACCGAGTCAAAGAACTTGTGGTTAACTCAGCTTTTAGTGCTGCAGGGAATTTGTCAGAAGTTCCATAGAATAAGAAGTCCAGACTTCCTAAACCCACGCTACCTCCTTCTCCCGCATTTTATCTGTCTTTCTTCCCCACTGATGGAGAGGGGTAACAAAAAATAGTCCCATCTCCATTGCTGTGAACAAGAACAGGGAAGGAATTGAGGAAAATGGCAGGCGGCTGGAAGAAATGAATGAATCGTTTTATTCACCCTTTCTTCTGTTATATCAGCGTATTTATGTATTTATTTGAAAAGAACTGACAAAGTGCTTTATAAAAAAAATAACATGCGGTAAATAAAAGTGTGCCTCCTATTACAGCTGTACAGAAAACAAACTTGAACAGTCATGTGTCGACAATGTTGATCTTTCTAAAACTCCCCCTCAAGATGAATATATATTGATCATATTCATCTTGCGCAACAGATTATGAAACTGTGATTTTCCAAAAGTCTTTGTGAGAATGTCTGCTGCTTGCCGATCTGAGAAGATATGAATTGTCTTGGTGACTCCTACTTGTAGCTTTTCCCGCACAACATAGCAGTCAATCTCTGTGTGTTTAGTACGTTCATGGAATACAAGATTCTCTGCAATGTGTAAAGCTGATTGATTGTCACAGAAGAGTAAAGCTGGTAGTGAATGATCAATTTTCATGTCAGCAAGCAAGTATTTAAACCACAAAACCTCACAGGTTGCTGAAGCAAGAACTCTGCACTCTGCTTCAGTTGAAGATCTGGAAACCGTGGAGTGTTTCTTTGACTTCCAGGATACCAAACTATGACCGAAGAGCATATAGTACCTTGTTATTGAATTTCTGGTGTCCTTACAGCCTCCCCAATCTGAATCACAAAAATCTTTGATGTGCAATTCTGAGTCAACAGGAAAATACAACCCTTGTCATCGATTTTGCTTGATATACCTTAGCATTCTGTAAGTAGCATTTATGTGTGCTTTTGCTGGCTTATTCATGAACTGACTAAGCTTACCAACAAAATAAAAAATGTCAGGTCGTGTTGTAGTTAAATATAGAAGTTTTCCAATCAAACTTCTATAGCTTGTAGGGTCAGTGAGCAGATCTTCATTAGTATTCTGCAATTTCAGATTTGTTTCCATGAAAAAATCAGCTCGTTTACACCCCAAATAACCAACTTCTTCTAAGATTTCAAGAGCATACTGCCTTTGTGACAAGGAAATACCTCTTTTACACCATGCTACTTCGATTCCCAGGACATACTTCAATTGCTCCAAATCTTTGATTTTAAACTGCTCATTTCAGAACCCTTTCAGCCAAGTAATCTCATTCATATCATCACTAGCCAATATGATATCATCAACATAAACTAAAAGAACCAAGAAGATAGAATCAGACTTGTATATAAACAAGGAGTGATCTGATTTGGACTGCTCAAAACCATGTTAAGCAAAGTTTGTGATAGTTTTGAGTACCATTGCCTTGAAGCTTGCTTCAAGCCATATAATAATGACTTGTTTAGTCTACACACCTTACCAAAAAATTTCTCCTTACTGCCAGCATATTCAGGAGGTAACTCCAAGTACACCTCTTTATGCAAATCACCATGAATAAATGCATTGTTGACATTAAGCTACTGCAAAAAATACCCACGAATAGAAGTAACTGCTAAGAGTAATCTAATCGTGGTCATTTTAGCCATAGGAGAGAAAGTCTCCAAGTAATCAATCCCAGTTTGTTGAGTGTAGCCTTTTGCTACTAACCAAGCTTTGCGTCTTTCAATAGTCCCATCTGACTTGTATTAAATCTTGTACACATACTTACAACCTACTGGTTGCTTACCAAAAGGCAAGTCAGTGATAGTCCAATTTTCATTTTCCTCAAGAGTTGTGAGTTCAGCTTCCATAGCTTGACACCATGCAGGACACTCAATAGCTTGAGAGTAGGTTTGAGGTACAAAATAGGAAGAAATGGAAAGAGTAAAAGCTTGACGTGTAGGTGCCAATTTTGTGTAAGATAAAATAGATGAAAGAGAACAAGATGATACCTGAGCACTTGAAATTGGAGCAGGTCCTGCTGTCATGGAAGATGAAGGACTTGTTAGATGAATGAGATGACCAGTTACAGTGATAATGTTTAAGATAAGAGGGAGGATGTCTCACTCTGGTAGGTCGAGGACTGCTAGATGCAGGGTCTATTGGAACAGAAGAAGAAGTCTGAACTCGGGAGTTAGAAAAAGAAGTGGCATTGGGAGAAATGTCTTGGCAAGAGCTCTGAGTTTGAGAGCCAGGAGTGGAGGTGACATGGTGAGGAAAATCATCGGTGATTGGCACAAGTAAAACTACAGGGGATGTGCCTAATATAGAGGGAGTGGAGATTACATGCAGCTTTTAAAAGGGAAAGATCTTTTCGTGAAAAACAACACCACGAGACACAAAAACTGAGTGGGAACTCAAGTCATAATGTTTATATCCTTTCATGCCAAGAGGGTAACCAATAAAGATGCATGTAGTGGCTTGAACATTAAACTTCGATCTGCTTCTAAGAGAGAGTTGAAGCATAACATAGTAAACCAAAAACCTGCAAGTGAGTGTAGCAAGGTGGTTTACAGAAAAGTAGCTCATATGGTGATTTGTTGGACAAAACAAAGGTTGGAATTTGATTGATTAAATAAGCAGCAGTCAAAACACAATCGCCCCAAAATTTCAATGGAAGATGAGTTTGAAATCGAAGGGCTCTTGCAACTTGTGACAAGTGCTGGTGTTTTCTTTCAACCACACTGTTTTGTTGAGGGGTTCAACACATGATTTTTCATGTAAAACACCTTTGGCTTTGTAAAAATCAGGCATGTGAAATTCAGGTCCATTATCACTACAAATTTTCTTAATTTGTACACCAAATTGTGTGGCAACAAGAGTAAAAAAGGATTATAGCAGTTGTTGGGTGTCTTCTTTTGTTTTCAAAAGATATACCTAAGTAGCTCGAGAATAATCATCTACTATAGTGAAGAAGTAATGATAACCTCCAATTGCAGCAACTAAATAAGGTCCCCAAATGTCACAGTGTATAAGATCAAAAATGGAATGAGTAACCCTGGTACTTGATTGAAAAGAAAGCCATTTTTGTTTTGCCAAAGGGCAGATAGTACAATGCTAATAATGAGAGGAGTTTACTCCTAAAGAAGATCTCTTTATACTATCAAGGTGATCCTTAGACAAATGGCCTAACCTAATGCCGAAATCATTACAAAGAAAGAAGACATATGTGACTCGGCACCATGTGCTTTACAATGACATGGAATAGCAATTAAAATATTGTGATTTTTTGTTGAAGACTGTTTTTGAGGTTTGAAATGTAGTTTATAAGATGAATGCAAGTAGAAAAGACCATCATATTCCCTAGCCAGTCCAATCGTCATCTATGTAGGCAGGGCCTGAATAAAACAAAATCCAGCAAGAATGATTAGACAATACTTCATTGTCTTAGCGAGCTTACTGGCAGAAATTAAATTGAAGGTGAAAAAGAGAACAACAAGAACATCAGTGAGGATTAAGTGTTTAGCGATATGGATGGTGCCTCTATGTGTGATAGGAATAGATTCACCATTTGGGAGTTGTAGAACAGAATTCACTTGACGAGAAATGAAAGTTAACAGGGTGACACTACACACCATGTGATCTGTGACACCTGAATCAATTATCCAAGATGATTGTGAAGGATGATGAGGTGTATGCGACAAGAGAGAAATATATTGTGGTTCATGGAAGACACTAAAAACTGAATGAATTGAAAGATAGGGCAGAGGAGTACTTGACATTGGTGGGGGACCTAAGACACTACTTGGTGTGAAGTTTGATTACCTGATGATGGCTGTGAGATATCTGAATTTGAAATCAATGAGAGAAGCTTCTGACACTACTTATGAGTGAATGGGAGTTGTGGAATGTCACCAGTTGCATCCTCTTTATCGATCACAACTCCTTGTGCATGATTGGCAAAAGTGGTATTTCTTCTACCAGAATTTGTAGGTTTATTTCGATTGATCCTCCAACCAGGTGCATATCCATGCTTTTCTAAGCATTTGTCCTCTGTATGTCCCTGCTTCCCACACCAATTGCAAATGGGATGTTTCTTGTTGCTGCTACTGGATTTGTTCCTCTGCTATCGTTGCTGGGGCTTAGTTTGACTTGCTAAAGCAGCAGGCTCTATAGAAACATTATGACCAAAACTAGCTCAATTGGATTTTTGCTTCTCAGCTTAAAGCATAGTGGAGAAGACTCTGTTAATAAAAGGCAAAGGTTCCATCAACAATATGTGATCCTTGACAGAAACAAAGCTATCATTCAAACCATTAAGAAACTTCACCACATGATCCTCATGTTGAAAAGAGGCAATGGTAGTGAGAGCACCACAACTGCAAGTGGGAGTACATTTGCAAGAAGGAAGAGCTCTAAACTGCATTAATTCATCTCAAAGAGCTTTCAACTGAGTGAAATAGACCGAGATAGAATTGAAGCCTTGTGAAAGAGCACCAATCTGTACTGTAGCTCAGAAATCCTAGCTCTATTTTCTTAAGAATATTGTTCTTCTAGATCCAACCATAGCTCTCTAACAGATTCAATATATTGAACACTAGAAACAATATCCGGTGAAATTAAATTCATCAACCAGGAATGCAGCATATTGTTACATGCCAACCAAGAGGAATAAGATGCATCGGTGGATTAGGTTCAGAGATTGTATCATCTATGAAGCCAAAATTACGTTTGGCTCGCGAACCGTGAATCACTGCACGATGCTAGAAGCTGTTGCTCTTGGTGGTAGGAAGTTGAGCCTCCAAGACTTGACCAGGATGATCACCATGAGGGAGGGATCGAGTGAATTAGAAGTATGAGAGAGAGCCATTGAGAAAAAAATACAAACAGAGGATGGATGAAAGATGAAGTAAGCGAAAGCATGAAGTAGAGCTTAGATCTGCTCCGACCAAGAAGCCCCAAAACCAATAAAAAGAGCTCAGATCTGCTCTGATCAAGAACCTCCAAAACCAAGAAGAAGAACTCAGATCTACATTGCTTTTATCAAGAACCACCAAAACTAAGAAGAACTCATATCTGCTCTGATCAGCAAGTACCAAAACCAAGAACTCAAATCGGCTCTGATCAAGAAGTTCCAAAACCAAGGAGAAGATCTCATATATGCTCTGCTCTGATCAAGAACCTCCAAAAAAAAACTCTAGCTCACCTCTTGCTCGTGGCGTCCCTCGAGACGAACGTCCTATTTGCCCGCAGCCATGGCAATTTTTGTGGCCGGATAGCCGAAGATCAGCTACTATGGCATCGATCTTGATGCCCTCTACGACATCTCCATCAACGAGCTCGTCAAGCTCTACCACACTTGGGTTCGCAGGAGGTTTCAACGCAGCCTAAAGAAGAAGCTCTACTCTGATACCATAACAAAAAATAGTCCCATCTCCATTGTTGTGAACAAGAACAAGGAAGGAACTGAGGAAAATGGCGGGCAGCTAGAAGAAATGAAAGAATGGTTTTATTCACCCTTTCTCCTGTTACGTCAGTGTATTTATATATATATTTGAAAAGAACTGACTACGTAGAATTACAGTTTAGAAAGTCAAGAACTTTTTATTACTGTAAAATCTTTAGAGGGATGGAAAAATAATTTTTTCGAAAAAAGAACATGAGGTAAGTAAAAGTGTGCCTCCTATTACAGTTGTACAGAAATCTAACTTGACCAGTCACATGTCAACCCTGGGAACCAAGCTATGGATTCGGGCCCACAACCAGCGCCAGGCATACCAATTGATGGGACCTCTTATTGCGAACCTTCATCGCCTCGTTCTCGAGTGAAAGTAAGTCCAGCTGCCTCTCTCTCGGCAATGGAAAACAATAATGGAAGAAGAACGAGGTTTAGAGCGCATTTTCTAATAGGAAGAACAAGGCTGTTGACAGCGAATTGTGGAAATGGTCGCACCGACTCGCCTCCTTCTAAACTTCAACCAGCAACACTCCTTGCTTCTATAGATCAAGATCAGCTCCTCCTTCATTCATTCCCAATGTAGAACTAAGCACACTCCTATACAAGTCCTCATATACTCTCTCCGTTTAGGTTCTAACGTTCTCATCAAGCTAAGAGTTCAAATCTATTTAAATCTAATCAAAAGTACTACAATCTTCTCAACTAAATCTCTCTACCAGTTCATTAATATGAGAGGCATCAACTGCAAGTTTGCCGATGACCTTTGGAATCTTTGTATACCACTTAAGTTCAAATGTTTCTTGTAATTATGTTGGAAAAAGAGGTTGAGTACAAGAGATCTTTTAAGAAAAAAGACGGGAAGACATATCGGTGGATGAGCTGTGTGGTCATAGAGAAGAATCAATTGATCACATCTTTTCAACTTATTCTCATCCATTTGGAAAACAATTTGTTTGGCTCTTGGTGTTCTGCACCCTCAGTCCTTTTTTGAAGATATTTGTTCCATATGGAGAAAAAGGACCTTTTCTAAATCAGCCCAACTTATTATCCTCATGCTCTTCGCAGCTTTGACTTGGGTATGTCGGAAGGAACGGAATGCTAGAATCTTTCTTAGTAAGCACCCTTCAATCACGATCAATGCTTTGAAGAGACTTAGATTCTTCAACGATTGGTCCTCCTTGTGCAATCCGAAGCAGCTGCCTGACGTTGGAAAAATCTAGGTAAGGATAAAAAATATATCATCACCGTTGAAGGATGACTAAGAAGCAGACTATTGAAGAATAAAGAATATATCACCATAGTGATTTTTCATTAAGGTTGAAAACTCTGTAGTTTTGTGGGCCAAGTATGTTATTTTATTTGGTAGGATTGGGGTTTTCTCCTATTGGATGGAAATTTTGTTCTGGGGAAGATATAGGTACCATGCTATAACATTCACTAATCCTTCCCTCCTTTTCGTAATTATATAAATATTTTTTCTATTTAATAAAAAAATCTGGGTGGCCTTTTGCCTCCTTATCCCTAAAAAAAATAAAAAAGAAAATAAGTATAGACAAAGTATGGAGCGAGTATAAGTGATGTTACACAATTCTCTTTCTAGTAATAAGATTTATCATGACATACAAGCTGAAACAAAATCTCTATTGTTGCTATCCAAAACCCGACTCGATGGAGTTTAGAAAATCGACAGGCCACGATCGATTTGCTTGGAGTGGAGGTCCAACCTTCACAAAAAGATGATTAAAGGTTACTAGAGCTGATCTGGCGGGGATCATCAAATAAAGTCACGTAGCGCTTTAATGAAACATAATATAAAAGGAGATCTAAAAGTAAGGTCTACCGAATTAGGCTGAATCGTCCGATTCAGGCAGTATCGAACCGACCCGGTGAAAAACCGGATCGGTTCGCTAATTGAAATCGAGTTCCGGCCTATATAAGACCGGCCGGTATTGGTCCTTTTTGCATAGGAATCGGCCGAAACCGGCTGGTTCCGACCGGTTCGATGCCGACTCGATGCCAACCAGTCGGTTCACACCGAGTCAAGAAGTACTGTGCAAATCATACCACAGTGCAGCCACTGTGGCATTATTACCACAGTTCTACTATGGCATGCGGTGGCAATAATGTCATAGTGGTATGCTGGAGGCTTTAAAAGCTCCTTCGATGGCGTTGGAAAGGCCCAAGAAGGCCTTCCCAACGGTGAGTCCACACAAAGCCTGAGCTTTCTCTATCCAAAGAATCCACAAACAACACTGATTTAGACTATCAGAAGGAAGAGCCAAGGCTAAATAAGGTGTGCTTCATCTCTCCAATCCCATTTCTTCCTTTTTTTGGGGGGCATGAAAAAATAGATCAAAAATTGTAAAATAATAGGAGATTATGCCATTTTTTGATTTAGGCTTTTATTTTTTTATATATTATAGATCTATGGATGATGTACATGCTGACATAAAAATTTTTAATTTTTGGACTATTTATAATTTTTAAAAATTAAAATTATATTTTTGGATTAAAAAAGATAAATATTTAAAATAATGTAAAATTAGAAACATATTTAGAGGCATTTAAGCTACTGTATATAAAAATTTGGTATCCATTCATTCATGTTTTGATGCGATCACGTGCACAATAGCCTAGGCCTAAATTTGAAAAAAATAAAAAAATAAGTAGCCTTTTATGTATGTCGAAGGACCTACAAAAATATATATAGTATCCATATTAGGTTCTATATGAATCTGAGCTATCATTATTTTTTTTAAAATATTAATATTTAAAATTAATTTTAAATATAAAATAATTTTAAATTTATAATTAATACCAAAAAGTATGAAAAATTGGTAATATGTATTATATAATTTAGAAGTAAATTTTGAAGTAGAAATCATATTGTTCTGAATTTATGATATGTAAAAAATTTTAACATTAAAAATTATTTAAAATATATTCTCAAACTTATGGAGGAGGGAGTGATTAGGTAGAAGAGGACAATGTCATGTAGGTCATCACTAATAATGGGCCAGAATATAAGACCGCTGAGGAGATTTTGATAGAGCGACGACCAATATTTTTTAGATTCTATATGCTGCACATTGTATCGACCTCATGTTGATAGACACTGCGAAAATTCATCGGACAAAAGAGATAGTGGAGATAACCCAAATCATCATCAGGTATATTTATAACCATACCTGGATCCTTTCACTGATGAGGAGGTATGCAGGGGGAGATATTTTGAGACCACTATGCTATCCGGTCAACTCGGTCAGGAGGGTGACATAGCACACCAAAAGGTAAGAAGGCAATTGCCTAGCGCACAAAAAAAGAAAAAGAAAAAGCATCTACAACCCTCATAGAGAGTGTCGAGGAGGAGCCCTGGAGGAGTAGCGATAACAATTCTTGTGGTAATGGATGTACTAGCTATGGAGAGAGTGGAGGATAGGAGACCACTTTTTATGAGATACATCGGCAAAGCGGTCTTCAATACACCGGTAAATCCTAGTTTATGCATGTTACACACGATCGGAACCATGATACACGATCTAGTAGAGCCCGTGAGAATACGATTGCATATAGGAGGCAGGCTCCTCGAGGTCATTCAAGAGGATACGATGCAGCTGCAGATGACCTCGCACGTGAAGTAGGATCAATAGATGCATGAGGTTCCGAGTCATATATTGGATCCTATTATCCACAGCCATAGGCAGCCTATGACTTATACGGATACGGATATGGTGTGTCTGGAGCATCTTCCAGTGGCTACTACCTTATGCAGCTCGGAGCATCTCATGGGTTGGATTTTGTTGTTGGCATATTTGGATGGGCTCCTACACAGCCGTATTATCAATCAGAGAACATCTCTCAGAGCCAGAGCTTCGGTGAGATACCCGAAAGTGCTTATAACCCAGCGTGCGTTACTTATGAAATAAATATATATGACTACAATGTCGCTTGGTTAGAGGGGTGGATTGATTTTTTCTGTCATTACTTGAATTAAGGATACTTTATGTTATTTCTTATAGCATGCAACATCTTACTAAACATTATATGATTTGTATAATTTTAAAACAATAAAATGCATCATTATGTTAAACTGGGCTTATAGAAACATCAAGAAATAACAAAAAAAGGCCAAAAAAACATCAAATTATATTTAAAATTATTGAAAAATTTCAGTGATTTGGATTACAAATTAAATATTTTTCAAAAGTGAAAAAAAAACAATGGGTGTGCAGGTACGAAACCGGCATGCCTTAGCCGTACCAGTTCCAATTTGGTACCGAACTGGTATCGAATCGGACCGACCTCCGATTGGTACGAGTCTTGGTATCGGTCCGGTGGTCTTTGTGTGAAAGTACAAACTATGGAATATAAGAGCAGATCAAAAGTTTTTTTGAGATCTCTACTAGGTCCCAGGCTTTATTTATGGTTCCAATATGCCCTGGCTTTAAAAGTAGTGGATGGGCTATAACCGCCGCCCTTAACTGCACCTTTTAACAGTGTGGTCTTGTAACTGCTCCTTCCTATCCGCCCGGGTATTGATCATGCTTGCCACTTGTCTCACTGCTATTGGGCAATTGATCGGAGCAGTAACGGCTGTTGGGCGCTGAATTTGGGCTATATCATCTATAATATGTGGTGCCTCGATTGCATCTAGCAACTCATCTCTTACAAATTTAATAATAGGACTACTGGAGCTGAACGAAGATAAATTCAGCTTCATGCAATAATTAACGTACATCAGAGTCAACTTTTACTTCATACTCTAACGAGCACATTACCAGAAACATAAACACGCAAAAAAAAAACAAACGCATTTCCACTGTGCAGTTACAAATCTGCTCAGAAATATGATCAGGCAAAGCTTCTGATTGTTGAAGTGGGAAGAGAATGTTTCGCTGCTTTTCCTCGCAACTCCATAATTCCATTCTTCCACCAGCCAGGCACAAGATAGAGAGAGCCTTTTGTTGAGGATTAGTCCCACATTGGATATGTTGAGGATTAGCTCCCTTTTGCCTTATTTTCTCTTTGCCCTTTTTTTTGTTTGTTGCCTCCCACCACCTTTTATTGGCTGAATGAATAGAGGTGGTGATTCACCTCCCTTACATTCAACAGGGAAAAAAAAAATCAAAGTCCAGAAGTCTTGAGGCTGTTTCATTGTTTGATTGTATAAATAGATCACCATGCAGGGCACCGCGTAAGGAGTTTTTTTGTTATTTGTCTCCACTAAAAAAGAAGGAAAAAAATGCTCATGACACCAAAACTTATCTTGGAGTATAACCCTACAAAATTTGAATCCTAAGTCTCAAAATTGGACTCCATTGCCTCATTTTATCAAAGATTCCTCGTATTCCTCCCCCTTTAAAACAATCCATCCTTTGAGTTTTTTTCTCTCCATCCATTGCAGGTTCAATAAGGTTTTTTTTTCCCTCAAAAACATAAGGAATAATTTTTGTTTGATAAAATTAATCAGTGTGTCAATGTCATTTGTTGCCTTTTCTTGAGTCACAAAATATCTGACCTTTCAAGAATTTTCTTAGAATTTGCACCAAATATTTCTTCTAAATATGCATCTGCATATTTGATCACTTCAAAGGAATTAAAAACCTGTATATTTGATCACTTTTAAGGGGATTAAACATCCAAAAGCCTTAAACTATTTCTTTGATTCATTGCTTGAGCAATTTCCCTGAAAGAAAAGATTCACTGCTTGAATAAATGGCCCCAAAGTTACCATACATATATTTTCTCTAATGTTGGTTCTACAAGAATCTAGAGAAGTAAAATAGGAAAACCTTACCCAAACTATCCTGCAAAAAAACAAAAAAAAAAGGCTATATTCAATTGCTTGATACTATTTTTCTATCATTTGATTCCTGCCACCCAACCTACTGTTTGACCACCACTAGTTCACCTTTCTGAAACTAATTGAAGTTCCTCTGCGCAGATCTTTTTTCCTTGAGCTGTATAGTATATCGGCATAGATCTTCAGTAACTTCTGTTTAACTATGTCAAGGACTGGAGACAAAGCATTCTGGGTCCTTTTGTTTGTTGAACAAATTATAAAAATGGACGATGATAGTCCCCATGCATCTTTTGAAATATAAGCTCAACATGAATTATTAACCAGGTTTGATTGTATAAACCAAGGACTTGCCAACAGAGGAAAAATATTCGCTATAATGCTGTAGCTGAATATACATCTACCCCCAGCCGCTGCACTTAAAAAAAAAAAAATAATAATAATAATAATAATAATAAAGACATGAGGATCCAAACAAATCATAATTGCCTGACTTCAACAATAACAAAAGCTCATCCTGAAAGTCTTTCCTATCTGCTCCATCTGAAGGAATGCATGTTGAACTTGGAATACACCTCCAAATTGGCTTCTTCTATCTTAGACTTTGTATGTTAATCGTGGCTCTTTGATGATGCATCTACCCTGTTTCTGTAGCTCAACAAGCATGGCAAATGCCGCTGCGTCCCGTGAGCTCTTCTTATCTGTTCGTGGCTCACCCACCAGATTTATAGCTCCAGAATTGGGTATATGCAATGTGATGCTTGATGTGTAACTATTGAATCCTGTTACCCCATCCAATACAATTGGCGTTCTGCTCAAAAGTTAAGGGAACAACATAAAATAGACTCAGATGAGGAGTAGTATAGATAAAAGAATAAGATTCGAGTTTTATTGAAAAAGATTGATCCAGTTCACTTATAATATTTGCTTGATAGTTGTGATAAAGGATAAGTTCTTGTTTCACTGTGATATGAAATCACTAATGTCAGGCTTCACACTAGTACACCTAACTCACATTTCATCACTTTCCATCCATGGTCGTGTAGACGGATTTACTTTTTTGTTGTTTAATTCAAGTGTGCTGGGGCTATACGGACCTGAACTTTTGTTCTGTTGATTCAAATTTAGGCATTGGCCACTTTGATATTGCACAGAGCTCAAATAGAGCATTCCTTGGTCCTCCTTTTTCCTTCTTCAATGAAAGAACTGGAACATCTGAGATTCATACACCAATCAACAAAATTGTCAGATCATGTAGAGAGAGAGAGGAGCCATCATCTTCTTTTCTTGTCTGTTTGGGACGTGTTTATTTTAGTTGTATTATGATGAGCTCTTATTTGGGGAGAAACTTTCTTCTTTTGTTTTGCTTGACTGCTTGGCATTGAGTGAAAAGCTCATTAGAAAAAGAGGTTGGCTTGCTTGCAAGGTATCTATGCGCTGAATGTTATGAACTTATGATCTTTCATGTCATGTGTAGCTGACCTGCATTTGTATTTTAAAGTTGAAGTTTCAGCGCGCACACTAAATTTTCTATGGACCATTCGGTAGGAGCAACATACTTCTAGCATGTGATTCATTTTGATTCTTACCTCACTTACATATTCTTTAATTTCTTTTCATTTTCTTGATTTAGACATGCTTGTGGTGTATATGAAAATATAGAACTTGTTGACCAATTAACATGTTCAGGTAGAATACAGGTACATGATACAGCTTGGTGGTGCATTTTGCACTTCCTTTGGATGAATTGATCAACTACAAAATCATGGAATAGTAACATCTGTTCTTACATTCCGTAAGATTGAAGTGCTGAGAAATATATTTGACATGCAAATGTGGATTTTGTTTATTACTCAGTGCTCCTAGTATCAGGTTAATAATTGACATAGCACAGATTAGGAGATCTACCAAATCGAATTGTCAAGACCTACCACAGTTTACATCGAACCAGCGAACTTCTGGAGGGCACAATCTTGACACACATAGCAAATTTTAGTGATATTGGAGTTGTTGAAAATGTATCATGAGATCTACATTTATATCTCATAGCTCCCAGCCATATTCTATTGTTTTCTGGGTCAGAAAGTGGCTGAAATCTACAGCTGTGATTCAGGGACAATTTTATTCTGAATTTTGGAATCAGAGTCATTTTAAAGTCCTTCAGTCAGATGTCGAGGCGTGAATATATGTTTAGGGTTAGTAGCATCAGAGCTCTATTACCTAGCGAGCAGGAGGCTTGTAAGATTAGTTTGAATGCTGATGTAAATCCCCAAATTGACCTTAACTTTTGACACTTTTTTCTTTTAAGAAAAAAAAACAAGCATCACAGATGAGCTTGTTCAAAATCAAACCTGGCCTTTTGTATTTACATTTTGGCCCCTCTTGAAGTTGCCTTGGCTAGGAAGAATTCAATATGACTTCATAAGAGCAAGCACCAGGTAACGAGCTGCTTGAAAAAGCTTTCTCAACTTCCATGGATTATTTCTGAATCCATAAACCCAACTTGCTACCTATGGAACAAAACTAGCTGGTGCAGGTTTAGGGTCACATGGAAAATCTATCCCTATTCATACGGTTACAGAAATTTGAAAGGTCAAAACTTCTCCATCTTTTTTATTAAAAAAACAAAGAAAGATCACATCTACTTCCTAATCGAGCAGCCATGTTACCATTATTACAAACAATAGTTTTTATCATCTTGCAGCTAGCTTAGACATGTTTTCTGAAAAGTCAGCAAGAGTGTTCACATATTCATATCCAAAAGAAGTACACAAGCACCTTTGTTTACAAAATTCTTATTTATTCTACACAGAATAATCATTAGTAAGAGAATTATGTCTAAAAGCAAATTTGACAGAAGATAGGTACCTGGCTCATTCAGCTTGGAAGTACTGATTTCCTTGACAAGATCATTTAATTGACAACTTTCCTCCAAAAAGGAACCTGGCGATGGTTCCAAAGACAGCAAGCACTCAGGCACATTTTGTAAGTTGGTTGTAACAATTTGCATGTCTTTGGGAGGCACAGAGATTTTGACACTTGAAGCTGAACAGAAGTTATCATCTTGTTGCCTCCTTTGGGATAAATATTGAGCATGTGAAATTCCTCTCGTCTGCCACAAAAAAAAAAAAAACTCCAGTTTCTAGTAAAGGAAAAAAGTAGAGAATTTTGCATTTTTTTATTTTTCTCCTTGCATAAATACATAGTTGAATACAACAAAAAATGGTTACGGAATAACTTGTCTAGGATGACAATAAACATATGTGCATCCAAGGAGAATCAACAAACCTCGAGATCCTTTAACAGCTGGAGAGCTGCTTGATCCTTCGCAGTCTTCCTCTGCAGGTTACAGCCATGTCTTACCAATAGATCTTCCTCAAGTTGTATACTAAGTTCAGCAACAACCTGCTCTCCTCTGTAGGTCACTTGTGTATATAGAGGATAACCCATACGGTTACATAACTTAGCTAACTCATGTAGAGGAGGTAATTCGAGCTTGTCAGGTGTAACCATGGGAGAAAGTAGTGGTTTGAAAACCTCCCAGACTCTATCTAGGTTGAGATCTGTATCAATCAGGACCGCTCCTGCAATACTTTCCAACAGATCTCCTAGAGCCTAAAATAGATAAAAGTCAGTAGCATCTCTGGAAGAGAAATAACTATTGAAATTGACAAGGAAACGCTTGCAAAACTCCTAGTTTAACATTCAAATTTATAAGCTGTAAGAGAAAGGCTTCAATAGGACTAGGTCCAAATAAATTAAGCAAAGTAAAACAAATAAATAATCAGATCATAGCATGGACCAACCTTTGGTGCTTTAGGCATGGCAAAAGATGTCATTGAGTCACCTGTGCCTTGAAATTCTGATACGTCTTTACGATATTCTCTTAATTTCTTTGAAAGCCCTTCA
This sequence comes from Phoenix roebelenii, assembly GCA_025769935.1. Classification (NCBI taxonomy): domain Eukaryota; kingdom Viridiplantae; phylum Streptophyta; class Magnoliopsida; order Arecales; family Arecaceae; genus Phoenix; species Phoenix roebelenii. The sequence continues at coordinate 17,071 of JAOXJJ010000598.1, forward strand.
GAAGAATGCCGAAGATGTTTTTCAAAGTTGTGTCTCACTGTAGCTTGAGCAAAATTTTCGTTACTAATTAATGCTGAACGCAAATCAGACAGTTCCCCTGGATCAAGATCCACATGAGTCTGAAAGAGATACCAAGTTATGAGCAGGCCCAGCACAGAGTCTCCCAGAAATTCAAGCCGCTGGTAGAATTACAAAAAAAAAGATAAGGGTGGATAAAACATTTTTTGTGCACATAAGCTGCACTTGTATCACTATAAAAGAAACATTATCCAGAAAGGGTGCTGTGGGTGGAAAGAGGAGATATTTAAGCACTTGATTCATTGCATCAAACCTGATAACAGCATTTATTTCCTACACCTTGATGAGATGGATGTGTGATGGCTTCCAATAATAAACCCTTATTTGAAAACCTATAATCAAGTTTTGATTCCAACCAATCAATCTCATTGCCTCTAAGATGATGCAACCAGATAGATGAGTTCATTTTCGCTTCCTCAATCATTACTGACTCAGGAGAGACATCCATGCCCAACCACCTTAGCAATGAAAGGGCAGCACCTAAACCACCACCAACATAATATGCACCTATCAGTGCTTCAACGCAGTCTGCAATAGTTTTTGAGCATATCCATCTATGACCCTTATCACAAGCCTTCCCAACCACTGTAGATGCTTCCTCAGACCAATATTCTTTTTCAAGAGGCACTTCAGAAGTGTCTACCCCACACGTGCAAGGCAAGGGGCGCAAAGAGATTTGTCCAGGAGCAACCCAACGTCGTGGATCAAACGGGCAATCTCGAATATAACCCTGTAGATGGAAAGATTTAAAAGTTGCATCTGAAAGAATCAAGAAAGAAAGATAAAATAGAATTATGACAAGCACATAAATACAAATGAACCATTTATATCTTGAGAAATCATGATCAATTCATTAATAGAGCACGTATCCTGTTGCACTTAATAACTCACTACAGGATTAGGATGCAAAATTAATGAGTTTGCGATTATAGTATACAATCTATTACACGTGTTGCACTTAATACACCTTTGTTTGTTTTAGACTTCTATTGGCCCATGATGAGCTGGTTCCGATCCTACACTGTGCTATGAATCATATCCGTAGGTCAGTCCAAGTACATAGCTTGATTAAATCCTTAGTTTAAAACTTAATTTGAAACTAAACCTCCTCACATCCTGCATTATCTACCACATCTATAGAAGCTTAGCTGGAACTTTTTTATATGCAAAGTTTGCCATCTCGATATCAGACCCCGTACCAGTACACAGTGTCAGCACACAGTACAGTATGATATGGTGAGGCATACCAAATATCGGTACAGTATGAGACTACATACCGGTTAGATACCAAAACAGTATGGTACATCCAGTACGGTACCGACCGGTATGGCAAACCTTGTTTATATGCATATCCTGATCACATGATAAAATCTTATTTGCATGTCCATTTAGAACATTTTAGAACATGCATCAGAAGATCTTTCTTTGCTGCCCCTGAATTTAAAGCGTACATCTTTTAGAAGGTGTGGTCCTACAATGAGCGAAACAGAGGAAAAAGATTCATTAGCCAACCCTAACTAGTTTGGGATTAAGGCCTAATTGAGTTGAATTGAGTTGTCTTCTTCCTCATGTTGCAGTCATATTTGCTGCCAGCCTAGTCGTAAAATTTACATGGTGACCAAATTTGATCAACTTCAGCTGCTTTATTTATAATGGCATACAAGTTTTGACATGGAACAAGAAAAGAAAAACGAGACCATGTTTTCCAAACAAAGAAGATTCAATGACATTGAAAGATGTTACCCAACTCTATTTTCAGTTGGGATGAGACTAAGTTTGCTTTCTGTCCAAGGTTTCACCCATACATATACATACATTCATACATACATATATATATACATATGTTTCAGTAGACGAAATATGTATATTACTACCACAATGGCACAAAATATTCATCATGAGAGCAAATAAAACTACACAATATGGTAAATTGGATAGACTTATTTTAGAATTGAAAATTTAATAAACATTGGGAAAAACATGAACGTAGACGCACAAAAAAAGGACAATTACTGTGGAATTGTTTAATCCTTACTTGTTTACTAAAATACATGCCGATACCTTAATCATGTTTACCACCTTCAAAATTATAAGACGGCTACTTTATAAACATCTTGGCCTGCTGTAATTGTATTTCCATTCAAATGATCTGAAGTGGCACATGTCTCAACAACATGGAGGACAAACATGTCACTTACCTGCAGGTAGCGATGGGTACCTAGCTTGTGAAGTGTCGAGTTAGAAACTATCCAAGATCTGTACTCAGATAATTGTCCTTCACTCTTCATAGGATACTTCAGAAAAAGAAGACAACTCACAATGTACTTTAACACTGAATCTCCCAACAATTCCAGACGTTCCATAGAAAAGTTGTCAGAGCATCTTGATGTTGTTATTGCTTCCAGAATCTGATCAAAAGAAAAGCAAAATGAGGATAGGGATAACGGAATAGTTGATATACAGTATTTTGAAAACAGGACAGACAAATGAAGAGGACAAACCAATGAACTTGATATACTATGGCCGCTGTAAATGCAACATGTTTCTTGTTGTAGTTGGCAGGCCAACATCATCGACTCCAATCGATGCATTACTGAAGGGAGTAAGTATGAAGACCTCAAAGTATCGCTTGATACATTAAGATGGACCAACAGCTCAGGAGGAATATGCACAAGAATGTTTGATTTCTCACTTGAACCGAAGGAACCATCTGCAACTGACATGAATGACATTGGCATATGAAAAATTGTGATATCAGCCTTTTAGGCATAGAAAATGCTGTATTACGCATTCAGTGTTTAGAGCAAAGTTGATAAAAAGTACATGCACAATTTATATATTGGAAGTATGCATAAGTAATTTAGAGAACTAACTGAATAAAATTTATAGATAAAGATAGTAAGACAATACACAATTCTAAGCTTAGCCAATAAATCCTCCATAAAAGTTACAAAGGAAAAGTGAATTTGATATTTAACAATGCAGGAGATCGCTTTGGAAGAGCTTGTATGTCAAATCATTATATGCATGAACTTGAATAAAAGCAACTTTAGATCTAGCAGTTGAATATATCACAAGGAGACTCCAAGTGATGCTATGCAAGTAAATGATTTATATTATATACTAATATTTATAAGATCACGCCAGCTCAAACAAATAAAAGTCATTCTATATTCCTTCTCCCCATTTAACATTTTTGATGTTTAAGCGGCCGAAACAAGTTAAAAGGCGATGTTTATTGCAGCATGAAAAGGATTTGCCTGCCATGTGCATGTGCATGTTATATAAAGGAATTGAAGATCTGGTTATCATTAATATGTTACACAAGCATATTCATGATATGAAAGGTATTGGTTATTTTTCTACAAGTCTTCTGAATTTTAAAGAACAGTTTCGGATTTTCAGCCTCTTTCTTTAAGAAAGAGGGGAAAAAGAAAGAGAATCTTTTAGCTTCCAGTAAGCTAGCAGGATAAATCATCTGCAATCACAACATTTTCTTTTTCTCAGAAATTTGGCTTTTGCAAACAAAACTAGAAATAAATATTTCCTAAAATAAAGAAATGGTGTAACAGACAAAAGCAACTGTAAAAATGTCGGGTTTTACATGCTTTCCATGTTTCAACTATATATCCATATCCAGAAAATAGCATTTCATACCTAAAATGGGCATATACTTATTACCAGGCAACACAAATTCCTCATTGAGGGCAGATGCCACACAAAACATGTTTAGTCTAATGATGAAAGTAAAATATAGAAAATTAACCTTTATACTTGGTAGTTGGAACCAGCAGATTGTAAGGATAGTGACTTTGCTTCACTAATAACAAAGGCTGTCCTGGATGCTGAAGCACAATTTTGTACCTGGATAGGTACGTATAACATGAATAACAAATTAACTGAAAGAATGAAGAGACTAGAGAATATTATAATTAAAAATCAAAGTTCCAAGCACTTACTTCTGATGGTAATAGTGTGAAAATGAATTGAATTTTGACCGTTTACCAGGGTCATCAAATGGACTATCCGCGCACATATTGTTCATTATGTCAAGGACAGTGTAGATCCTCCCTGTATGAACTGCCAGAACCACCATACCTTTAATATATTGAGTGTAAACTGCTTCATTAGCCATGTGAATAATATTTGTCCCCTCACATTTTGTTGCATATGATCTCATACTACAAGTTAATGAACTTCTATGACAATTTATTGAATATATATTTCTTAGAAACTCAACCACAGAAATACATGCATCAATTTCCTTCCAGTTAATGTTCATAATGCCAGTACTTGTTGGAACAGGAGACACCATGGGTAGAAGCATGTACATGTATGAAGAGCTCCATGGAAATTGTTTTTCATCTTCAAGCAAAAATTCTCTTGGTGTTTTAGTATGGGAAAATAACTTCCCAAACAATCCATTGAAAAAGAATTCATGGAACAATTTTGATTTTGCCACCTGAAATGAGTAATTAATTTTTGGTAAGGACCTCTAAAGATAAGTGATGGTAAGAAAAAAGATCCAACTCAAATGTCAAGAATCACTTGGGCACAGAAACCTGGCTGGCATTTAACTCGATTTGCCCACATGGGGAAACAGAAGATCTGACCATCTTGTTCAAATGCAAGTGAAGTTCTATTTCTGCATGTGCTACATCGTCATCTAGTCTTGCCTCGGTTAAGAGAACAAATGGAGAGTAGTTACCACTGTCTACATTGCAAATAAACTTTATTTCATATGTATTTAGGATGACATCATTGGCTTGAGACGCCCAAGTTCCTGATAATGCCCGAAGAGTGGTCATCCCATGAAGTTCTTTTCTTTTTGTTGTTCCTTCAAACACCACAAATAGAAATGTTGAATCATTAGGACACAGTTGAACGGCATAAACTAAGGATAAGCTTACAGAAATCCAATCCATGTGACATGATCTTATCACATAAATATACTAGCTTGCCAATATCAATGTTGGGAACAAGAACTGCATAAACAAAGACTGAAGAAGAAATCTAAGATAATGTTAAAAGAAAAAATTGCTGATAAATTTTGCATTCTATATTTATTTTTGAGCAAATCAGTGGCAAGCCATATCTCATTTCATGATAAATGAAATGCGACATGAACATGAAACAACGGAAAGCAAAAATAAAAAAATAAAGAAGAAAAGGAGAAGAAAGAAAGGAGATGGCAGGGGACCTTATGCGTCCATAGACACCTCTCATTACATAAATGCATTGCTTCATCATAGCATGGGTTCATCTTATATCATACAACCAGGATAATAAGTTCAGGAGCAGTGCAAGAGATGGATGCAAGAAACATTAAACTGAAAGATTCTAATAGCCCTTTTTGTTTTTTCTGCAAGGAATTATAGTAATTTGTAATCACAAGTATGTGAACAGGGATGCTGAACTCGACAAATATTTCAAGAAATGAGGTCACACTTAAGAATTTTCAAAGACCACAAAAAAGATAGGAAATTGAGGTCTGGTTTTCAGCCCTTGTTTTTAATTTCCATTTCATGCTTAATCCCTGGCCAATGCAAAGTTTTGTTTAAAAAAAGGGTATAGCTGTGGACATAAACAGGCATAACTATGCGCAAAAGCAGGCCTAACTGTGTCAAAGGACCAAGCATCAACTGGCTGCCAGGGTTAAAATTACTAAGGCAGTCAAACAAATGACAGGATGTTAAGTTTCTGAAGAATTTAAAATAAAAAATCTATTACCATCACAACAACAAAGCCTTCTCCCAGGTGGCCAGGCTCCAAGACAGCCAAACATCTATACTGAGATGATAGAATCCTAACATAGAGTAAGCACTAACTGTGCATCCGTATATTGTTTGTTTCCTAATCCCCACCGATTTCAAATGCATAAATTTGTAGATTACTAGGTTTAATATCAATCTCCACTTTCTAATTAATTTGAAGTAGTCAATCACAAACGTGACTTGTCAAAGAAATTCTATCTTTTCCTCCTTTATTTTCATGATTGACTCTATACCTATATGATCACATATTCCTTTTCTTATACAGTTATACTTTTACTCCTAGATTTAATAATATTGCAACACCCCTTAACTGACTAAAAATAACTTCCGAGTAGCAAATCATTGCATTCAAAAAAAAATGGTCTGATTAATCTTTTATACAAAATAGCTTAGTTTGAAAATGATGCATATATTTTTCAAACCTCATGATCATTTATATTTCTCTTAGATGCATAAACCGTTTTATGCTTGAGGATCAAAGAAAATTTAGCATCATAAGGCATCCATGCAAATAAATATTTAACTTTGAAAAATTGATTTCCTATTTTAAGTGAGAGTCCACATGGACTTTGGAACAACAAATGTGGAGAAGAGATGCAGCTATTTGGATTTAATGCATATGTTAGGCTCTAATTCGCTGTTGATGGAATTTTTTTCTCCTGCTGGTGGATCAAAAAACCACTCCCCAATTTTGACAAACATCAGTTTACTATGATGCGAAGCAATTAGTTGTGCAGATAAGCAGAAATGACAGCATCATTTACCTGCACCAGAATAATTTTCACTTGTTCTTTTAACAAAATCATTCTCCCAAGTCTCTACAAAATCATGACCCTTGACTGCTCCCACTTCATGTTGCCCCTTATGAACATTTAAGGAGACAGACTGAATTCTGCTGCAATTCATGCTCACTGGACTTATTTGTCTGTGGAAACTCTCACTGGGAAGTAATTTTGAAAGTCCAATAATTTCCTGCAAAAATAGCAAGATAAAGTACCTAAGGAAAATGTTTGGCGAATTAGAAGAAAAATAAAGTAATCAAAAGAATTTTAAGATCATATATACTCATATTTAATATTAATAACCATGGTCTACTATGCCGGTACCGAGCACCGTATCGGTCGCCCAGCGGCACGAGTCAGTACAGGCCTGGGTCATGCCGTGTCGGGCTTGTACTGACACAGAGAACCGTGGGAAAAAGAAAAAGAGAGAGTTAGCGGGGGAGAGAGGGAGGGAGGCCGGTGGAGGGTGGCGGAGTCCCGCAGAAGACCGAACCAGGGGATTCGGAGTAGAACCAGTGCGAACCAGGCTGTTCGAAGCAAAACTGGTGCGACTTCAAACCGGACGGTTCACACCGGTTCGAACCAGTTCCCCCGTCCTCCTCCCTTTTTAAGGGGTTGGGAAGGCCTAAGAAGACTTCTCAAGCCTTCTCAGGCCTTCACGATTTTTCAAATCCCTCCAAGGCCAAAAAATGCACTGGCAAGCCTTCTTAGGCCTTCACGGTTTTTTCAACCCCCCCACCCAAGCCAAAAAAAAATGCGTTGATTCGGCGATTCAAGGAAGATCCAATCCAAAACAAGATATGTTCCCCCTCCCCTACCCCATTTCCTCTTTTTTTTCAACACCAAAAAATGCCAAGAAGTTTCCCCTCCCCTACTTCATTTCCTCTTTTTTTCACCACCAAAAAATACCAACAAATTTCCAAAATTAAAGGTCATGCCAATTTTTTTGATTTTGGCATGATTTCATGATATGTTGTAGATCTATGGATGATCTACACAATCCTACTAAAATATTAATTTTCCAGATTATATATAACTTTTTAAATTAAAAAATATATTTTTATATTAAAATTTTAAAAAATAAATTTCAAAAAATGACTATAAAAGTATAAGCTTATTTAGGGATATGCAAGATACTCTTCAGCTAAATTTGGTGTTTATTTATTTAAGTTTTAATGTGATCATATGCATAGTGGTCTAGGCATAAATTTTAGAAAACATGAGAAAAAAGTATGCATACCCACGGGCTTAAAAAAATATGTGTAACATCCATGAAACGATTCTATATGGATCTAGGCTCAAATTAATTTTCTAAAATACTTTTATTTCAAAAAAAATTATAATTTAAAGATAATTAAAAATATATAATTAATATAAAAAATATGAAAAATTAGTACTATGTATTACATAATTTAGAATTATTTCTGAAGTAGAAAACATATTTTTCTAAATTTATGATATTTATATATTTTTTAAATTTAAAAATTATTAAAAATATATAAATAATCAGAAAAATAAAAAATTAGTACTATGTATTAGATAAGTCATAAGTATTTTCTGACGTAGAAAATAATTTTTTCGTCGTAATAAAAGTTTACTATTTTTTAATATTTAATAAACTAACATGCTTGATAAACCTACATAAATGGAACCATCGAGGAAAAAGGACCTAGAGCGTGACATCGGTTGGGACCATGGGTAAATGCTCTTGGGTTGGCATGATTGGACATGCAAGTGGTGCCACACAGAATTCAAGAAAGAGGAGTAACCAAGTTGAAGCAGCACCTTGGACGTGCTTGATAAACCTATAGAAATAGAACCATCGAGGAAAAATGATCTAGAGTGTGACGTTGGTTGGGACCATGGGTAAATGCTCTCGGGTCGGCACGATTGGAGATGCAACTGGTGCCACACAGAATTCAAGAAAGAGGGGTAATCAGGTTGAAGCAGCACCTAGCTAGTGGTTATCCCAACGTATCTATATACCGAAAATGCCCACAGAAGATCCAACAGCTAGTGAAGAAATACTTTGCTAATTCAGAGCAGCGAGGGAGAGGGATACAAAGAAGGCAAAGATAGACCGTCAAGCGGCAGAACCACTTTCATCACTCAGGGAGTTAGAGACATCCACTCCAAATGATGAGAAAGCATAGATTCGGGTTGCCATTCAAACAAGCCTGGATGATCAGTGGCAACAAAATAAGGTGACCAAGCATATGGCTCGATTTAGGCCCTTACACTACGAGTTGGGCTCTTGTTCTGCGACCAGCAGGGCAAATCCAGAGTTCAAAAGGACCTCAATTGGGGAGGTCATTAGTAGAGACAGTGGTTGCATTGCATCTATGCTGTGGACTTTTGGTAGCAGAGACAAGTCCTCCAGGGCAATTCCACCAGGAGCCACCATCCATGATGTAGATCCACATGTCTCCTCCAGCAAGGATTCGAAGTAGCAGAGGGTTCACATCATGATAAAGAAGGATAGGAAGACGGATATGTAGCGAGCTATTGGATTCTGGTTCCACTTTAGCCATATTCCAACGAATGTGGCAGACAACATATACTATAGATTTGTCATTTTCTCCATACAAGCTGCGGGTCCTAGTATAGATCCTCCAGGATAGAAGTAAGCAGATGAGCTTCTTGACAACAATGAGCTAGAGAAGTGGATTACCTCATACCAGAGCAAGTGGCCCACATATAGATTGACGGTGATGTGTGATGAATGGATCGGTCCTACCATGCGGAGCATCAACTTCTTGACATACTATGATACGAAGACTTTTTTCAAGAAGTCGGTTGATAATTCCGATCAGGTACATGACACTATGTACATCATTACATTGATGGAGAAGGTGATTGATCAAGAGAGGAGAATTTAGTGCAAGTCATCACTGATAATAGGCCACAATATAAGGCCGCCAGAAAGATCTTGATGGAGTGGCGGCCATATATTTTCTAAATCCCATGTACTACACATTGTATCCATCTCATGTTGATAGACATAGCGAAGATTCATAGAGTGCAACAGATAGTAAAGACAGCCCAAACCATCACCAAATATATTTATAACCATACATGGATTTCTTCACTGATGAGGAGGTATGCGGGGGAAGAGATCTTGAGATCAAGTGTGACACGATTTGCTACTAACTACGTTGCACTTGATAGCCTTCTTTAGAGAAAAGCAGCACTATGTTAGATGCTTATCAGTGTTTAGTGGCAGAAAAGTAGATTTACAAGGACCAACACTAAAAGGAGCACTATAGGGGATTTGGTGACGAGGCAGACATTCTAGCATCAGACTGAGAAGATGATAAAGGCTATCAAGTCATTGTATGAAGTGCTTAGACTATGGACAACAAGAGGTCCCCCTAGATGGACTTCTTGTATCATATGATGGAGAAGGCAAAGAATCAGATCGAAGAGGCAGATTCGACGCATGCCCAGAAGTACATCAACATTATTAAGCGACAATAGGACTACTAGATGGGTAAGGACTTGCATCTAGCAGGTAAGTAAGAACTTTAAAAATTAAATTGCTCTTGTACTTGTAAAATATTACTAAAACAATTACGAACTCTACCTGCAACTTACTATCTAAACCCAAGATTCTAGTACACCATACCTAGAATCGATATGGACGATGAACTTCTAACCGCTCTGCATAATGTGATTTACAAGATGAAGCTTGATCCAAAAGTCGCGGCCCTATAACTAGAAGTAGTAAGTTAACTTAAGTGACATGCATAAGTTAACTCATATCTTGAATGATTAATATATTATAATACGGTTATTTTTCACAGACAAAAATATTTAAGAGGGGCACTGACAGCTTTGGAGTCTCAGCAGTTGTCGTAAGAAGAGTATGAATCTAGATATATTATATATCAATGATAACTATTATCTGACGTTAAAAAGTTACCAATATGATATTATCTTATATGTAATTTTCTTCAATATTTTTGCAGCTGAATGATGGATTCGTTTTTCTTTGTCTATGAAAATCTTAAGTGTCTAGCTATCTGGATCCTCTCTCAGACGATCTTCTCGAGTAGCTATGAGCACAACCAGTTCACCTGCGCTCTCATCCACGGCAAGCAGAGGAATTGTTTGACACAGAAGCACCTCAACAATCTTTATATGTTACTACGATTTGAAGTTGAGGCTGAAGTGCATTCAGAAAGAAGTAAAGTTGAAATACATGCATCTGATCCACAATGTTTTTGTTGATGATAAGGATGATCCTATGATCAGATAGTTTGTGGGCCAGCAGCAAAAGTCGGAGCTTGATGAGCCAGGATCGCTTGAAAAGACTAGGGTGGATGCAGGGCAATAGGCATATCGCCATATTCAATGCATTTTTTCAGCTGATCAGCCACAGCAACAAGAGTCACTAAAAAGCTGGTAATCACATGACTTACTGTCCAGACATGCTTCCAAAAATATGATCGAGGGTTGCTTATATAAGGCCACCACACTATCCAGTCGACTCAGACAAAAAAGCAATATCCATCCTTCCAGCATAGCTAGACAGAGAGGCACGAAAAAAAAGCAGGCAGCTGCTCAGTACAACAAAAAAGAAAAAGAAAAGACACTTGCAGCCCTGATAGAGAGCGCGGAGGAGTCAATTCACTCAGATTCAAAAATCAAGAAGAGCAGCGATAACAAATCTAATAGCCAAGGATGGAGAGGATGTGAGACTATTGTTTATGAGACAGTCTTAGGATGGTCTTCGAATCATTGATGAATTTTAGTTTACACATGTTACATAGGATAGGGATCACGATGTATGATCTGGTAGAGCACATAAAAATATGATTGCATATAGGAGATGGACTTCTCAATATTGTTCAGGACACGATGCAGTTGCAGATGCCTCGCATGTGGAGTAAAATGCATAGACGTATCAAACTGACCTATACAAATACGAATATGGATATAGCACGTCTAAAATATCGTCTTTCAGTGGCTACTACCCTATGAGCCTAGAGAATCTTACGGGCCAGATTTTATTTTCGGTATATTCGAATAAGCCCTTCCACAGTCATATTATCGGTCAAAGGACACTTCTCAGAGCCAGAGCTTCAGTGAGAGATCTGAGATTGATTATAACCTAGAGTGTGTTCCTTATAAGATGAACGTACAAGACTAAAACGCTGCTTGGTTAGAAGGATGGGCTAATATGCCTCCTGATTATGCTAATGATCTAGATATTTATAAAAAATATCGTCACTCGATGAGATTTTAGATATCGGTATGTATGTTGTACTTTAAATATATATAATTGATTGTATCATTTTATATTTTGTATCTCACTAATTGATTTTAGGATATTTCATTTTGCTGCTTCTAATATGCAACATCTCACTAATCATTTTATATTTTACATCACTCTAAAACATCAACATGCATCATTTAGGATGTATCGGGATCATAAAGACATCAAAAAGTATCAAGAAACATCAAATTATACTTAAAATCATTGAAAAAAATTAAAAAAATGATTACCATTAATTCAAACTTAAAAATATTGAAAAAAATTGATATGTTTGTTCGGAACCGGCATGCCATTGCGTACCATATGTCAGTACGGTACCGTACCGAACCAATTGCCATCCGACAGATTCTGATACCGATTCGACAGACCTTGCTTACAGTAACACATCATACATATTGATGAACAGTCCCCCGCCCCCCAACCACCACCAAAGAGAAAGGAAGAAGAAAAAGAGGAATGCTTTGCTTAATTATGGGAGCTATTTTTTTTATAAATCTCATATGTCTTCTTTGAATCACCATAGTATCTAGTGGAATTTTAAAGAAACATCTATCATCCTCGTACTTAAAAGAGATTACATATACTATTAAGACTCCTCACACTTTAAAAGAGGATGCATATGCCATTAAGAATTTTGACTCAATAAACTTATCGGATTGGATATGCATTAACATTTGAAAAGTTTGAGCATAGAGTTTATGGGTATGTTTGGATAACCAACACAACTCTAGTTTTATGTATGTGGCTTGCCTGCTATAGGAACTAATTTCCTAATGGTATTTGTATAGGCTTTGGGGGATCACTCAAACTAGTGGGTAGATCCCATAATTATTATCTATTGAGCATCATACACCCACCACCAATTTGTACTTTTAGAGTTTCCTAGTGCCTACCTCCTGTGATCTTTATATGTTCTCCGTTTGTGCTGGGACGGTGGTCCATTATAATCTCATTGGAATCTCAGAAATATTCCTTCGATAACTTTCCTACGATATTTCATTGGGTTGCAAGCATTATCATTTTATAAGACATCATATCTACACTATATACCAGACATTATTCCAACAACCTATTTTTGCTGCCTTGAGACTCATGAAGACCAACACCAGCCAATTTTGCAACACAGACATCAGTTTCTTGGACCTTAAATGTTTACATGCTATCTTAAAGTGTCTGCCATACAACCAAAACAACTATTATTCTTGCCATGTATGACTTCCATGATAGGTTATCTTTCATTAGCATTTACTACCAGCAACTCACCATCAACCTCATGCATTTTCCTATCACTTCAAATTTTGTCAGCAATCGTTATTGTTAAGTTTCTTCATAGCAATTTCCTTAGCTAGCTAGGCTACCATGTAGTCCTACTTTGCCAACCTACTACACTACAATCATATGGCATCCATGCCATTGGTTCAAAGATGATCTCCTTTATCACCTATAACATCTCCTTCATAGCTTGAGGTATGTTATGCAAATACTTCTGTGTCATCATCATATCCTTGCTTTCAAACTATATTATTGTTAAACATGCTCTTTTTAGAACCTCTAGATACAATCATCATGACTTTAGACTTGTGGTTTATGATCAACCAAGGTCTGTCGGATCAGTATCAAGGCTCGTACCAGCAAGCCGGTACAGCATGGATCCGTACCATACCATGTTGTGGCCTACCAAATAGGGAAAGAGAGGAGAGAGAGGAATAGAGAGGGAGCGAGAGGGGGAGAGGAAGAAGGAGAGAGAGGAAGAGAGAGAGGGAGCGAGAGAGGGAAGGAGGAGAAAAAAGAGGGAGGGGGCTCATAGAGGGAGAAGAGGGAGGAGGAAGGGAGAGAGAGGGAGAGAGGGAGAGAAAGAAGGGAGAGAGAGGGAGGGAGGAGGACTCACGGAGAGGCAGAAGAGAAAGGAGAAGGAAGAGAGAGGGAGGAAGGGAGGAGAGATGGAGGGAGGGAGGGAGGAGAGATGGAGGGAGGGAGGTGGGGCTTACCTAGGAGCAACCGGCATCGGTCGGCATTGATCAGCGTCGAAGAGGGTGAGATGAGCGCAAGCGAAGTGAGACAGAGAGTGAGAGCGAACAAGAGAGACAAGAGCGAACGAAACACCATGCCTCACCTCTTAAGCCGTTTCGAAGAGTCAAACCATCCCGGTTAGAGATCGATCAGGTTCGGCATGCACCGACCCATCCAATTCGGCATGCACCGAACCGTCCTATTCGGCACGATTCTGCAGTCCCTGGAATCAACAATCTCATTGGAGCTTCCCAAGCTTTTAATCAGCAATGCGCCTCAAGTAACTTACCTTTTTGATTTGGCACATTTGCCATGTCCAACCCAATTATTCTGATACATTTATTGATAGGCTATTTGTCTAATTCTCTACTATCTTGGTAAATAGACCTTTTGTACACCTCATGGTCAATAAGATAATGGTTATCTATTTGTGTATAATTTATAGGGTGGCAGCGTATTTACAACATTTACAAATATATAATATTGCCAATATCCATTTCATTCTATATAAAAGCTTATGCATGGAATATGTAATTACAATCGATCTATTAGTTCCATATATACATCCATTATTTCCATTCCCAACTCATACAATATGAGTCCTTTATAGCTGTCTATATATAGACTTATTGAAATTTAAGAAGACAACCACCATTGCAACACTTGATCCCTAATAGTCAGATTACAATATTAATTATTGGACTTATATCGACCAAGGGTGGGGTACAGTATGTACCATATGGTGTGCCATATTGACCAAGGGTACTCATACACTTTGACATGACCAATTTGTCCCTGATTTGGTCTATTTTGTCCTCCAAATTCTTTTTGCATTTTATTCTATTTTATTGTCTTAACACTATATCTTTGCAAGAAATATGATAAAGTATGGATTTAAGTGCCCTAGCTACGTTTTTTGATATGTGATGAATTTTTTATATTGCTAGTTTACTGCAAAACATCGCACAGCTTGCAATTAAAAATATTCTGAAAATATATGTGTGTTAAAATTAACAATTGGAATGTGATTAGGTACTGAAGATTACTGAATTAATGAATGATACCAAAGCTTACCAAAATTTAAGATGAAATAGTAAACTAGTAGCATTGGTATGACAAATGAACTAAGAAAGAATAAGTTTATAACATTATTGTCGAACAACTATCACGTTTTTGACATGAAGAATTAGAAATGTAGTCTCTTTCCTCGATTCTACATGGTCTACGCAGAGGGCTGATAGATTTTTTTGTCTGCTACTGGCTTCATGTTATGTATCCACTAGAGGTAATCCATGTATCGCTCCAATGTCATGTAATGGAAGCATCACCCATGGAATTGCCTTATATATTACATTATTTTCTAAGAAATATAGCTCCTCTTCTCAGATTTTCAAGAAATAAAAAATACGACGGAGGGATCTGCCAATCTAGAACAATTTTCTAGCTCAAAATCTCGACAATCTTTGCTTCAATTTTTGTTTCTTGCTTCAAAGAGTTGCTAGCTTCTCCTTGTGCTTGTTCACATGCTGATATTGTGGAAAACAAGCATTAAAACTATTAAAAACCCCTTCCTGAATGCTACCACTAGGTTTGACATTGAGTTGAGCTCGCTACAGGGCGGTTCAAGCCTAATCTGCCTTGAGTTTCCTGGTTCAAGGCTAATATGGGCAATTTGACTGGGGTTCACCAGAACAAAGGGCGTATCAACATCTTTACTATCAACTCTTGGCTAGTACAATGCATACTAGCCAATATAGGGCCGATATGGTTGAGATTTTAAATCATGATTCAGAATGGGTTATATTTTGTGTTCCATGCCATGATTATCCTTCCAATCATATTAGAATAAAAGAAACCACTGTCAGAAGCAAGATTCACACGTAGAATGCATGTGATGTATTATAGGAAAGAATGGTCTAATGGATGGCTATGATCCTGTCCCCATTTTAACTATCATCTTATTGCTATGTTCAGACTTCATTGGACTTTTGAGTATAACTATGGCAAGAGAATGTTGATTCAAAATCCTTTAAATATAAAATAATGGGCTAAGGTCAAACAACTATAAAGTCACTGACAGTTTTTGCACTATAATATAGTAGAGATATGATAACTATTCAATTATACTACAGCATGATCTATCATACTATGCCATACCATCCGATATAAGGCACATCTTAATGTATTGGGTGGAAACCGGTACAAAACTCAAGTTTGGATCGGTATAAGCTTTGTACCATCTCGTACCAAGGTGTATCAAGGTGAGTACCGAGGATTAGTAATCCTTTTTAGAAAGAGAATGGATTCGGTCTTATACATACGCGCCTGCTCTTTTTTTCCCCGCGGGATCAAATGGTAGATCGATCAGCCGATAAACCACGCGGTTCGAATCCGCATCCCAGGCCGGCAAACTCGGTGAGGAAAGAGATCTAAAAACGAAATAAAAAATGAGAAAAATATTTTGAGGGTTGTTTCGGTATGGGGCGCATACCATACTGTACCGACCGTACCAAACTGAACTAGTAAGATACCAATACGATACTCAGTACCGAGATTGTGGACCTTACACTATAGTATTTACAATCTTTCTTTCAAGAATCTATAGTTACATTTAGAAATGAAACCTTAAGAAAGTTTTAAAATCTAGTGTAGAAACATTCTATAGACATCCTTCTAATTGAAAACATAAGTTTCCTTGATAACTTTGATGAAGTCGGTATTAACAAATTTCCTGGTCTATTTCATGACTTAGTTAAAAGTGCTTTATTTGAATTTGGATGAATGCGAAGTATTCAAAAGTGATTGCTTGTCAAAATAGGAGCAAGGATTTAGGCTTATTGAGGGACCATTGAGGGTTCCAACTTGTGCATTGGAGAAGGATTGTAACTTGAGAAAAATTAATAGTTCAAAAATTAGATGTTCACAATAACATTTGATTGTAGATCCTTTAACCTACAAGTGAGAAGCTTATATGCAGGAGAGGAGGAGAAAATGTACTTCAGGTTTAGAAACAATAGGAATACAGGAGCAGCTTCCAATTTCAAGCTATATTGAGTCATCATCTTTGGCGCATTATCCCGAAGCCATTTTCCCATCAAATGTGGGAGCACAACTCATAGTTGAGAAGATTCATTAGACTAAACAGCTCTTCTTACTGGTTGTCCGCTTGAGTTCAAAGCTCTATAAAATATAAATAGATGCCAAATTCTTAGCCAAGGAAAATCTAGGCAAGAGAGGGGTTTTCCATGAAACAGATATAGGCAATTTGTGGGCAGTGAAATCTACCTTCTTGGTTGTAGTTTAAGATCATGCAACCAAAGAACAACCCTCCAAAATTCCCTGAGATTTGTAAAGAATCTGGATGAAGGAGAAGATGATAATTATTGGTGTAGGGTGCTTTATTCATTTCAAAGGCACATATAAACCAAAAGACAAATTTAAAGCAGTCCACACTCCACGCTCTGATTTTAGCTAATTCATGTAGTGTCATTAAACAAAATGCGATATCTTACATAGTTTATGCTTAATCTTGATCAGAATATAAGAATTAAACTCTGAAGAGATGCTTCAGTAGCTCGGAGAAAATTGGTTGCTAGAAACCCAGATTTCTGTACTATAGCCTCCTACCTGCATACTTAGGAAACAAGACCCAGGATAGAGAGTTACTCTGCTAGAATGTTAGCGAAATTAAAATCAAAGGAGGCAAGTAATTTCTACTTTATCTTGGATATTATAAAGTTAACAAGCAGAACATCAATAGAAGGGATGGGTTTTGTGGACTGACCCTCTCAGAACTAAAAATAAAAAGAATCGAGTTATTTCATTAGAGTTAGAATGAAAGGAAAAAAAAAGTCATCATTCCATTTTTCAGACCAATCGAGTACGAACGAAAGATTGTGATTCGGAATGAACCAAAATTCTTGTTTGTTTGGTTACGGCAATAACGCTTAGGAATAGTAAGACCACCCAATATGGCTAACTGTGTCCTCAACAAACAAGACATGTACAATAAACTAACAAATCAATAGATCTTTTGAGCTATTACATTTATAGCGCATGTCTCAAAAATGTTACACAACTACAGCCTTCAGTGACAGATATGATACAAATAGAAAAAGAAATATAGAACAAGCATAGCTCAAGCATAATGTATAGCAAAAACGTAGTTAAGTTAATTCTAAAGCATTGTTAGCGGTCATAATAAAGCAAATAATGAATAAAGATACACCCACTGTGAGAATAGAGCTAAGAAAATTACTTGCACATCTTCGGTACCATATTGCCCCATCTTGTCCATATCCATGTGCTCCTCGATAACTCGGAGCAACTTCAAACAAACAATTACTGTAAGATAATTTACCAAACTACTTGGCAAATTTTAAACATCAAAAGAATTTAAAAGAAAATTCATTTTCACCGCAGCGACATGGTCCTCTCTAGGTGCCTTGAACAAGATTAGAGTCTTGCATGCCGCCATCTCGACTTGAAGGACTCCGGTGTAACCACTGGTGAAAACAAGAATCAAGAATTTATCCATGGATAATAGAGGGTTCTTCAAAGAATACAACCTTCCGAGCTTGGAACCCATGGAGACCCCCTCAAAGCTGCTCCACCTTCCACAATCCATGGAAGGTGGAGCAGGAGGGAAAATCGGAGGGTGTTGGCGATCAAAATGAAGACAGGGCCCTCCAGAAACCCTAGCCACAAGGGAAGACGCTGCATGGGGCGTCGCCGGAGGAGGAGGATGGCGGCGGAGTGGGGTAAGAATGTTGCTGTGAGTGGAAGGGAGCCGGAAGCCGCCCCTCCCGCCTCCCTCCTTTCCATTTTCGGAAGGCGTCGGAAAGGATGGAAGGCGGGTTATTGCTAGGAAATCTGCGGGCCGTGAAAAGTTTTATCGGAGTTTACACTCTAGCCTGTGCAACGCCTGTTCCGGAACGCCATTTTAGGGTGGGCAGGCGCGTTGCCGGAAAGAGCGATGCACTACGTTTCATTTCAAAGTGTCCACGGATTTCTCAATTATTGAATTTGGAATACTAAGGATTGCCCCTTCATGCTTGGTCGCAAGGAGATTTAGAGAAACAGAGAAGAAAAGAAAAATTTGTTTAAATGTGTGAGAATATTGTAAAAAAAAAGAGTGAGAAATAAGTTTTTCAAATCTATCAATTGAAACACAGAAATGAAAACCAGTCTTTGCTTTGCATATAATTTTTGTTTGCAATTTAAAGATATATATCGAACACCTTCAAAATCCATATTCAATAATCTCAGATGCATAATTTTCAGGAACCCAATGCATTAAAGAAAATATTGCAAGAGTATCTGAGGTTTAGATGGATGCAGTTCCATTAACACTGTGCTTGACATAGAGATTCATTTCAATGTATCATGTTGTTATTACGCTTTGGAAAACAGTCTTCTGTATGTGCAATTGATACTGTAAGAAAGTACAAGTAAGATGGGGTCATGGTGGAAAGAAATTCAAGAACCAAATGCACCCTATACCACCAGAAGGCAGGAGCCAGAATCTAATCCCTGAATGGCTGTACTTTGCGTAAAGTAGTATGCATGGTTTATTCAGCTAATGACTACATGCTTTTACCACATCTTGAGATCAGTGGTGTTGCTGGAATTTGGACCCGAGGACGGCCGTCAGCTGAGAAGGGGGAGCTCCGACGAAGATCGGCGGGCGGCGATCTGTCGGTGGGCAGCATCTTCCGGGAGACCTGCAAGAAGCCAGTGGCCGGGGTATCTGGCGCCAGCCCTCCGATGCCTAAGTCAGAGAGGGCAAATGTATATGAGGAGAGATAATGTGTGTCCAGAGTTTCAGCGTCCAGCCCCCTCTAAGGTGGAGGAGTTCTCCTTTTATAGAGGGGTACTGGGTTATCTGTGATGTGACGGGACAAGGTTACCGTACGATTGAGCATGTCGCATGAATTAGTGCACGATTGCGTGCATTAATGCCTTTCCGTAGGAGATCAGGCTGGAGCTAGGGATTTGTCACTGCTGACCAGATGCAGCCGAGCTGATTTGTCGTGGGGGAGTTGAGATCTGTAGATAACAGGAGCCATGCGCATTAATTGTTGAGTAAGCCGGGGATGTGTATTAATTGTGGAGTAAGCTGGGAATGTGCATTGATTGTGGAGTAAGCCGAAAATCTGCAGAAGCCACGCGCATTAATTGCTAGGGGCGGTGGCAGGGCAAAGTCTCTGACCGGGCTGCAGAAAGATGTGACCGCTGTCGGCAGCTCGGATGCGTTCAGGTCGGACGCCCTCAGGTCGGGCGCCCTCAGCTCGGGCACCTGGTCGGGCGCCCTCAGGTCGGGCGCCTTCAGGTCGGAAACTTGGTCGGGCATCTTCAGGTCGAATGCCCGGTCCGGCACATGTTGGTCATGCATCGGTACGGCTTGAAACGACTCATTTTTACCCCAACACTACCCCCGACTTCCAAGTTCGAGCCGCTCGCGAGCTCGAGCGCGGGAAGTAGCTGTTTTTGTTGGTATAAATCAGAAAATTTTGAATTATTTCGGCACTCCGTGTGTTTCGAGATGTTCATAATGGGAGGAGACGGGGTGACACCTTTTTGTTTCTCGAAGCATCCTCGTGCCGTGGGTTCATGATAGGGCACCGCGATCCGACGGGACGCTTTCCTATTTCGATATTTAAAGCGCTGATCTAAATTGAATATGCCGCTTCGGTCTTTAGAGTCGACGCGTGGCATGATCTGGACGGGAGGCGGGGTCCTGCCTCGTCGATCTGGGCCGTCAGAGAGGTCTATATAAACCCCTATCCTGGCCCTAAGGGCTCTTATTTGGCCATCATTATCGTTTCCTTTTAACATCCTTTTCTTTCACCCTCCTGTTCTTTCCGGCGGCGTTCCGAGGCGATCGAACCTTCTTTTTCAACTCTTCAATGCTTCCGACGAAGACTTCAGTAGGTGTCTCCCCCCCACTGTCTGCTTGGAGAGTTTTTGTTTTTATTTTTCCCTTCTTTTCTTCTACTATTTTCTCCTGGGATGGGTCGTGGTCCGGACGAAATCGAGTCTACCTTGAGCACTGAGGAGATGGAGATGGTTGAGGAGTGGTTCTTCCCTCAGTGCGGGTTCCGTCTCGAACTCGCTGGATCAGAGGATCGGGTAACGAGACCTCCTCCGAGCCGGATCGGAGTGTATATAGAAACACTCTAGGTCGGCCTGCGTTTCCCCCTCCACGGGTTCGTGAACGAGCTCCTGGCGACATACCACCTCGTTCCAGCGCAGCTCGCTCCGAATGCGTGGAGTACAATCATTGGTTTTTTATCCCTGTGCTTGGCGCACGGGATGCCGGCTTCTGTCAACGTCTTTCGGTGGCACTTCTTACTAAAGTCTAACCCAGGAGATGGGGAGTGGCTCTACCTTGCCCTTCGGGGTGGTCGGCCACTCTTCCGGGGTGCTCCAACATCCATTCATGGATGGAAGGAGAAGTTTTTCTTTTTGTCCTCCGAGCGGACGTGGAGGTTTGACCCTCGGTGGGAGCAGGCCCGGCTCAAAACCGCCAACAAGCTCCCCAAATTATCCAAGGGCGAGCAGGGGATCCTCGACGCTCTTTACGGCTTTAGGGAAAATATTCTGCTGAACGACCTCATGAGCGAGGACGCTCTGGTCAATGTTGGCCTGAGCTCGGCATGCCCTCAAGGTAAGGGTACTCGGTAGTTTTGTTTTATTCATTTTTCTCTTCCTTTGTGTCTTCTTGACGTCCTAACTTTTTCCTCTTTTGTGCCTTCAGACGTCCCAAAAATGGTGACAAAAAGTCTTGCCCTCTATGCTCGGTTTCGAAAAAGAACAGCCGAGACGGGTGGAGTTCCGCCCGAGCCAAGGAAGAAGACTCGATCTTCGTCCGGCATGGCTGCCGGGGCGAGTATGACACAGGCCAGATCTTCCAGGTCTATTCGGAGGGAGGTTCCGAGCTCCGACCGAGGGGGCTCAAGCTCCAAGGGAGCTTATGCGGCGCTTGCCTGCCCGGCCCCCATCTCTCAGCGTTCTGGTCGGTCGCCCGTCCAACCTCAGCAATCGGGGCCCGAGTCGGGAAGCAACCAAGGGGATGCAAGGCCGTCCCCGCCGAGCCTAGCAAGGCCCGGCCTCCTGGGTCCCTCGAAGGGTGTAGGCCGTTAGGAGAGGAGGCCTTACTGCCCTGAGTGGGCGGTCTTCGAGAGTGATTCGGCCCTCAACAATGCCGAAACGGCGCGGCAGATCTTCCACGTTGCGCTGCTTCCGGCCGACCAGGCCGAGATCCGGGCCATGACATTCAATAACTTCCTGGATGAGACTTGCCGCTCCGCCATACGGGTAAGTTCGCCTCTTCTCTCCCTCCCCTTTTTTTTGTACTCTGTTTTTGATCCTAGCTTACTTTATCTGCTCTGTCTAAAGCATATCCATGAGATCGATACGTTAATCTCTATGGCAGCAGACTATCGGGACCGGGCCCGAAGATGTCTGCGAGGGCAAGAGGAGGCCGAAAGGAAGCTCGGCGAGGCTGAGTTCTCGCGGAAGGAGCTTCTGGCGAGGGTGGAGGCCGGTGAGGATGAGCTTCGAACGCTAACTGCGGAGCTCGAGGAGGAGAAGACCGCGCATGCTCTGGCTAGGTCGGAGTTGCGGTCTGCCGAGGCCCGTTTGGCCGAGGCTCGCTCGGCGCTCGCCGTCCATGAGCAGGAGGTGAAGGGCACTCAGCTCAAGGTCGAGGAGCTCGAGGACCGCGAGAAGAGGGCCCAATAGGAGGCTCAACATGCGGTGCAACTCTTCCGGGATGGGCTCATCCGTGGTTTTAATGACTTACGCAACCAACTGAAGCGGCTCTGCCCCGACTTCGACCTCAGTCTGCTCGAACCGAGAGCAGAGGTCGAGGAAGAGGAGGATACGCCTGAAGACCCAGCTGCCCAGGCGGCCGAAGAGGCGACACGGGAGGCGTCCGCCGAGGAAGGTCCCGAAGGAGCTTCAGACGCCGCCCCCAAAGCTGCTGGTGATGTGCAGGCTGATTTCGTTGCGGGAAAACCTGCAGAAGCTTCAACGGAAAGTGCCGAGGAAACAGTTGTGGACGACCTCGGCACTGCGCCCGCCGGCTAGGGTTTTGCTTTGTTCCATCTTTTCTCTTGTTTCTTTTGTAAGTGAGGACGGGCTCTAAACTCATTGTACGGCCGAGCCTCGACTTTGTACTCAACCTGCGGGCTTCTATCAATGGATGATTCTTGTTACATTTGCATATCTTTTTTTGGTTACAGATAAACTTTTGTTTGATTGAGCTAAATTCCTTCCAGCAAATTACTCCAAGTCTTCGGGTTCGACTAAGTTCATAGACTTAGGCTCCGTAGGCCTAGATTTCAATCACGCTCGCCAGGTAGTCAAGCTTAGGCCTGATACACTCTAGAAGAACTCTCGGGGTCCTTGAATTCTCACAAACCGCCGGAGGGTCACGCTCGGACCCCGGACCTGCTAGGTCCAATAGGCGATAGGTTTTAGGAAAGCTTGCGGGGCTTTCGAGCTCGGACTCATTTCGCCGAGCCCCCGAGCTCGAATCTCAAATCGCCGAAGCGCTATGCTCGGAAAGAAGTTTTCGAGCTCGGATCAAACCTCGCCGAGCTCTTGAGCTCAAATCTCAAATCGCCGAAGTGCGATGCTCGGACTCAGGACCCCACAGGGGCTTGTCTTTTGGGCCTGTCTTCCAAAAGATCCGACCTGATCTTCGTGCTCGATTTTTTCGGGTATAAGCTCATAAAGGCTTTAGGGTAGGTCTCCGAAGAGACCGTAGATCGAGTTATCGTCGAGGCACCAATAAGCCGAATTAAATCTTATGGCAGGTGCCTCGGCATTTCCGAGCTTGACCAGTCTGTCAAGGCTTGTAATTGTCGCTACAAGCCTGTGACTTGACATTTGGGCTCGGCCGAGCCCTCATCCAGCGGATTTTACACGGACTGAACCGGAGATCACTAATGAGGAGAGCATGCGCGAGGTCGACGGAACCTCGGCTTAAGATTGGCTCAGAAGAGCATCCCGATCTTGGTCGGGATTCTGTCAAGCGTCCGGCAATATAAATGAAAAAATGCAGTGATGCAAGTGTGTACCTGACGCAAGTGTGTACCTCTTGCACTATTGGAGCCAGGCGCTTTGCATTGCGGCCGACCTTTAGGTTCGTTCTTGGGCCCGTAGCCTACGTCAGGCGCGCTGGCTTGGAGTTGTCGTCGGGGGATCCACGTAGGTGCCACCCCTTTGTCGTGTCGGTCGTCACGGGGAGGCCAATAAGGTTATGCCCCATATATCTTCCCGAGGCCGAGTGAGATCGGGCTCGTCGTCGGCTTTTGGAGCATCTCGACCTTAGTCGGGGGATCGAGCACGAGACCAAGGGAGCTCGGGCTCGTTGTCGACCTGGTGTCGCTTCCCGATGTCGAGGGGTCTGGGAACGCACTATCGACACTCGGGGTATCCCGACCTTAGTCGAGGGATCGAACACAAGATCGAGGGAGCTTGGGCTCGCTGTCGACCTGGTGTCGCTTTCCAAGATTGAGGGGTTTGGGAACGCACTGTCGACACTCGGGGCATCCCGACCTTAGTCGAGGGATCGAACACGAGATTGAGGGAGCTCGGGCTCGCTGTCGACCTGGTGTCACTTTTCAAGGTTGAGAGGTCTGGGAATGCACTGTCGACACTCGGGGCATCCCAACCTTAGTCGAGGGATCGAACATGAAATCGAGGGAGCTCGGGCTCGCTGTCGACCTGGTGTCGCTTTCCGAGGTCGAGGGGTCTGGGAACGCATTGTCGACACTCGGGGCATCCCGACCTTAGTCGAGGTATTCGAGGGAGATCGAGGTCGAGCTCGATATCGGTATGGCGAGACGTTTCAGGCTTGGCTGGGGCATCCGAACTTGGTCGGGCATCCAAGCTTGGTCGGGTAGTCTGAAGATCATAAATATTCCGATATCAGGAGAGACAACATGGTTAAAAGAGAACTATAGATGAATTATTATACGGAGAAGACGGGACTCAGGTTTTCGATCACCGAGGACCCCTTAGGGCTCTACTGGTAATACATCCGAAGGTTTTTGGAATTTCAGCTCCGCGGGATGAGGGTCCCTTCGAGGGATTTCAACTTGTACACTCCGGATCGCTGGACTCGTGCAATCCGGTAGGGCTCTTCCCAATTTGGGGCTAACTTTTTCTGCTCGGTCGGCTGAGAAGCTTCAGCTCTTCTAAGGACGAGGTCCCCCACTTTGAAAAGCTTGGCCTTAACTTTGAAGTTGTAGTATTGGGTTGTCTTCTGTTGGTACCTCACCATACGGATTTGGACGGCTTCCTTTGTCTCTTCCACGAGGTTCAAGTTGTTCCTGAGCTAAGAAGAATTGGAGTTAGCGTCGTAGTGCTCCACCCTCGAAGAAGGGACACCGATTTCCGAGAGAATAACAGCCTCTATCCCATACGCCAGGTTGAAGAGGGTCTCGCCTGTGGGTAGCCGAAATGTAGTCCGATAGGCCTAGAGAACGTTGTATAAGTCCTCGGCCCACTATCCCTTGGACCGATCGAGCCTGGCTTTGAGTCCCTGCAAAATAGTATGGTTTGTTACCTCGGTTTCTCCATTTGTCTGTGGATGGACGACCGAAGTGAAGCAGTGGTCGATGCCGAGCTCGGAGCAGAATTATCTAAATCGGACATTGTCGAATTGACGGACATTGTCAGATATGAGGATGCGGGGTAGTCCAAATCTGCAAATTATTTACTTCCAGATAAAATCCTGCATCTTTTGCTCGGTAATCTGAGCCACCGGCTCGGCCTCGACCCATTTGGTGAAATAGTCAATGGAGACAACTAGAAATTTCTTTGCCCGGTTGCTAGGGGGAAGGGCCCCAGAATATCAATTCCCCACTGGGCAAATGGCCAGGGGGTACTGATCGAGGACAGCGGGGCTGAGGGTCGGTACTGGATGTTGGCGTTCCGCTGGCACCGGTCATATTTTCGGACGAAGTCCGAGGCGTCCTTCTGAAGTGTGGGCCAGTAGTATCCCTAGCGTAGGATCTTGTGAGCCAGTGCTCGGCCTTCCAAATGGTTTCCGCAGATTTCTTCGTGAACCTCTCGCATGGCATAATTCGCCTCTGACGGGCGAAGACATCTGAGAAGGGGAGAGGTAAAGGATCTGCGATAGAGTTTGCCTTCATACAATATGTATCGGGAGGCGAGATGCCTGATTCGGTAAGACTCAAGCTCATCATCGGGGAGGGCTTCATCTTGCAGATAATTGATCAGCTCGTCCATCCAGCTCGGCTCGGTTTCGATGCAGAGGGTCGGCTAGGCTCCTCCGTGCTGGGCATTTGGTGATACTCGAGCATTGTTGCTTTGGGAAGCTCGCTCATGCGGGAGGTCGCCAGTTTCTACAGTTGGTCCGCCCTCAGGTTCTCCGACCTTGGAATATGTTGAATGCTAAAGGAGCTCTGAGCAGAGGTGAGGTCCCGCACCTTTTGGAGAGATTTCTACATCAACGGCTCTCTAGCTTCGAAGTCTCCCAGAATCTGGCTCACGACCAGTTGGGAGTCACTGAATACCTTCAGGTCGTCAACCTTCAGCTTTTTAGCCAATTTGAGCCCGACGACGAACGCCTCATATTTCGCCACGTTGTTCGAGGTGGGGAACTCAAAGTGCAAGGCTTGCTCTACGATCACTCCGTCCGGGCTAGTGAGGATGAGGCCTGCTCCACTACCCTCCGAGTTCGAGGAGCCGTCAACCTGTAGAGTCCATGACTGCCCCAGGGTCTCCTCCATTGGTGCGGATGTGGGCTCGGACTCATCCGGCACAGTGCACTCGACAATGAAGTCGGCGAGTGCCTAGGCCTTAATCGCTGGCCTCGGTCGGTACTCAAGGTCGAACTTCTCGAGCTCGACTGCCCACTTCGTGATTCTTCCAGCACGATCCGACCGCTGCAGGATTTGCTTCATGGGCTGGTTGGTCAGTATGGCCACTGTGTGGGCTTGGAAATAGGGCCGGAGTCTCCGAGTTGAGATGACCAAGGCGAAAATGGTTTTCTCCAGTTTTGAATATCGGGTCTCAGCGCCCCTCAGGACCCGACTGGTGTAGTACATTGGTCTTTGAAGCTTGTCCTCTTCTCGGATCAGGACCGAGCTCACTGCAACCGGGGAGACGGCCAGATACAATTAGAGAAGCTCGCCCTACTGGGGCTTTGTGAGTAATGGAGGGGAGGCAAGGAGATACCTGAGCTCTTCAAAAGCTCGTTGACACTCCTCTAACCACATAAAGTCCTTCGGCCATTTGAGGATTGCAAAGAATGGGAAGCACCCCTCGGCTGATCTGGCAACAAACCTGCCCAGAGCCGCGACCCATCCTGTGAGTTGTTGTACCTCCTTAACCGTCATCGGGGGCACCATCTCCTGTAGTGCTCGGATCTTCTCAGGATTTGCATCGATTCCACGCTGGGTGATCACGAAGCCGAGAAACTTGCCCGAGGTGACTCCGAATGCACACTTAGCAGGATTGAGCTTCATCTGGTACTTTCTGAGTGTGGAGAATGTTTCGTTGAGGTCAGCCACATGGTCCTCCGCCCTTCGGCTCTTCACTAGCATGTCGTCTACATAGACCTCCATATTTCGGCCTATTTGGTTTTTAAAGATTTGGTTGACCAGCCTTTGATAAGTTGCGCCATCATTTTTCAAGCCAAAAGGCATCACTTTGTAGCAATAGGTGCCCCCGTCGGTGATGAAGGCTGTCTTCTCCTCATCTTCGGGCGCCATCCAGATTTGGTTATATCCCGAGAAGGCATCCATGAATGTCAGCAGCTGATACCCCGAGGTGGAGTCCACGAGCTGGTCGATGCTGGAGAGTGAAAAGCTGTCCTTTGGGCAGGCTTTGTTCAGGTCGGTGTAGTCTACGCACATACGCCATTTCTCGTTGGCTTTCTTGATGAGGACCACATTGGAGAGCCAGTCTGGATAGTATATCTTCCAGATGAAGCCGGCCTTGAGAAGTTTGTCTACTTTCTCGGCCGCTGCTTGCTATCGTTCTCGGGTGGAGCCTTGCTTCTTCTGTCGCACGGGCTTACAGGTTGGTTTCACCTGGAGCCGGTGAACCATGACCTCGAGATCTATTCCCGGCATATCGGCGAGCGACCAGGCGAAGACGTCCATGCTGGTCCGAAGGAACTCGACCAGGTGGTGTCTCTCGTGGGCGCTCAAGCCGGAGCCAACCTGCACGGTTAGCTTTGGGCAGTTTTCTTGCAAAGAAATTTGGGTAAGAAGCTCACCAAGCTCCACTCGTTTCTTTCGAGGGTCGTCCCGTGCCTCCAGGGTTTCGATGGAGAGCATCCAACCTGGTGTTGGAGTTGATGCCTCGACCGATCGCTCCCCTTGACTTGGTGTTTTAGCCGGTTGCTTTGCTTTGTGGGTTGCCATGTAGCACCATTTTGCTACTGACTGGTCTCCATGAACTTCGCCCACTTCTTGGCTAGTTGGGAACCGCATGAGCAGGTGGCTAGTCGAGACCACAGCTCGGAGGGCGTTCAGCCCTGGTCGTCCAAGGATGGCGTTGTAGGCCGAAGGCAGGCCGACCACTAGAAAATCCATCCTTACAGTACTTTCTCAGGGGGCGAGCCCGACCGTGACTAAGAGGCCGACCTCGCCCTCCACTAGGACTGAATCCCCGGTAAATCCGACCAGCGGGGCGTTCATTCTCCGGAGTTGGTTCTTTGCCATCCCCATTTTTTGATAGGTGTCATAGTACAAAACATTTACCGAGCTTCCATTATCTACTAAGATGCGTTTTACATCAAACTTATTTACAATCATAAAGATGACCACAGCGTCATCATGAGGGGTTTCAACCCCTTCTAAATCCTTGTCCGAAAATGAAATGGCTTCAGAAGTGCGCGGACGTTTTAGGGGAACCCTTTCCTCGGCTGGCTCCACGACCGAGGTTCCACCAATGGTGTTGATGGTGCCGACGATGGGCCTGTTGACAATCGGATCTTCAGGCTGCGCGGTGTTTTCTGCTGGCCTCCTTTCCTCATGCTGGTTCCGCACAAACCGGTTCAGCACTCCGCGGCGGATGAGCGCCTCGATCTCGTCCCGGAGATGGAAGCAATCCTCCGTGTCATAACCATGGTCTCGGTGGAAGCGGCAGTACTTTCTTGGATTGCACCGAGCTCTAGGATCCCGCATCGGGGGTGGAGGCCGAAAATAATCTCGTCCCTCGATCTCCATGAGGATCTCTACACGGGGAGCATTAAGGGGAGTGTAATTCTCATACCTCCCCAAGGGCACTCGTGGCCGCACTGGAGATCTTGGTCGGGGCGGGGACCTTGGTCGGGGCTGCCCCCGCGGCCGAGGTGGACTCCTCAGCCGAGGCAGGTTCTTGTTTCGGCGAGGAGATTGGCTTTTAGGACGACCGCGCTCCTCGCGGCGTCTCTTCTATTTCTTGGAGGTTTGCTCGGTCGCACTCCATCTGGAAGCAATGGTCTCTTCGGCCTTCGCATACTTCCGAGCTCGGACGAGCATTTCTGTGAAGTGGGCGGGGAAGCTCTTCTCGATGGAGAAGAGGAACCTATAGGACCGAGCCCCAGTCTTTAGTGCCGACATGGCTATCGATTGGTCGAGCTCGCGGACCTTCCAGGTTGCGGCGGTGAAATGGTCGAGATAGTCTTTGAGAGACTCTCTCTCCTTTTGTTTTATATCAAGGAGGGAGTCCAAAGTCCGCCGCTGACGTCGGCTGGCAGCAAAGTTGGTGGTGAACTGTCTGCCGAGCTGCTCAAAGGAAGACACTGTACTGGGCTTCAACCCGAAAAACCAGAGCAGAGTCGCTCCCCGAAGCGTCGTTGGGAAGGCCTTGCAGAGCATAGCCTCCGAGGACCCTTGCAACGCTATGAGGGCTCGATAATTCTCCAGATGGTCGAGGTGGTCAGTCGTGCCATTATAGGGCTCCACCTGGGGCATTTTAAACCTTGATGGGACCGGCTTATCCTCGATCTGGTGGGAAAATGGGGACTTAGTCGTAAATTCAAAGTCACCCTCGCATCTCGCCTTCTTGCTGTGGAGCGCCTCAATCTGGCGCTCAAGTTTTTCGACCTTCTTGTCGAGCTCTCCGCTCTGGGGGACCGCCACAGTGGTTTGCTCCAGCGCAAGCTGTCCCGGGACCGACTCAGCTTCTGATGGTTGCGGCCCATTACCCAAGCCCCTCGCTAGGGGTTCTTTCCAGGGGAACGCTCGAGCTGAATCCTGGCAGCAACACCGCTCCACATTGTTGGCCTTTAAGGAGCCGTGAAGATTCTGGCCTTAAGACATCGGTCCGCTCGGGGGAGGCACTGGCTGGACCTAGGCCTGCGGAAGTGGCACAGGTGGGACTCCCTCACGTTGCAAACCTTGGACGGCTGCAGCCAAGGCTTGAACCTGCTGCACTAGGGTGTCGAACTATTTCGGCTGAACTTGCAGAACTGGATCAGCTGGAGGTGGCGAATTCTGGACAGAGCATTCAGGACTTGGTGGGAGATGCCGGGAGAAGTTAGAGGCTCCATTGCTTCTCAACTTCATGGTCACGACTCGGGCCCTTCCTCTAGCGCCTACTGTTGCTGGAATTTGGACCCGGAGGCGGCCATCGGTTGAGAAGGGGGAGCTCCGACGAGGATCGACGGGTGGCGATCTATCGACGGGCGACATCCTCCGAGAAACCTGCAAGAAGCCGGTGGCCGGAATATCTGGCGCCAGCCCTCCGATGCCTAAGTCAGAGGAGGCAAGTATATATGAGGAGAGATAATGTGTGTCCAGAGTTTCAGCGTCCAGCCCCCTCTAAGGTGGAGGAGTTCTTCTTTTATAGAGGGGTACTGGGTTACCTATGATGTGATGGGACAAGGTTACCGTACGATTGAGCACGTCGCATGAATTAGTGCACGATCGCGTGCATTAATGCCTTTCCGTAGGAGATCAGGCCGGAGCCAGGGATTTGTCACGGCTGACCGGACACAGCCGAGCTGATTTATCGTGGGGGAGTTGAGATCCGTAGATAACAGGAGCCATACGCATTAATTATTGAGTAAGCCGGGGATGTGCATTGATTGTGGAGTAAGCCGGAGATCCGCAGAGGCCACGCACATTAATTGCTAGGGGTGGTGGCAGGGCATGGTCTTTGATCGGGCTACAGAAAGATGTGACCGTTGCCGGCAGCTCGGATGCATTCAGGTCGGGCGCTTTCAGGTCGGGCGCCTTTAGGTCGGGCGCCTTCAGGTCGGATGCCTGGTCGGACGTCTTCAGGTCGGATGTCTTCAGGTCGGATGCCCGGTCAGGCACGTGTTGGTCATGCATCGGTACGGCTTGAAACGACTCATTTTTATCCCAACAAGTGGCATTTCCCCTCTTTCACACCTAACCTTCTCTCTCTCTCTCTTTCACATCTTGAGATCAGTGGCATTGGTAGGGGGACGGACAATTTAGCGAAGGCAGCACAAATTGTAGTGACATTATGATAGAGGCTATGGCAATGGCAATATAATGGTGAAAGCAGTTATTACGATGGCATGATGTGGCAAAAGCGGCAGTGGTGGCGATGGTGATGCTAATGGTAGAGTTGGAGGTGGTCGTTTTAGAGGTGATAGAGGTGGAGGTGGCAAAAGAGGTGGCCATGATGTTGAAAGTAAAATTTTTTTCTTACATTATGTTAAAAAACATTAAAAATATTTTTTAAAAAATAAAAAAAATTAATAACATCAAACATTGTTTCTTGTTTTGAAGTATGCAATTTTGTGTAAGAAATAAAAAATAAAAAATAAAAATACCCTACATGTCTAGTTTTGCACCAAACTTCTTACACGGCTAGAAAAATGCAGTTGTTACTTTCCATCTATTTGGTTCAACAAATATATATATATATATATAGAAATATAATTTTCTAGATTTTTCCAAAAAATTAGACTTTTTCCACATCCTAAAAAAGTGAAAATAGCCAAATTCAAAGAGAGGGAGAAGTTTCCATTTAATCTTCATGTACTTTCTCCGTTATATAAAACACTTCAAAAATCAGACTTCCAAAAGGAAAATATCTTTCCCTTTAAAAAATTAGTTTCAAAAAAAATATATAATCAGATTCAAAGGGAATATAGAATCAGATTTAGGGAGTTTGGGGCTTCCATTTTATTTTTATCTACCTTCTTCAGTATCTAAAGCACTTTAAAATTCAGACTTCCACAAAAAAAAAAAAATCTTTTCTTTTCACAATTTATAGATATTCATTTAATAACTTGTTTTTGTGTCTCCAGTTATGTGTGTGCAAACTTTGTGTGTGTGTAGAGAAGTTATTGATTGGACGCTGAGTTAGTGGACCAATCCAACCAGAAAACAATATAGAGATGGAAGAGGAGGGTAAAGAGAGCTTTTGTCTGCTGATTCGACTGATCCATCAACTCAGTGGTAGACCAAGTCCAACCTTGTGTGAGAGAGATAGAGGGAGGGAGGGAGAGAGAGAGAGACATTTCTAAAGTAGAAGACTTATCAAGTTGATGACTGCTAACAATGACTACACCTTGTCGAAAATGGTAAACTAGAGGGCGCATGCATATATATAAAGCAAAGAAAGACTACAATGATACAATAGAGAGAATTTCCAAACTATATACTTATAGAGGACATAAATGAAAGTAATGAATACCAAACAATCTAGGCTTTCCATGTGAACTAAATATAAATAATGAGGATAAAACACTATAGGTCTTTCATAAAGATCATCACTGGAAAGTAACAATGAATTTAGTAGCTTTTCTATAGGAATACATGTCACATGATAAGAACTTCATACAAGGCACTAGGTGCTTAAGGTGATTTTGGAGGACAGTCCTAATTACTGTAGCGGTATAATCGATTGCCTCTTCATATTATATTTGCTAATAAACTAAATGAGGGCAATGAGGATAAAGCATTTTATGAGTTACTTTTGAAGGAGCCAGTACTAGAAAGTAACCGACGCATGTTAGTAGCTCGTGTATAAGGACAAATATCATTGCATGATAGTAAATTTGCACAATGGTAGTTGGTGATTAGGTGATTCTTAAGGATATCACTACTTATTGCAATGGCAAAACTAATTGCTTTCTATATTATATCTATAGATGAATTAAATAAAAGTGATGAGAAAAGAGCACTCTATAGTGGCGTTAGGTGACCTAAAGAGGATCATCAAGATGATTTTAGATCACCGATGATCCTTGTCCTAAGCTAATTCAATCCCTAATGATCTAAGATTACTGTATTTAGTATGTTATGTTTTGGTGATTACAGATCTCCATGTATCCATGAGTAACCTATTGGTATTTCATGAAAATCCAAAATCACTAACCATACAATACCTTATGCGTTTCATAAAATATATTTATTGATTAAGTAAAATATATTACAATAAAGTATTAATATATTAATTATTAATATATTTCATAAAAATATACTTATTGATCCTATAAAAATATACTAATTTTAGTATTTTCATTTATACTTATAATATCTTATTATTTTACTATATTTATTTTATCTAAAAAATAAGGCAAATAGAAGTAATAT